>JACEVL010000357.1:360000-547500 GCA_020284085.1 Aporrectodea caliginosa
AGAGTGGTCGTTTTGTAACACGGAGAATACGGGCTCGACTCTGCTCCCTGATACGGATACTGTGTAGGGACATTGAGCAAGTCCTTCACTCACAATTGCTCAGCGCCATCGATGTTCTGTCGTATGGTCGTGTGCACTTCTGAGTAGAAGTTCAATATCAAGAACCGTTCACTGTTTTTCGTTGTTTTTGTATTTAATTAAATTGTATTTAATTGAATTTATTTTATTTTATTTTTATTTTACCATGTTGCAATATATTGTATTGTCTATTGTAATACGCCGTTATCAGCAGTTATACGTTATGGTGATTCGGTTGCTGTCTAATTGCTATTGTTTATCCTCCGTTCTGCTTAATTAATGTTCTAATTATTCGGGTGGCAGAACGGCCATTATGGTCATTGTAAAAGCGCTTCCCCCCTCAAAGTCCGACTCACACCTCAACGTGGTGAGGGGTGGCAACAGTCAGTAGGGGAGTGCCTGCTGAGGCTATGCCATCAGTGGTGAAGGTCTTGGCTGAAGTACCACCTTAGGGCGCTACGCGAGGTGGACAGGCTCAGCAGGAACCCTGAAAAAGCTGGCAAACGTGGGTGGCATCGCCGCCTTTGATACCACAAGTGGATATCAGAGCCAGTCCTAAGCCTGGAACTCTCTTTAAGGGAGAAGCGCGAAGGTCGAACGGATGGGTGCAGATACTCCGTTCGTAAAGAAAAATACGAAAGAAATCCAATACAAGCATTGGACTCTAAAGGGCCTCGGCCCATGGATACGATGCAAGCGTTGGACACCTACGGGCCTTCGGCCCATGGATCCTGATGATGATGATGATGATGAAAAGCGCTTTATAATTAGTTTAATGTGACGTCGATTGTTATCGGACGAGGTGCGGTAGAGTCGTTGGATGGACGGACTGACTTCCTGTTCAGGGATCAGTGGCGCCCCCAAACGACCGTTGTCCTCAGCTGCTGCGCTTTGCCAGTTGACTTATCAGCCGCCAGATAGCGCTCGTCTGAGGAGACCGTCGGGGATGGAAGGAGATGGATGACTTATGCTACGTTGAACAACATCAGGCGCAGATGAGGTATTGTGCGAGTGAGCGTGCCAACCAGACCAGATAGAATGTAGGCTGTATATTATACGGTCGATTAAACGCAACTGTTCTACGCTCAGACGAGACTTCAACATTAGGCTAATGGTCTAAGCGTGTTACTCGCAACAACCCACGACCGACCGACCGACCGACAGACCGACCGACCGACCGACCGACCGACCGAACGACCGACCGACCGACCGACCGACCGACCGACCGACCGACGGGCAAGGAGGCCTCGTCCCTCCGTCCGCCCGTTCCTCTCGGATGCCTCGTCGCCAAGGCCCGATTGCTCTTATCGTCCTCGGTCGGTGTGAAGACGATTTGGGACTGAGGCTAGAGAAGTTCCGATGAAAACTGTCATTGGTTCGCTTGACCGATGTGTGTCGTTTGAACTAAAGATCGGTCTTCGACACCTCTTTTACGTCATCAATTTTTCCAATAAGTATATGCAGAGAAAGAACTGTCGTATTATCTCTGTCTTGACTATAAGTGTGACCATTCCTTGGGATTTTTCCTAAGATCTTGGGATTTTGGGGGTCCGACTTGGGATTTGGGGATTTTACACAGCAATCTTGGGATTTATTCTAAGGTCTACAGACTATTTTTTACCGTACTTTTCAACAGTGGCAGAGTATCGGATTATAAAAAAACTTGCTCAGTGAAAGACGTTTATTATTATTGTTACTTGTAAACATTGTAATTGGTAATTAATTAAATGTTATGCTCCGGTTTTTTCTTTGCCAGCTCTTAGCTAAGAATTTTTTAGTAATTGTGATTGTTAAAACGCATTTATTATTTCAACATAACTTTTCCCTTTTCAGTAACTTGGGATTTATTGGTACACTTTTGGCCAATCTTGGGATTTTCGTGGCAAGAGCTTGGGATTTCAGAAAATGGAGAGTGGTCGCACTGTTGACTATAATTGGAGGAATCGTCTGCAACACCGACCCATATCGATAACAGCAAAAGTAATGTCAGCTTTAACTCCGCCACTGTTCCTGTCCTAGCAGTGCCAGTCCCAAGCCAGGAGAAAGGAGAAGGGCAACGCTAATCATCTTTGTTATTACAGTGTCGCTAAACAGCAACTAACCAACATAGCGTTCACGGAAAAGTGTTGACAATGATGGATTTACTATAGGAACGACCAAGGCTATGAATAATGATCGATAAAACACCTTTATAATAGAATCTTCTTAAGCTATATAATAAGCTTCAGTAGCAAGCAAGACAACAATACTTCTTTGATGCTTTACTGTAAGAACCACCAAGGTTGATGCTAAACACCTTTATAACGTATCCATCATACGCTATAATAATACCATTCTGACGCTGTTAATTCAAGTTCACAGGGCTAAATCGTCCTTCGAATATTGTCGTAACGATTTGTGATGTCATAAGACTACGCTAAACCTTGGAATAAAAAAAAACTCCACAACCGCTCGTACTACGACAGTGCCAGTCGCAAGCCCTAATTAAGGAGGGCGACGATAAACTTATTTTGACAGAAACCAAAAGATTGTATGTCAGAATTCCATAGACGTTATAACTGTGGTCATAAAATTTCCGCACACCAAAGTGCGATTAGAAATTGGTAAATAGAGAATATACTTACATTTTACTTACTTAATTGTCAACGTAAGTGTTATGAGTGCGATGGAGTTTAGATGATAGAGCTAACAGTGGTTTTTATAAGTCGTATATATACCCAACTCATCCACTCTTTTACACTACATTCTTTTCGCAGATGATACGAATGTTTTCCTGTCTCATGCCTCTTATGACCGCTTAATCGAAATTGCCAGCCAAGAATTAAAGGCAGCAACTGACTGGTTTAAAGCTAATAAATTATCGCTTAATCTCACTAAAACCAACTTTATAGTATTCAGATCTAATAAAAAGCAAATACCACCCAGCACGAATCACATTACTATAGATGGAGTAAATATCCCCCAAGTAAACTCATCTAAATTCCTCGGTGTCCATTTGGATCAACACCTAAAATGGAACACACATATTGATGAAATTAATAAAAAAATAACTAAGAGTATTGGCATCCTTAACCGGATATCTTACTTGCTACCATCTCAGATACTGATCAACCTATACTACACACTCATCTATCCATATTTCACCTATTGTAATCTTATCTGGACCTCCACTTATTCCACTCACTTAAATAAATTAAAAATAGCACAAAAAAAGCACTACGAATTATAACCAAATCTCCTGTAAACTCTCACACTCAACCTCTATTTCATGAACTTAAACTCCTAAGTATTACACAAATAAGGTTCACTCAGACCTGTGAATTTATGTATAAGTACCACAATAAACTCTTACCACCTGCATTCATTGACTACTTCCCCCCCATCCAATCTACCACCCTTACAAGAAGCAAACATGATTATAAACTAATACTCTTAAGAACTAACACCCGCAAATTATCTATTAAGTATCAAGGCCCTCTACTATGGAACAACCTACCTCCTAGTATCCGTACCTGTACCACCCTTCCATGGTTTAAGCGTCTGTTACGAGCACACACACTGGAGCTTGTATTATAGTCTTTAGTTTTTAGTTAAGTCCTTATTCACTATTGTAAACCTTTTTCACTTTTTCTTTACCGCCTCTAACACACAAGACAGTGTTCCCCTTATTTCTGTTTATCAATAACCTCCGTCATCTTTCAATTATTTTACTGTACTATCTTAGGCCCCCTCTTAGCGGGACTCGTCCCTTTGGGGTGCCTATTTGCTCCCACTCCACTCTACCCGTGCTAGCTCTTTGTAACTTATCTTGACTTGTGTTTAACTGGTTTTACTTTTCGTTGATCATTTTACTTATTCATTTCTCATACATGTTGTACCTTTTAACTATGTTAGAGCTGTGTTTAATCATTATGTTTGTTATGTTGTCTCTTATTGTTGGGAACAATAAATTGAATTGAATTGAATTGAATATACAAATGCTCTGCTCTGAATCTGATCCAATCTAATCCAATGCTTTTTATAGCGCCATAATCGTAACGCCAAAGACAAATTACAATAAAAATCGGAAGCCATTGGAAAAGCCAGGTCGAAATCTCATAGAAATTTTTAGAGTTCCCCTAGAATGGGGCTACTGTAACTAGTCTGTGCTTTTTTGCTCACTCTAGATTGCTGCATTTGAGACACCTCTTTCAAGAAGCTTCATTGTCCTATAAATAACGTGTCCAACCCTCTAAATTAATATATTAGGCCTATCAAATTTCACTATAGGAGTAGAGCTGTAATATGCCAAAACTAATCTTTGTCGGCGGCAACGGCCTATGTCATAAGCTGCCGTTAAACTGTGGACACACACTATAGGAGTAACTAACAGTCCATTGTCAAAGCAAGTAACTTCAACTATTCGACCTATCGTAGTGCCAGTCCCAAGACTAGAGAAAGGAGGAGGGCGACACTAATCATCTTTGTTATGACACAGTGTCGTTAAAAAGTAACTAACCGCATAACGTTTACTGAAATGTTTGACTTATTAGCGGATTTACTATGGGAAAGTACAAGGCTATGAATAACGATTGATTTTAAACACCTTTATAATAGACTAATCTGCAAAGATTTCGCTTTGATGATTCATCATCTACAGAATTAGGCGGTAGTCCGAGTACCAAAAATGTTATTTTTCGTTCATACTTTCACTTGGCACAATGGAATTTTAAATGCATATTTACATAATACTGAACTGTTTACATTTCATTTTCCATCAACGAAAAGTTGCACATTTTTGAGAAATCAATTTTTAAAGTTTAATTATTTTTTACTGTAATGTACTTACTTATTTTACGCAATTTTCGAACTTGGGTTTCCTTTTAATCATTATCAAGATGCTTTCAGTCTTCCGTTTTAGTACGCTAGATTTATAAACAAACTAGCAGTTTTTACCCGGCGTTCGCCCGGGTTTTTCCCAGACGTAATATGTAACGGCTGCTATTTACTTACTTACTATATTTGATGATAGGCCTATATCTGAGCGGAAACGACATTTAGAGGTGAAAGTAGTTGCTTTGCCCGTGTACTGCACGGGTTATCTCTACGCTACCTTAGGCTATATAGGCTTATTATTTATTCCCCGGGCTAAATAATTATAATAGACTAAGCTCGGTCGTTTTTCTATAGCCTATTTTCTATTATCGACGTAGGCTATTATTTGTTCCCCGGGCTAAATATAATAGACGAAGTTCGGCCGTTATTGCGATTGTAATTTTTCGGAGCGACCCGCGTCTTTTAACGAAAGCGCCTGATTTGAAAATTAAGTATGCGTGACGTAAGATTACATAATTAGCATGCGTGACGTGGACAAATGGCCATAGGCCTACCATGGCCTGTATAATTAAAATAAACTCGTCGAAACAGTTGGAAATAATGTAAAATGTCCATATATCGGCGTTTAAATAAAATTGCGAACTGAAAATAGTCGCGTTGACCTAGAAGTTGCGTAAAAATGTTTTGTAAATTTTTTCAAATCGCTAAACCGTTCCGTTTCGGAGCCTTTAGCCGGACACGCAAACATACATACGGAAGGACATCGTAAACAGACTAAGACTTATAGTAATAGATTGTATTGGAACCTTATAAAAATTATGACAAGCATATAACTTTCAGAATTTGTTCATAGAGGTATATACTTTGTAAGAAAGTGAAGGATACACACATTTTTGACCGTTTACTGTGCTTTTTGGGCAATTGTAACTGTTGTTGACGTCCGGTGGTATTACCGTGGTAATGGAGCTAGCCGGTGTAGCCGCTATATGGCCGCCTTACCGTTGGATTTAATAAGAATGTTTTCGACGGAAAATATGTACATGTAGGCTTCGGTTTTCTCTGATCGATGGAATTAAACTAGGTTCATGAAACGTTTAATTAAGTCGCCGTTGAAGCAAGCGTCCATTAGGCAGGCCATACTCCATGCCGCCTGACCTCTTGGGGGTTGTATGCTACCACTTCTGTTTGGTGTTTGAGTGGATGTAACTCAATGCGGACTTAATGAAATGCATTAGGTTTTAGTTTGTCTGTTGATGAAATCCTCAGATTTAAACATTCGATTATGAAAACGTTTCAGGATAATTCTACTGCAGTACATGACCGTGTTATACCTTTAGCAAACCATAATATGAAAAAAAACTTTTGGTAACACACGCAGAGTGAGTAGATTGGTGAAGCCTATCAAGGCATGTGAACGGATACAAAACAAGTGTGTTACCATCATGACCTTTGCTGATTCTATGGGACGGAGCATAAAGGTGTAAATCTCCGGGCCTTCTGATCACTACAGCGACCTATTACGATGCCTGCAATAACTAATCTTAATTTGCTGTGGCACGCAGGCAGCTCACCCCGTGAAACTATGAATGTACGCCCAAACATTGAAACACCAAATATAATATTTGATTAACCACTGTATGTAAAAGCTGTCGAAATTGCAATGAAAGCACTTTTGGAGATTGTTGTGCACTTGGGTGGATTTCACACACTTATCTGTTTCAAGAACCAGGATGTCTGATCTGGAATTACTCTTCCAGCAACCTACCAATGACAAGGTGTTTGCTAATGAGTGCAATCCACTCGAATCTGAAAGCCTTTCTTGTTTAAGTGAACTTTTGAAGAAATTGAATAAAGTGTTGTCGGAGGAATCTGGCAAAGCTCGACTGTGACTTCTATAGGCCTACATGAGATGCATTGACCTGGTAAACCAGGTTATGTTAGCTGAGTGAACGAACAATTTCTTAGTACACCTTCATGCTGTGCATGGTATGTTAGGTCTCTGCTGCAACTGACCACTTAAACGATGCAAAGTTGTACGAGCAGTTGCTGCATGGCCATCACAGCATAAGGTGCTCGGACCGCTTTTGGACAGGTTTATCTCTTGACCTGGTCATTGAGCAGTCTATAATGAGAGCTAGGGCTTAACCGATTTCGTTTTTTGCCGATTCCGGATACCGGATAGTGTAGGCCATTATTTGCCGATTCCGAATAGTAATAAAGATTGTAATCTGATCAAATAGACGGACATAGAAGAGCAGTCAGAAGACCAGCGCTCGTGAATAAGCTGGTGCCCTGCGATTGGCTTTCGAGTGGCGCTTTAGAAGTTTGGAGATTACGATTACGAGTCACCCAATTAACGGGTGTTTAAAGGCCACGACTGTGGTCGATTTGACAGGCTGCAGATCGGCTGGTCAGTGAATGGGGTTGCAAGAGATCTCCACAAGACTCTCTCTGTATCTGTCTCTGTCTGTCTGTATATCCTTCAGGCTTGAATTCAGCCCCCCCCCAGGTTGTAGAGTTCAACTGGCAACCAGACAAAGCCGGATATGTTACATCAGGGAAAGCTGTAGCATCCATTGGTTCCACTATCCCCATGGCATGCAAAACTGCAATCATGAAGAGGCAGACACCAGGATTGTTGTTCATATAGTGCATGGACTGGAGCAAGGGGCAAAGACTTTCCATGTGCGTACTGTTGACACAGATTTTGTAGTCATCCTTGTTGCCACATTCTATGATCTGATAGTAACCCAACCTCTGATCGATATCTGGGTAGCCTTTGGAATTACAGGTTTTACCACATCAATGCCATCTGTGCAAGCCTGGGGAGCAACAATCACGAGCATTACCTGTGTTTCACTCATTTTCGGGGTGTGATACAACATCTACCTTCAGAGGTAAGAGGAATAAGTCGGTTTGGCAGGCATGGCAGGCATATAAAGACGTTACTGATACATTTGTGTATCTGGCCAGTCTTCCATTCCAGCGCCTGGATGTCGCCGCTGATCCATTCCAGAGACTCGAAAGACTTATTGTCGATCTCTATGACAGAACTAGTCATTTGCACACGGTCAACGAGACCAGAAGAAAACTCTTCTGTCAGAAAAATCGAGCAATTGACAAACTTTCACCCACCAGGTATGCGTTACTTCAGCATATCCGACGGGTAGTTTATTAAGCAGGAATCTGGACGACCAGCACACAAAAACAACAAGTGGTTCCTTCTGCACAGGATTATGTATGGAACAAAGTTTCAGAGACATGGTTACCAATCTGGATGACAATTCCAGAGGTCTCCCGATCATCCAGGGAATTGTTCAAATGCTCCTGCAAAAGAGACTGCTCCAACTGCAAATGTGGGAAAGCAAATCTGGATTGTTCCCCACTGTGCAAGTGCAACTGTAGGCATACTAAATAGAACTGTGCAATCTTTGTGTTACTGCAGTAAGCATCACAGAACAATAACACATCGTTTAATGGAAACTCAGCATTTCTCCCTTAAAGACCGTGTCCGGTTATACAGAGCTCTGCCACATTGAAACAAGGCTGTGAAATGTAAGACAATCCAAGGTTATTTTAAGGTGAAAAGGTAAATTTTTAGAGGAAAATGTTTGGAAATGGCTAAAACTCAGCCAAATGTTGTTTTCATTTGGTGATTCTGTGTAATGGTCATTTTTCCTTGATTTTGACCTTTTGACCTTGAAATGACCTTGGGTTAATTTCAAGGTCAAAGGTCAAAATCAGCAGATAACTGCCATAACTCTGACTCATCCAGATTGAGCAAAATGTCTGGAAATGGCTAAAACTCAGCCAAATGTTGTTTTATTTTGGTGATTCTGTGTTATGGTAATTTTCCCTTGATTTTGACCTTTTGACCTTGAAATGACCTTGGGTTAATTTCAAGGCCAATGGTCAAAATCCATGCAGAACTGCCATAACTAAGAATTATCCAGATGAAGAAAAGTTTGGCCTAGCTATTGCCAATTTTCTCTTGATTTTGACCTCTTGACCTTGAAATGACCTTGAATTATGTTAGCCTTCTAGTTCTATGTCTTTCTCTGATGTAGCCCTTACTGGTCCGATCAAATAGGTGAAAGAATCACCCAAATAGAATAATATTTAGCTGAGTTGTGGCCTTTTCCCTTGAGTTTGACCTTTTGACCTTGGTTTTTTGTGTTTTACATAAAAACCCTTATCAATTTCAGAGGGCTCCTACTACAACTTTACTTAGTAGACCATAACGGATCTTCATGCCAAATTTGGTGCTTTTATCCGCCCGGTAACGATAACGTTGAAATTCAGCGCTAAGCCACCTGACTAAATGACCCAATAATGTACTTAAAGTGCTATAAAAAAATAATGTGCAAGTTTTCTTTGATGGAATTTTTTTTACAATATCAGTATGCATGTCTTATTATAAAAATTTAATTTCCATGTTGCCAATTTCATGTAGGAACGAAAGTTTTTTAGAGCAAAGATACAAATTTTAGACTACTGCCTAAATCTGATGTTGCTTCTCATAGCTTTGTTTTCATGTCGGACGCTACAGAAATTCCCGTGCGTCGATATCTGAGGAACAAAATGTTCCCCAAAATTGGTGGGAATAAACCCTACAGATAATTGGCACATCCCTCCCTTTTAGCTAAAGCTTGAGACTAGCACCACGCGCGTTGTAACGTCCAGTGTTTAGGCTTCCAGGGCCGTTAACGTCGACCGTGACAAGCTTATCTAAGATGCCATAACATGTTGCAAACCGAAGTAATTTCAATCATATATAATGTCAGATGAATTTGTTATAAAGGTGTTTAATACTATCCATTACTTATGTCCTATGTGAAATTCAATGTTAAACGTTAACGCTGATGAGACGTGCTTTTATATTATAGCCTTAGATGATTGTGTCAAAAAGGTGTTTAACCATAACTGCTTTGTTCGTTTCTCTAGTAAATCCTCAATTACGCACGTCTCAATAAGGTTTGGCAGGACCCAGAGTTTAGCAACATCTTATGGCAACAGAGGTCGCTGACGTCCACAGAAATTATTTACAAACAGTTCTCACCGTTCGTATGTGGCATAATATTTATTATTATTCGAAAATTTCAACGAAATCTAATAGCTGCTCTGGCCGTTGACATCCTAAAAGTAATTAGTTGGTTGGTTACTTGCTGTTTAAAGACACTGTGTCAAAACTAAGATGATTACAAGCGTTGCTCTCCTCTTTTTTCTCTAGGCTTTTGACTGGCATTACCACAGTTATGGTAGGGTCGGAGTCATACTTCATAGTCCACATTAATCATATTTGCTATGAAACAGTATCGTTAAACAGAAACTGCCCAACCATCAAATGGCAATTGAAAACGCGTCTGGTCCATATATCCATCTCATGGTAAAACCAGAATGACCATTTTCCTTTTGTATACGGTACGTGTGTATAACTTATGTACATATTATATACATAAATTATACACACCGTATACGAAAAGAAAATTATGTTAAAAGGAGGCATCTATAAACATAATTATAGGGTGTTGACTTCTGTTACCTTAGAACAACTAACCTATTTTTAGGTACAGATACCTTGAAATTGGTTGGTTAGTTACTCTTTGACGACACTACTGTGTCATAACAAAGATGATCAACGTCGCCCTCCTCCTTTCTCTAGGCTTGGGACTGGCCAAACCAGAGTTCGGGCAGTTCTATTTATTGATTTATTTTCAATGACGACTCTGTAGAAAGGATGACAAGCGTACAGTACAGTCATAGCCATAGTAAAATTTTATATAGCTTAATTTGAATGCGTTTAGCATTAACCATTAATCATGACCCCGTTTGCTCCACAGATACAATGATTATAAACAAAACTGAAGCATTGCATTATTATACATTCAGTCATTTCCATAATAAAGGTGTTTAGAATCTAACATTACTCATGACGTCGCTTTTTACTAGAGTCACTGATTCTTTTGGACTTATAACTGAAACAGATCACAGAAATTTTTGTGAATTTAAACATAGCTTTAGAAAGAAAATTTCCTTCTTCCCTTGGGTCAACTTCTGGAAAGTTGCCCGCAACGATTCAACTCTCTCGTGGCGACGACTGGCGGAATTTATTCAAAGCGGGAACTGCATTAAACGCCCGATATTTCATCCAGCGCTATAAAACCCCGGTCGCTTATCTAAACGGGCGCACATATTCATACGCTAATGGTCGAGCCCAACACACAGCTAGTCGTTAAAAAGGAAACACACATACCGTTGGTATCTGTAGCATTTGTTATCCTTTGTTTAACGACACCTTGACCAGGATAGTTAAGTATATACCATCACCAATTGACCCATCTTACACGTAGCATATGCCAACTCAGCACTTTATATAGTCCAATTAAGATCCTTAAAAGAGGTGTCGAAATAGTGGACAAAGATCACACATTTACAATAATACTTTGCTGTAGCAAGTTTTAAGATGTCTAATTTGCAACGGATTTGTGGGCGTTAAACGACCAATTGTTAGCAAAAGTGACTTCCTATAATATTATTACTGATTTTTGGACCCAAAATAGAGTCAAATTTTTAACGTATATAAGCGTATTTTCGATTGGCGGAAACCTCGTCATTCACTTCAACAAAAGGTCGCCCTTTGTATTTTCTCCGCTGCGTGTCGCCACTATCCGCGTGTTACGCGTTCCCATATGACGCGGTGGCGGTGTGATTCATTCATTCATTCATTCCGACAATTTATATAGCGCCTCTTCTAGAAACCTACTCAGAGGCGCTCCCAGCCCAGCCACGGCTAAAAAAGTGTGATTTGAGATACTTATAAAAGGCAGGCGAATCTAGCCGAGGCATCAATCGCAAGTCTAGTGGGAGGCCATTCCAGATGGAGGGACCCACAATCGAAAAGGCTCGACGCTGTCTAATGGAAGTGTGAGCTCGCGGGACCAAAAGCTCCCCCCTTTAATACCGAGAAATTTTGTCTAATAACAGAACCGTGGCTAGCCAGAGTTCACACGCCGGAGGCGCCACTCACTATGATGTATAGCGGTCTAAATATGTCCGGAGCAGCATAGACCGGTATCACAAAATAGAGTATCCGTCCTAAGACTATCCGGGGGACGTGTGAATTTATCCCCCGGAAGAAATAAACCTGTTTAGAGTACCGTAATCGTAATCGTAATCGTAATCATAATCGTAATCGTAATCGTTATCGTTATCGTTATCTTTATCGTTATCGTTATCGTCATCATTTTTAATTATCATTATCATTATCATTATCATTATCATTATATCATTATTATTTTTCTTATTATTATTATTATTATTATTATTATTATTATTATTATTATTATTATTATTATTATTATTTTTTTTATGCCCCGAGGTATACATGATCCCTCAGGGACTTAAACATTAATTAAGAACAGTAAAATTCGTCTGGAACGGCACCTAGTCGTCGTTATTATTATTATTATTATTATTATTATTTTTTTGCCCGAGGTATATATGATCCCTCAGGCTTTAGAAACTATATAAAAGAGTATTATTATTATTATTATTATTATTATTATTATTATTTTTTTTTTTTTTTTTTTTATTATGAGACAAATTTATTTCTTTATAAAACCAACAAACTTATTACAGACTGATCAAAAATGGCTGTTTCAATAATTTTAAAAGCCGTCATTCAGTCCTGGGCTACTGTTGTTGCAGTCCGCGGTGGCTAAAACAGACAGAGAGTTTCCAATCTGTAGGGCGACCGATAGGCGTTGCAGCAGATGACTGGTCTCACGCTGGTCGCCTGTCGCTGCTGAGACCTTGCGTCCCAGTTCTTGAACAAACTGCAGTGATTCTGTGTGCCAGCTTCCTGCAGTTTCGACTGCAACAGGGACGAAATGATGTGATTGTGTGATAGCAGCGTACTTGGTTTCCTTGTTGCGAGCTGCCTTTTCCGCTGCCGCACCTGCGTTTTGCGATGTTATATGTTCGTAGGATGCAGCGAAAGTATCTGGCACCGTGACATCCCATGCCAAGCAACGACCTCTGTACCAAGGTATGATGGTGACTCCGTCAGGCCTTTTGCCGTCTGATCTGGAGAGGCCATTGGGCTCTTTGATGGCAGGTATTTTGGCTCTGGTGAAAGCTCGCCAAATAACGTCGTTGAGCATGCCATGTCGATGTTGTCTACCTGCTCCTTTGATGCACGAGAATCCATGATGACCGTTGGGTTCCACTATGACACCACATTTGCAAGTGTGTTTTTCACACAAAGCAGTGCCCAGCCGGATACCAGATGCGATTCTTAGGACCTCTCCTGACATCCGTAATCCTGCTGTCGTGATTGGAAGTGCATGAAGCCAGTCTCCAGAGTGTGGCGATTGCACGGCTAACAACCTGGCTTTAACGGCAGAATCACTCGCTCTTTCTGATAAGGCTTGAAGTGCATGTGAGATTAGTTTGCTGTCCCAATCTCTTTGTATATGAGCCTTCTGCTCGACGGGAGGAGGTGCGTTCGATCTCGATGACCACGAAACAGTAGCCTCCTCTACCAATGGATCTGTGAGCTTTACAGCGACTTCGTGTAGCAGTCGGTCTTGAAGGCTTCGCGTGCCAGCGGCTGATGCCAAAAAGGCGGAAGTTGCCAGCATAACGGCACTACGAATGCCCAGACCACCGTTTCTCACAGGTAAAGATGCCTGTATCCATTGATCGTCGCTCATGTGGATATTGAGAAGGCTACACAGACCAGTTCTCGAGACTTCGTCGAAATCGTGTAGAAGTCCTTCGTTTAAGAAGCAGGCTGACGTTCTTAACGTGTATAGCAGCTTCGGTATACTTAGGCTACTCCTCAGCAGGGTGAACGAATCGTGTGGGTGAAGCATCTCCAGCCTTGTTATGACTACCTCCAGATCTTTGATCTTTTTCTGGATGGATTTATCGACAGCCTTTCCTGGTAGTAGCGGTGCTCCCAGCAATGTCAGATCTTCAACAGCGACATTTTCAAACTCGGCGAAGGTCTTAATCTTGTGTGCTTCGTCATAACTTCTAGCAGAAGCTTCGCATTTTGTTCGATTCAGCTGTAGACCATACGTGGGCGCCTGTTCCTCTATCAAGCGAATGTCGTTCTCAATTTCATCAGTCGGTCCAGCAAGAGTAAGATCGTCCATATATCCTATAGTCAATGGAGTTGTCAAACTCTCTAGAAGCGGATGTATCGCCAGGCAAAACTCCAGTGGTCCTAAGGGGTCTCCTTGTTGTGTGCCTTCCTCGGACAGAATGGTATGCTGTCTGGTCTGTAGCTGGGGGGTGTAGGCATAGTTGTCATATACGTATCTGTATATTTCCGGAGCTTTTGCTGCCACCGCCTCTAACATTGAGTCTCTTCTCAGAGCATTGAAGGCATTCGAGAAGTCCAGTTTCACTATGATATGGTTTTCAGGCATCGACTGTAAGTAACGTCTGGTTGCGTGGACAGCAGCCTCGGCACCTCCTGATACTCCCACGCCGATTTGAAGTGGTGACAGATTTTGAGATAGGTATGGAGTAACAACATGGCAGACACATTTGGCAGCCAGCCGTCGCCACGTGTACCCAATCGTGATTGGTCTTATTCCGCCATCTTTTTTGCCAAGTGTTATTAGTCTTCCGCCGTACAGGATATCTGCAACTTGTTTCGGTAGCCCGCCTCTCAATAATAGATTGATAAAGTCAGTGATAGTCTCTACGAAACTTGTGTCTGTTGTATTGGACAGAAGGTTCTTCAGATGTTGTGGTGTGAAGCCATCTGGTCCTCCGCTAGATGCTGCAGGAAAGGAAGCAATAGCGTTACAGACCATCTTTCCAGAAACCTGTATGGCGTCGAACCTGTCCTCTTGAGGGCATGGCAGTGTTCTTCTGTCTTCGTAAGCCTTTGGGTGTTTCTTCTGCAGTTCTTCAATCACTCTAGGTGAATCTTCTACAGGAACATCATCAGAGCACAGCAAGCGAAGGGCTCCTTTGATGTCGCCATCTTCGAGTCTGCTAGACACCGCCTGCGCAAGATATTTACTTCGATCGTAGCCCTTGTCATTCCTCCTAGTTCGTGAGTCAGATGGCATGATTTCTTTAGTTTCATCACAGAAGACCATTCCACTACGCCAGGATTCGATGCGAGTTAGAATTATCTTGCTCAAGTTCCGGTTTCGACCTCCCCTCTTAGGCTTAGCCAGAATTATCGGTGACATTTGGAGTAGATCTAGCCATTTTGAGGGGCTGTTTGGTTCTCGAATAACGGCCCGGAGGATCTTGGTAAGTAAGTCCCTACACGCTCCTCTTGCTGCCAGTGGGATGTGTTTCAGCAGTCGACTTCTAACCTTTGGATGGGTTAAAATGTCTAGTAACGGCTCACTGCAGAATAGATTTTCATCGTCATCTGCATTGTACCGGCCATCATCAGAATGTGTTGTCTGTGATGCATTGTACTGGCTATCGTCAGAATGCTTTGTGTGTGAAGAGCGACTCCCTGTTTGCACAATGTTAATAGGCACCTGGTCTGAACCTGGACATAGGTTCCGACCATTATTATTATTATTATTATTATTATTATTATTATTATTATTATTATTATTATTATTATTATTATTATTATTATTACTACTACTACAGTATTACTATTGTTATTATTATTTTTATTACTATTATTGTTATTACTATTATTATTATTATTATTATTATTATTATTATTATTATTATTATTATTATTATTATTATTATTATTATTTAATTTATATTTATAATTACTACTATTACCATCGTCATCATTGTCACCACCACCTTTATCATTTTCATTCTCACTGTGATTTTTATTATCATTATATTGCGATATACAGTACACGCAGAGCCTTACTTAAAATACGTTTTTAACGACGCCGTCATAATTATCGACGATGATTGGCGTTCACGCAGAGCCAGTAATTGAACTTCTTATAATTATACGAAGCAACTACGAGTGAAAGACTTGCTTAAGTTCCCTACTCAGGGGCGGGGGCGAACCCGTACTCTCCGCGCTAACCTATCGAATCCCAAATTTTTTAATGGCACCAGGTATCGAAGTTTGTTGACACCGAAGAAAAAATTTATAAGTAAGGTCATTCATTATCTGTATTAGGTATCAGCTGTAGTTCAACCAATGCTTATATAGCGCTATTTACTCCCTTTTAAGGGTGTCTAATGGGAGCGTTCGAGCCAAGCAGATACGGCGTCTAATGCTTATATAACATCTGTTGACACCGTTTCAAAGGTGTCGAAAGAGTGCGTTCCAACTATCGTCTAACATTGCCAGCTTATATCATCAAATATGAAGTATCATAAATCCTCTCTAAAGAAAGCGAGACGTAATGCGTTGACTGAACGCATGTCTTTCCCTCTCTTCAACTTACCGACCGACTCAGTCTGATTTTTGCGTAAAATACTGAGAACTGTAATATTGACTTTAGAGCAACGTTTGCTAAGGATCTATGTTTAGAAAGTTGAAAAATAGACGCACAAGGTGTTCGATTTTACAATGTTAGACACCTTTTAATCGGAAGCATTAGGCGAAATTTAAGGGAGGTGAGGTAAATCAACTAACCTGAATTCATTTTTTATCCATCTAGTTTAACTTGCGGGAATCTTGCTTGCTTGATTGCTTGCTTGCTTGATTGAGCCACAGGCTAAAAAGTCAAATCTTGCGACGACTAGTTCGATCACTTACAATCATTCAATCGTCGTGAAACTTGGCAGATAGACTCGCCCTCGCACACACTTCATTCTATCAAAATTTCAGCTCCCCAAAAAAGGCTAGCTTATAGAATCGGGGACTCAACTTTTCGAATCGGGGAATCCCCTTTTCCGACACGCAGCGTTGCCATTGGCCAGCGTTGCCATTGGCTGCAACAGAAACGGGCGCGCTGCATCATTAAACGGACGCTATGTTGTAAAATGAACGCGGACTATATATTTGTAGAGATAACTGCTTCATAAGACGCATTATAGGATACTAGATTGATATAGTAAAAAAACTTTGTTTTTACGGGCTGTATTTTATTATCCATCTAGTTTAACTTACGGAAATCTTGCTTGCTTGCTTGAGCCACAGGCTAAAAAGTCAAATCTTGCGACGACTAATTCGATCACTTACAATCATTCAATCGTCATGAAACTTGGCAGATAGACTCGCCCTCGCAGACACTTCATTCTATAAAAATTTCAGCTCCCCCAAAAAGGCTAGCTTATAGAATCGGGGACTCAACTTTTCGAATCGGGGAATCCCCTTTTCCCATACGCAGCGTTGTCATTGGCCGCAACAAAAACGGGCGCGCTGCCTCATTAAACGCACGCTATGACGTAAAATGAACGCGGACTATTTTCAGAGTACACGTTATAGGATACTAGATGGATATAGTAAAAAACTTTGTTTTACGGGCTGTATTTTATTCTCCATTAAACGCAATATTTCATCTTTCAAATTTTCCAACATGACAACGGCTTTAAACTTCGCTAAGCTACTTAACTGCTTCACGCATCTCTGCAAAACCCTTCTCCATCTCTGTACTACTTTCTCCATCTCTGTACAACCCATCTACACCTCTGGACAATCCCTCTCACAAGATGCAACTCTCGTTAATAAGCAATGACAGTGGGTGGAGAGAAATGTGATGACGCCGTCTGATCGCAACCGTACACTCGATAATTTCTAAAGCGCTGCGCATAATGTAGGCGCAGGACACAGGGCTATTCAAGAACGCTGCGTCAAGTCTGAGGGGTTGTTCCGCGACACTGTATGAGTGGAGGAGCTTCACGGTGGATTGTGTTTGCAGTGATAGAAATGGGAAGACGGCGGAGTGGAGTGATTTCTTGAACAAGTGGGCATTAAGTTATTTTAATGAGAATCCCGGTGAAAAAAGACCTATACAAATAATGAAACGATTAGAGTTACATTATGCCTGGTCTAGTTGACTGATTGATCTTCTGGATATTGACCTGATTACGGCTTGGTTTTGGTGCGCCATTTTTCGATGCCTTGTGAATTTAACACTGGCGCTATAGAAATTCATTGATTTTTGTTTTAGAATTAACTAAATTAAATTTGCAACGTGGATTTTTGCATTTGTGCATCTTTACGCAGAATCGTAAAGAGCGAGCATATTTGGTAGATGTTTAAACACCTTCAAAACTCATGTAATACACGCAATTTATACAACATTCGTCACTCTGTTTTTAGTGGCATTCCCTACAGATTAGTCATATCGCTGTAATTATGAGAAGTCGTTAGGCAATTTTAAGCTACTAATTATTATTATTATTATTATTATTATTATTATTATTATTATTATTTTTATTATTATTATTATTATTCTTTATTATTATTATTATTATTGATTATTATTGATTATTATTGATTATTATTGATTATTATTATTATTATTATGTTTATTATTATTATTATTATTATTATTATTATTATTATTATTATTATTATTATTATTATTATTATTATTATTATTATTATTATTATTATTATTATTATTATGTACGAGACATCAGTTATCATCTGTTCAGGATTCGCCGCTCGTCGGATCCTGGCAGCCTTGACATGGTGCCCTGAAAAGCCACTGCGTTAAAGCGTTGGATCATCACTGAAAGGCCTTGAAAAAGAAAGCTTGTTTCGCGTGTGTCGCCAGTAGTATTCGACAGTCGGCGTCCGGTCTCCGATAAGAAGTCGAGGCCCTCGCTGTTGAGGGGACCGAATGTTTCTACGGCGACAGGCACAAAGGTATATCTCTTCTCCAGCTCTGAGTACCTGACGTGCTTCCTTGTGGCGGCAATCTCTGCCGCCCCACCAGCAGCGGCCGCTGTATCCGAGATGTATGAGGCGGCCACCGTGTCCACCACAGTCGCATCCCATAATAAGGCCCGTCCACCACTCCACGGAATTAGGGTCTGCCCGTCCGGTCTCTTGCCATCCGATCTGGTCAGACCGGACGGCTCCTTGACCGCCGGGATGCCGGCTCGGTTGAGGCTACGATGGATGAGATCATTGATGTTGCTGTGCCTGGCTTGTCGACCGAATCCCAAAGAGCACGACAACCCATGCGTGCCTCTTGATGAAACGGAGACACCGCAAGCGCACACGTGCGGCTCACAAATGGCCACACCTAAACGCAGACCGACCGCCACTCTTACGGCCTCGTCCTCCAGTCTGAGGTCGTGTGCAACGAGCGGGAGAGCATGAAGCCAATCCGAGGCGTGCGGTGACTTTGAGGCCTTTATTATTATTATTATTATTAATATTATTGTTATTTTAGTCATGTAGGCCTTTATTATTATTATTATTATTATTATTATTATTATTATTATTATTATTATTATTATTATTATTATTGTTATTATTATTATTATTATTATTATTATTATTATTATTATTATTATTATTATTATTATTATTATTATTATACAGTGAGGAAATTGTTATTTGTTCATCGTATTTGGCGTCCGGCCTCCTCAAGACAGAACATTTCGTCATCTGCTCATGAGGTTTCAGAGGACACCAGTGGATCAGCCCTCAGAATTGGAACCTGGAATGTAAGATCACTAGGAAACAAATATACAACAGTTGCTGAGACAATAAAAGAGAGAGACTTAGATATTCTAGTGCTAACTGAGACATGGCATCTTGCTGACACCGATGTTGCCCTAAGACGGTCGGTTCCTGAGGGATATTCTGTCATTGATGCCCCGCGGCGGAGCCATGGATCACTGGGCCCTGGACCTGGCCATGGAGGCATAGCGATCATCCATCGTGCGGAACTCCCAGTTAAACGGGTGGAGTACTGTGTGAAACTTGAAACTTTTGAGTCTCTGCTCTGCTCTTTTTCTACCAAACGGGGTCCTACTACAGTTGTTGCGATCTACCGTCCAGGATCTGTACCACCATCTGCGGCATTCATCGAGGAGCTTTCATCACTGCTGGGCGTTGTGGCAACGTGGAATACACAACTGCTTGTCACTGGCGACTTCAATGTTCATATGGAGAATCAATGTTGCCCTTGGACCTTGGGTATCAAGCAGATGCTGGTAAGCTGTGGTCTTCTTCAACATGTTGGAGGGCCTACGCATCGCGCTGGAGGTTGGCTTGATCTAGTGGTTACCAGGGATGACTGTGCGTTGTCCAACATGACCATTGAGCCACCAGCCATATCCGATCATGGCCTCATTACCTACCAGTTGCCTTTTCTTCGTGGAGCACCTGAAGTCAGCTGGAGAACGATCAGATCCTGGTCTAGGCTAGACCGGGATGAATTTCGACGTCGACTGCATGCTAGTCAGCTCTGTGACTTGGAGTTGACCCGTCGGAGTGCTACTATTGATGAGTTAATAATGGTATATGAAAACACTCTCACCTCCATTGTCAATGACCTATTGCCTCCCAGGAAGGTCCGCATTCGGAACAGCCCGCTAACGCCTTGGTTTGATGGAGAGTGCAGGGCGTTGCGTCGTAAAGTGAGGAAAGCAGAAAGGCTTTTTCGAAGAACGTTGCTGGATGATGATCGTCGGGTCTGGATTAGAGCATTGAGGGAAAAGCACGACTGCTTCCGTGAAAAGGAGAGACGATACTGGGAGGACCGCATCGCCTCCAATTCGGGAAATACTCGCCGCCTTTGGAGGGACCTCTCTACCACTCTTGGACGGAGGCCTGAGCCTACTGTGGCACCGACCTTTGGTGCTGAAAACTACCTGCTCTACCTCAAAGAAAAAGTGCAAGAAGTTCGGAGAGCTACTGAGAAATCGACTCAGCCTACGTACACTCCAGCATGGTCATGCATGGACTCCTTTAGAAGCGTTACTGAAGCTGAAGTACGTCAAATCCTCTGTTCCTCGCCGTCGAAGAGCTGTTCGCTTGATCCTATTCCGACCTTTCTGCTTCGTGAGATGATTGATGATCTACTGCCGTACATTGTCTCCATCTGCAATGCTTCGCTGGATGAGGCAATCCTACCGGCCAGCCAGAAGCGTGCCATTGTCAGACCTGCCCTTAAGAAGTCGGGGCTTGATCTGAACTTACCATCCAGTTACAGACCCATCTCAAACCTAACTTTCATGTCAAAGCTGATTGAGAGAGTGGTTGCTGTCCAGCTGCTCCGATATCTTGAGCAGAATGGTCTGATGCCAAACCATCAGTCTGGCTTTCGCAAGGGACATTCAACCGAGACACTCCTTATCCGTCTTCTATCAGACATCAATCAGGCTATGGATTCGGGCAGGGTTACACTACTGGCTCTTCTTGATGTGAGCGCTGCCTTCGATTCGGTTGATCATCAGATACTCCTTACAAGGCTTGCGGCATCATACGGGATTTCAGGCCGTGCATTGGCTTGGTTCTGCTCCTATCTTGAGGGGCGGACCATGAGGGTAGAGATTGGAGATGACAAGTCGGTCTGGGCGCCTGTTGTTTGTGGTGTTCCTCAGGGCTCAGTCCTGGGGCCATTACTCTTCATTCTCTACACAGCTGACTTCTATAATGTTGTAGCATCGCTGGGTCCCACATCTCATCAGTTTGCTGATGATCTTCAACTGTATTTGTCCTGTCGTCCGGAGGATTCAGTGGTATGCGCGCAACAAATGCATTGTGCACTTGAGACGGTGCATGACTGGATGTCGGCCAATCGTCTTAGACTCAACCCGAGCAAGTCACAGTTTATATGGTTCGGTACAACACGTGCACGTTGTAGGATCGATAAAAATGCTCTTGCATCGGCATCACTTATTGGACAGTCCTGTAATGTGGTGAGGGACCTTGGGGTGCTTCTTGATGGTGGGCTTACGATGGCTGATCATGTATCACATATATCCAGGATTAGCTATTATGAGCTCCGGCAGATCCGAGTTATACGGAGAACGCTGTCGCTAAGCGCTGCCGCTGTGCTAATACACTCCTTCGTCCTCACACGTCTTGACTACTGTAATGGGGTCCTCCTGGGCCTCCCTGAGTTCCGTCTTCATCAACTTCAGCTTGTTCAGAATGCGGCAGCCAGACTTCTGGCTGATCTACCGAGATATTCACACATATCTGACTACATGCGTCATGAGCTCCACTGGCTTCCAGTTGCTGATCGTGTGCAATTCAAAATTGCTACGCTGGTTTGGAAGGCTACGACTGGTTCTGCTCCAGACTACATTGCTGAACTGTGCCTTCCAGTTGGCACTCAAATTGGTCGGCGGGCTCTCCGGTCTGCCTCGCGAAATGACTTGATGATACCTTCGTTTCGAACCACCACCTGTGCTCGTCGGAACTTCTCGATTGCGGCGCCACGGATCTGGAACGCTCTTCCGCCGTCTGTGCGTGCTGCACGCGGCTATATAGTTTTCTCTAAACTCTTAAAGACGCATTTTTCCAGCTGTTTGATGGCCACGTGTAGAGCGCTTCTGAGAGACTCTTAAGTGGCGCTTTATAAATGTTTTATTACATTACATTACATTACATTACATTATGTACGAGACATCAGTTATCATCTGTTCAGGACATGGTGCCCTGGAAAGCCACTGCGTTGAAGCGTTGGATCATCACTGAAAGGCCTTGAAAAAGAAAGCTTGTTTCGCGAGTGTCGCCAGTAGTATTATTCAGTCGGCGTCCGGTCTCCGATTATATTATTTTTCTTTCTTTTTTTTTTGCCCCGAGGTAAACATGATCCCTCAGGGACTTCAAGATTAATTAAAATGATAAAAGTCTGGAACGGTTATTATTATTATTATTATTATTATTATTATTATTATTATTATTATTATTATTATTATTATTATTATTATTATTTTATTATTATTTTATTATTTTCGTCATCGTCATCACCATTATCATTTTCAACTTTCACTAGCTTTATTACTATTATTATATCGCATTTAATTGGCAACAACTGCCAGTAATTCCACTTCTTAGGTACGAGGCAGCTGCTAGTGAAGTCAAGGTGCATATTGAGTAGCAGTTTCAGAAGAGGAGGATCGAAACTGTGCACTATGCGTTACAAAACGAGCGCTTTAGCCAATCAGATCCCAACCAATTTTTGACGATAATTATCTTCTGGAACAAATGCTGTTGACACCGAAGAGAAATCTCAATCTAGACTGTTTGACTCGCTTTAGACATCAGCTGTAGTTTGTCCAATGCTTATATAGCTGCAGTTAGCACCGTTTTAAGGGTGTTTAATGCGATCGATTAGACCCAGTACAAACAGCGTCTCATTTAAATATAGTATCTTTTAAAACCATTTTAAAGGTGTCTAAAGATCGCGCTGCAACTATCGGATACCATAGCCAACCTATTTCATCAAGTATCATAAATCCTCACAAAAGCAAGCGAGAAGTAGAAATCGTTGACTGACCCCGTGTCCTTCCCTCTCTTCAACTTCCCCTTTTATCCTCTTCTCGAAATTCCATCGCCCTCTTCATCGTCTTTCTCAAAGTTTTACGACTCGCCACCAAACGACAAAAGACGCTCGCATTATCAACGCACAGATTACGAAGATATCTCTCACACGGACCGAAGACAACGTACACGGTGTTGCTACAAATAAGTTTTACGGCAAATAAAGCCTTACTCCGTCTACTTTTTTCGTAAATATTGAAAACTATAATGTTGTTCTCTGAAGAGCAACGGTTGCTAAGGAACTATTTTTAGTATGCAGAAAAGTAGACGTCCATGGTGCTTCGATTTTAGACAATATTAGACACCTTAAAAACGGAAGAACTAAGGTCAATTTAAGGCAGAAGCAACTCAGGGTTGAGTTGGGTTTAGGCGTGGCAAAGGAACAAGGGATCAAGTGACGAATCTTAGAATCATAATGGAAAAGATGAGAGAAGCACCAACTTCCGCTGTACATGTGCTTTGTTGATTTCAAAAAGGCTTTTGATTGTGTATCACATGAGCAACTATGGTTGTCGATGGTTGAAATGGGGTATCCAATACACATTATCAACCTGATAACAGAACTGTATAAAAAACAGACGGCAAAGGTAAAAGTTGCAGGGACACTGTCAAGTGAGTTTAGAATTAAAAGGGGAGTCAGACAGGGATGTGTGATCTCGCCAACATTGTTCAACATACTTTCAGAGATGGTTTTGAGAGAGGCACTGAGAGGATACAAAGGAGGCATTCAAGTTGGAGGAAGAAGGATAACAAATCTACGATATGCGGATGACATAGTGTTAATGGCAAGCACAGAAATGGAACTACAGGATCTGGTGACTCGATTAGACAGGGAAGGGCGAAAAAAGGGCTTAGAAATCAACATAGGTAAAACAAAGTGTATGGTACTAAATGGGAATCAATGCAACATCAAAGTACAAGACAGTATGATTGAACAAGTGGAAACCTTCGTGTACTTAGGATCACTCATAACAGAAGACGTCGATTGCAGCAGGGAGATAAGAATAAGAACTGCAAGAGGACTTGGAATAGGAGTAGATCTGATGAAACTGTGGAAAAGCCATAACATAAAAATTAACACAAAGATTAAATTAATGAGGACACTTATATGGCCAGTGATGATGTATGGCTGCGAGAGCTGGACAATCAAAAAGAGGGATGAGGAGAGAATAAAAGCATTTGAAATGAAATGCATACGAAAAATACTGGGTATATCATGGATAGAGAAAAACAAATGAATGGGTGTTAGAGACGGCGGGAGTGGAAAGGAATTTACTGGAATCAATAATAAAAAGAACCAATAGTAAAAACAAAGTTTTTTACTATATCCATCTAGTATCCTATAACGTGTACTCTGAAAATAGTCCGCGTTCATTTTACAACATAGCACGCTGAACGAGGCAGCGCGCCCATTATTGTTGCAGCCAATCACAACGCTGGCCAATCACAACGGTGCGATCGGAAAAGGGGATTCCCCGATTCGAAAAGTTGAGTCCCCGATTCTATAAGCTAGCCTCTTTTGGGGAGCTGAAATTTTGATAGAATGAAGTGTGTGCGAGGGCGAGTCTGTCTGCCAAGTTTCACGACGATTGAATGATTGTAAGTGATCGAACTAGTCGTCGCAAGATTTGACTTTTTAGCCTGTGGCTCAATCAAGCAATCAAGCAAGATTCCGCAAGTTAAACTAGATGGATAAAAAGAAGAAAGATGTCTTACTTTGGGCATATAATGAGGAAACAAGGTGAATGTCTAGAGAAAGAAATTATGCAAGGAACGGTACCGGGAAAAAGAGCAAGAGGGAAACCAAGGAAGAGATGGATGGACAATGTGGGCGAATGGTTGGAATTATCAACGGAGCGGTTGCTGCGAGAAACCGAGGATAGGAGATGATGGAGAAGAATCGTCTACAATGCGACCAACCCTCGTATCGAGGACAGTTGAAGAGAGAGAGAGAGAGAAAGCAACTCATATAAGCTGTTTTTTTAGAGCTGTAATGTATGCCACAGAAACTAATCTTTGTCGGCGGCAACGGCCTATGTTGTCATAACTGCCGTTAAACTGTGGATCCAATCCAATCCTGTAAGCTGCGTTCGTCTCTAGCCATTAAGTGCATTATTTCTTAGTTCAAGTTTTCCAACATAGCAAAGGCTTTAAAATTCGCGAAGCTACTTAGCTACTTAGCCCGTATCTACAAAACCCTTTATCGTACCTGAAAACACTCTCCATGTCTGTACAACCCTTCTCCATCTCTGTACAACCATTCTCCATCTCTGTACAAGCCTTTCGCATTTCCGTACAACCATTTTCCATCTCTGTACAACCATACTCCATCTCTGTACAACCATACTCCATCTCTGTACAACCATTCTCCATCTCTGTACAACCTTCCGATGCGACGCAGCTCTATTTATTAAGCAGGTGCCATGTGTTCAGCTTTAGAGTAGCGCATTAGAAATTTAGAATTTAGAATTATCATTACGCTTGTTTAGAAAAAAGGCGGATCCTTATTCGCAGCGGAACCGATCGGATACCACACCCGCCCGTCGCACGCCGCATGGGCTTGGGGCGCGTCATCGAGCGAGTGGACGGAGGGGGGCTGTGTCCCCGTCCGGACGCGACGTCTCCTCCTCGTCCTCACCGCTCGCTTTCCGGCGTTAATTAGAGAAGAGGAGGAGGAGGAGGAGGAGACGGTGGATCTGGACTTAGGAGAATCCTTTGGACGACGTCGTCGAGATATGAAAGAAGTGATCGGTGGAAAATAAAGGAAGATTAAGGGCTTTCGGATTGAAAGTTATCGCCCGGATCATTACATTATCGTTGCTGGGGCTGTCAACGGTGATATCGGACACCGCGGTCCCCGTCTTTTCCCTTCCGGATTTATTTATGTAGAGCTGCTTCTATTATAATGGCGTGTATTAAGAGACGAAGACGGGTGGACCACCATGCACCGTGATCCTTTAATCGGGCGAAGAAGACCTATGATATCTGCTTTTAGCCTTTCCGATGCAATGGACGCATTCATCAACTCATCGTCTCAGCCTTTAAACCATGGAAGATAATAATTCGCTCTGAAAGACACCAAAGTCGTGCTTCTGAGTGGTGACGTGGTCTAGTGGATAATGCGCTCGATTGTTGATCATAGGATCGGAGGTTCATACCCCGTAGTAGTTGTTAGTTGCTGTTTAACATGTGTCATAATAAAGTGATTAGCGTCGCCCGCCTGCTTTATCCAGGCCTCGGACTGGCATTACCACAGCTAGGCTAATTGCGGAGTTACCCTGTAGTAGTTCCCTTTCAATACCATGATTTACCTCTGATTCCATACGAGCGGGTACTGAGGACATAAATGTTCAGACTAAAACTATCGGACTAAAACTGCGATGGAAGAAACTCTTATAAAATTAGCCGAAATACAATTATAATCTTTAATGGCGGCAACGGCCTATGTTGTCATAAGCTGCCGTTAAACTGTGGATCCAATCCAGTTAACGTTTAACCTCTTAGATTAATTTTAGAAGCTGCTATATAAGAATGAACATAGTAACCGCTTGTTCAGAGCGCTATTTTTAAACACCTCTGAAACGGCGTCAACTAAGGCTACATATAAAGATCTTGACAAATGATATCAGAGTGCCAGTCCCAAGCCTGCATAAAGGAGGAGGGCGACGCTAATGGAAGAAACTCTTTGTTACCACACAGCTAGTTGTTAAAAAGGAAACACACACACATATCAGAGTCGATGACAAGTTTAGACTGAACGAACGGTGGAAGCTAACTCTATTCAATTATTATCTTTAATTTAAAGACGTCAGTGACCATTATGGTCATAAGATGTCTTTAAACGTTGGAAAATAGAATACCCTTTGAATATGTCCTTTAATTATTGCCTGTGGACAATATTTAATGGACTACAATTAAAGCTCTATGTTTCTTCCCTTCCTTCTCAGTTTTGTATCTTTTGAATTGTCAATTCTGCCTCTTTAGACAGTATCAGAACCTGAGAATGAAAGAGGAGACCATCTCAGCTAAGATCATTTTTGTTAAGACATTCTAATCGTCGTTATCACGGACCAGTTAACCAACTAGACGAGAACGTTCTCTGTTCAATTCGATATAGACGAGACCATTGCTGATCAGACCCCGTGAATTAGAATTAGCTACCGAAATTTGCTAATCGATTAGAAATAGTCCCTCCTGCAGAGTAGTAGGTTGGCCTTGGTGAAGAGCGTCGATCCGACCTCTCCCAGACGACAGTCGCAGCAGGAGCACTTGAGACAGTCCTCGTGCCAGAACTGGTCGAGCGCCTTCAATCGAAGCACAGCAAGTTACTACAGCAAGTTGCTGTATCCTCTGTATTCGCACTCTGGCAGTGCCAGACCCAGGTTACGATAGACCAGACTATCGCAGTTAGGACCATTCTAGACCAGAGCACTCTATAGATCAGACCATATCAAACTAGACCATAACAGACTAGACACTATCAGTTGAGACCAATCTAGACCAGACCGCGTCATACCGGACCATATCTGTCCGTCACGAGACCAATCAAGAATATAAAAGAGACGGTTGCTACCTTAGGTAGTCTGTTCCTGCAGAGTAGTAGGTTGGCCTTGGTGAAGAGCGTCGATCCGACCTCTCCCAGACGACAGTCGCAGCAGGAGCACTTGAGACAGTCCTCGTGCCAGAACTGGTCGAGCGCCTTCTGAAAGCGCTACGCTATCACCTTCTTACATCCGACGCATTCCTACAACATTCCAAAATATGAACAGTATTAGCTGTTTTGAAAAGAAACAGTAGGCGTTGGCTTTTGGAAATATTATAGGTAAATTGGGACAGTTAAAAGAGGTGTTGAAATATTAATGGTTTCATAAATATTATAAGTACAGAAAGACAATTAAAAGAGGTGTTGAAATGCGTGCTGGTTAGTTGCTATTTAACTACACTGTGTCATTACAAATATGATTATCGTTATCCTCCTCCTTTCTCCATGATTACGTCTGGCACTACCACAGTAACGGTAGCGACGGAGTGTATATCATGAATGGTTTTTATCAGTACTAGACGTACACACAGACAAATTAAAGAGGTGTTGAACTATTTTAAGCAGTATAAGTTATATCTTTTAATGACGTTGTGTCGTAACGACGACGATTAGCGTTGCCCTCCTTCTTTCTCCATGCTTGGGGCTGGCACTACCGCTAAGAACGTTATTTTATACCGAAGACAAACTCTTACTATTGGTTAGTTAATTGTTGTTTAGCGACACTGAGTCGTGAGAGAGATGACTAAAGTAGCCCTCCTCCTTTCTTCCTGGCTGGGACTGGCACTTCCACAAGTAGGGATTAGAGGATTGCAATTAAAACAAACTCTTGTTACTAAAACCTTTGCCTCGTCTCGATAACGTTGTATGGTGATGACCCTTGCGTTTATATAGCCTTAGATGAATATGTTAAAAAGGTGTCTATCAGCAGACTTTACTCGTGGCCTCTTTGGTCCTAGAGAAAAACATCCGCTACGGAAAGAAAAACCAATTTAAAGATTAAGATCAGTGGGACTCTTATCTTAACCCAACAGTTACCTGCAACATCCGGTCTGATGAGGAAATGGAAGAGGAAGAGGAGGAGGCGATCGAAACAACGGAGAATGAGAGTGAGGACGATGGATCGCAGTTCATGACGTCAGTAAGGACGTTCTACAAAAGTAAAAAAACAGTGCGCCATCTATCCTGATGACAATCCAAGAGTCGAAATAAAATGTGTAATAGTAACTGTAATTGTTATTGTAATAGTAATTGTGTGTATGCAACATAATTTTATATATGTATATATCTATATAATCAAAATGTTAATCCATATAATATTATCAAAGCTATGCCAGGCACCTAACATCGCCATCTCAACAACGCTACCAGACAAAAAAGCAACAACGAGAGAAATGTTCGAAGCCGATTACGAAAATGACCTTAATTATCATGAGCTCCACACCATCAACCTGCCTAACATCGCCATCTCAACAACCTACCAGACAATTAAAGATAACCCTTTGACACTAGGAAACCGATTGTGCCATGGTAGACAACTTTGCTGTATATAAATGACCTAAACTGATTATGTACTGCTATATTTGTTTTGTGAAGAATTTGGTACTTGGTGTCAATAAAAGTGTGTTGTTGAATTGTTGAATGGATTACTAATAAATACATCTACGATATAGACATGGATAGGTTAGGTCGAAGTCAACGGCCCTGGCAGCCCAAACATGTCGTTAAACACTGGAAACTATAAGCGTGATTAAATGACTGTTCTGCAGAAATTTGAGACACCTCTTTTAAGAAGGAAAGATCTGTTATAAGTATAACGTCCTTCAAAGAGACAGTAGTTCACAACACTATACATGCATGCTTTGTTAGTTAATTAATTAAATTTGTCAGGACATAAAAATCACCAAAATCAATCTGCGGTCAGTTACTGATTAACGCCACTGCCATAACTAAGATGATTAACGTCGCCCTACTTCTTTATCCAGGCTTGGGTCTGGCACTACCACAAGTAGGGTAGTTGCGGATTTTATCGTGGATTAACGCCAACGATACGCAAGCAGTTATTAGCATCCGATTAATAGTTTATAAAGGCGTTTAACATCAACTATTATTTACGGCGACGTCGGTAAAATAAAGTTGTAGTAGAGCTACGGTTTGCACGAATAAATTGCATCTTGATTAGGAATTTATATATATTGCTAATTAAGTCTGTTATAAGGGTGTTTAAATTCAGCCATTATTTATTGCCTCGTTTGTGCCTACAGTACAATGGTTCCAAACATTTTTAGGGCACTCTAACTAAAAGTCATTCAGTCGACGAAAGCTGCACAAATGTTATGATTCTGCCACCCGGCCGCGGCATCCCTAGGACATGGTCGGAAAACACTGACAGAATGAATGTCAGTTCGCTGATAGAGAGGCGACCTAGAATGGATAAGCCAACTGAAGAGCGTAGAAGAGCGGTCAACTTAAACACCCTTTTATAGTCGTCAGTAGCTCTATAATATTGAAGAACACGTAAAAAAAAGTCAATCAAGTCAAATGCTGAAAACGCTACACGTAAACAAACTGAAATACATCAAAAACTTTAATTTAAAGACGGCAACAAGATGTCGTTAAACATTGGTTAAAAATAGTAGAACCAGGAAATAAAGATTTTTATTATAGAACCAGGAAATGAACATTTTTATTATAGTATTTTTGTTAGATGCATGGACAGTTTAAATGAATACCTTGGTCGATTGTGGTGCATGTATGCTTTGTTAGTTAATTAATTAAATTTGTCAGTATATAATAATCACAGACAGTATGAGATGAACTACTTTATGTTGCAAAATATTGAATATTAGTGAAATTGTAAAGCTCCGTTTCGACATCTTTAATGGTGTCGTTCGGATGCTATAAGTTTCTGGTTCTGATTGTATTGTATATTTTCTGTATTGCAATGGTCGTCAACGGCCTTTGATGTCATAAGACGACGTCAAGCTGTGGTTTTAAAAAAAGACAGTAGTTAAATTGTGGCATACTGTCTAATTACGCATAGGAAAGGTCGTTACTATCAAAACATGTCGTTAAACACTGGAAACTATAAGTGTGACTTTCTGTGGATATTTATGACACCTCTTTTAATATAGAAAGATCTGCTATAAGTAGGCTATGACGTCCTTCAGCCGCCATTGCTAATAAAAAACTATTTCAAATGAAAAAGCACCCTAATGGGTTATGTGATACATGTGAGGTTACGGAAAGTATAGAACATATTCTATTGGAGTGTAAAAAGGAAAATATTTCAAATATTCTAAAAGATAAATGTAATAGTTATAAATCAGAATTTAATTTAAAATCTCTGCTTGATGTGGGATGTTTGCAGAGTGCAGTATATAATCTTGTTAAAATCATTAATAAAGGAAAAATACTATAATTATTGTCATAAATATTAGTATCAGATCAAATCTATTACAAACATATAGTTGAACACATTCCTTATGATTAAAATACCAATAAACACAAAATATGTGTGATTAATGGTCATTTCATTATTTCATTGCATTTTCTAATGATATTACATTGTTTCATAGGAAAATGTTTAATGAAATGTTTAATTAAGTATTCTGTCATGTAAATAATTGTTAACATGCATTCTTGTAAATAGATGTATGTTAAAATAAAATGTGTATATAATACATGTATATATATTACACATCTGTGCTGAATTTCTGTTTGCAAATAGCATTACATGTTATTTTAGAAAACTTAAAGAAGTACTGTTAATAACTTTGTAAACATATTTGAAAAGAGCTAAAATAGCCAAAAAAGAGCTGATATAGCCAAAAAAAGAGCTGATATAGCCAAAAAAGAGCTGAAATAGCCACCAAAAAAAAAAACAAAAGGAGAAAAAAAGGAAAAAAAAAAGGAAAAAAAAAGATGTTAAAAAGAATTACAATAAAAGAGCCAATGGGCCAAACATAACGGAGATACAATACTTTAATATGTATCAAATCAAAAAATATGTATCTATCAAATATTGTTAATATTGTTAATAAGATTGAGGAAAAAACAGTTATTAACATTATACGGAAATGAACTTAATCCGTCAGAAACTTTAAATACGTCTACATCTTATCAGAAACGGAATCAAAGCCAAGAAAAGAAAAAGAAAACTGTTGATAGAAATTATATGAAAATGAACTTAAATCGTCAGAAACTTTAAATACGTCAGCATCTTATCAGAAACGGAATCAAAGACGAGAAAGGAGAAAGAACATTTGTGAGAACATTACAAGAAAATGAACGGAAATACATCAACAATTTTAAAGACGTCAACAGCCTTTGTAGCTATAGGATGTCGTTAAATATTGGATTAATAATCAGCCGCAAGATATTGCTAAACAATGCGTTGCTATTACTACTCCACCGCTGCATTAATAATATTATTATTATACTCCTGGGATATATACCAGGTCCAATGTGGATTTGAAGTGGGGCGACTATAATCGTGTTTGTTATACAGACAAACAGAGCGATACAAAGCCAGAGAGGTGTCGTCGCTTCGAGTGCTGTAGTTAGGATGCACAATTACCTTAAGTGGTTTTCAGTGTCGTAGTTGCGCAGTTACAAAGACGTAGTTTAAGGCGACGATGATTCAATGAGGTTCTCTTGTACGACGACATTTACAAGATCAGGAATTGACTCTGAGAGTGTTGCATTGCATTGCGTTGTATTTTATTGCATTATATTTTATTGCATTGATTTATATCTTCATGAAGCTACAGATTATTCTCCCTCTTCTCTTCTTCTCCTACTTTTCCTCCTCCTTCTTCTCCGCATCTTTAATTTCTCTTCTTATAATCCTCCTTCACCTTTTCTCCTCTTCTTCCTATTCTTCCTCTCTTCTTCTTCTTTTCCTTCCTCTTCTCCTCCTGCTCCATTTCTCTCCTCATTCTCATCTTTCTCATCTTCTGTTTCTCCTCCTTTTCTCCTCCTCCCTTTCTTCTTCTTCCTGCTATTCTTCTTAAAGCAATCTTCAAACACTGGGTAACACTACTTACACGTTTAGGGTTCTTCCTGCTGACCAATTTGAAACACCTCTTTTCAGTTGCTATTACCTACTATAAGAAATTTTCTTCATTTTCTTCTTCTCCTACTATCCTACTTTACTTATTCTTCTCCCTTCATCTACTTCTCTTCCTCCTCACCATCCTGTTCTTCTTTTTCTTCTTCTCCTTCTTCCTCCGATTGTTGGCTTTCTGCTCCGTGTAATCGGAACACGTAATTGCGAGTGAGACACCGAGTAAACGGTCGTTGCTTTGGCCAGCCAGAGAGTAATTGCGAGGAGGCGCGTCGTCTTCCTGCTAGCAACGCTTGTCGACAAACATTGGTCTCTGCCTGCTTCAGTCGCCGGGGATGGTCGCCGCAATCATGTTGCTCTGCTGTGATGTCTGAATAAAGCCGAGATCTCTCCGACAAAGACTGCCGATAAAGGCAATTACTCGCCACGCATAATTACGGACATAATTGCGTGAATAAATTCAATAATGACGTTTAACAACGACGGGAAATGACGCCGGCGAAGAATTGCCTTTCCGATGATAGGCAAATTGAAGAGAGAGAGAGACAGACAGACAGACAGACAGACAGACAGACAGACAGAGACACGGAGACAGAGACAGAGAGACAGAGAGACAGAGACAGACACAGATAGAGGGGTAATGTCTGGCGTGTGAGGGGGCTCGTCCGCCAGGATGGTAGAGATTATGTGCAGTTTGGTGAAGATGGGTTTCTTCGTCTGTTTGAATCAGGTGGTTGGCTTTCCACTGAGGCAGCGATGAGTTGAAGTCGGTGAGAAATGAGAGAAATAATTGGAGACTGCTTAGTTGGCAAATTGTCGACCACGACGATGGATGGCTGAATAGATCGGATGAGTCGTATTGATTTAATTTTATATAATACATGTACATGTATATACATGTAATGCGTATATTTCCGCGTGTGCTTTAATGTATGTACATGTACGCATGCATGAACGCACATGCAAATGCGCAAATGTATGTATTTATTTATGTATGTATGTACGTGCGTATGTATGAATGTTGAATGTCTGTATTTATGTTTGTACGCATGTATACATACATGTATGCATGTCTTTTTGTAGTTATTTTGGCATGTATTTTTGTGTATATACATGTATGATTGCATAAGTGTATGTATTTGTGCATGAATGCATGCATGTAAGTATGTATGTGTGAATCTGTTTGTACCTACGTATTTACGTACATGTATGTATGTATGCATTTATTTATGTGTTTTTTGTGTTTCCGCAAGGTTCAGAATGGCGTCGAAGTAATGTTAAAAAGACAGCGAAGAAAGCACAATACTTACAATGGCCAACCTGTCGATGTAATAATGTCGCAGATTGATCTCTAGTTCTTTTTATCCAATCAGGTTTCGAATGAACTTCCAGAGATATATTCGAGTGTCTAGAGCGATCTTCTCCGGTGTTGGCGATTGATTATGTTGACCGTTCGCCTGGATTTCGCCTCTTCCTGACCTGGAAATGGAAAAACAGATGACACGCATGGATCGATGGAGCGTTTAACGACATATTAAAAGAACAAAGGCTGATTTGCCGCCAAAAATTATTTCGAACAGTTCTCGCCGTTCGTTTGGTACAATAATAGAGGACCATTTTTACTTATAAGAGAATATCACACTTACTAGAGTCGAGTAATAATTTTAAAGCAATTCTGTAATGCATTCCTATGGCTTGTTACAGCATCTCTACTTATAACTGTGATCTAGTCCTTAAAAGAGGTGTCCAGAACATCAGCAGCGCATTGATAAAATATTAAAACAGAAGTGTTATTTATTATCTTCAACCGTTCTCACTGATCATAATTATTATATTATGGCAAAATACAATTTAATAAATACTTAAGTTGGACGATTTGGTTTTGATTTTTCTATATAGCATTGGTGCACCGCTGTTTAAAGGTGTCTGAAATGAGCATCAAACCATACACAACAACGATGTCACATTATAATAATAAATTATAACATACGTTTGCACCGTTTTAATGGTGTCTCTGATTTTGGTCAAATTGTATGGTTAAACTTCCTGGTTAACGCACACTATTATCAGTTTTTTTATATAATAATATTATTAAAAATAATAATAATAATAATAATAATAATAATAAAAACAAATAGTTTAATAATTGTTGTTATTATTAGCATTATTATAAATATTACAATCATCATCATTATCATCATTATCACCATTATCATTATTATTATCATGATCGTCTTCACTATCATCAACATTATTATAATATTTTTATTTTTATTTTACTTTAATTCTTTATATAAATTATTATATCACTTACCCATTTACAGAACTTTGAATGTCGCAGAAATTTTTCCGTAAAACCTTTAGCAATTCTTTTAACTCCAGTTTTAAACGATTACTGCAGCCGCAAGCGACTACTGAAGATGCTGACGATTACTAAGTACAGCACTTTATTTCAGGAACCGACGGTTACTACAGTCGAAGCAGCGGAACGCCTTCTAGGTAACGGAACTGCGAAGGTGAGACTGCTATTCGAACGAGTAATGGATTTCAACGACTGTGTGTACGACCAGTCTACTCGAACGACAACTCGCGAATCTACAGCTTAAGACGCGCCTCATGCAGGGAGAGAGAAAGAGAGAGATATAGAGACAGAGACAGACACAGAGACACAGACAGACAGAGCTAGTTGATCGGTGTGTGTGAGCGTGCCTTCACCCGTTGTTGGTCGTCCGCATCATAAGAAGAAGAAGAAGAGGCAGAAGCAGCCAATCGCTTTCATCCATTCATAATCAACGCTGTTCGGCTGTTACGGTCGGCGACGTTAACTCGACAATTTTCCCCAAATAAACCGAAGACCGATCCATCGGAGGTCAACAGGGGGTCAACAGGGGTCAGCTGTTCCAAGACGACATCAACGCCAGCTGCCTTCTTCACGGGCGACACTCCAACAGGGTGTCGTTCCACGTCGCAACGCGGGGAAAAGACCGTTCCCAAAACTCTAATCGTAATCTTACTCTGGTCATACACAAAAACTCTTCTTGATGATCGAACTTTTACAGTTGCTAGACTGTCTGTCAGTATGTCTGTCTGTCTGTTTCATTCTCAACATTTGCCATATAGGCAAGTGATACGTTGGCCTTAAGTTACAGCGCTCTCCTTAGACACCTTTAAACAGTGCTCCACCAATGCTATAAATAAATATCGGAACGCAGTTCGTCCAGTGCGACATTTCTCTGCATAATTATGTTAAAGTTAAGATATTATATCAACATATCGAAATTTACCAATCAATACAACGGGTTCTATTTATGAAACGATTGAGACCTGGTTACCGTTTGAAACGCCCATTAAATCATAAAACGAAGACAATAGAACAAATTACGTAAAGTAAATATCCCAGTTTAAGTTTAGGCTCGCCTCAATATTTAAAGCCTTGTCAACACATTTTGGGCACAGTGGGACACTTTTTCACGCAGTAACCTATTCCCACCACACCGCCGTTCTCACTAGCGCCTCTAGCGGCGGCGACGACGAAAAAGACGTCAGCGCAGGGTTTGCTCGAGTGCTTCGATCGGTCGTCGATAAACGATCCGTCCGATCGCATTGTCGACCAGACCCAGCCCTCTGGCGGTCGTAGGCGTCATTAATTCTCCAGAAAAGGTCCGGCCTTGTTTATCTATTTGAGAACATTATTAACTTCGGGCTGGCCGCTCGCAAGTGTCGTACCTAATAGGTATACGTACGAAACCGGTTCCGCCCACGTTAATTTGGTTTCAGCAGACAATCAATTGCTCCGTTGAATAGCAGAAGCTTTCGCCGTTGCTCGATTGTTTGTACTCGTATAATCGCAGACTACGATTGGTTAGTGCGGTCGCTTTGGACACCTTTGAAACGATCTCAACCGATGCTATTTAAGATTCGGACACGATTTTTTGAGGTCTCAAATGGTTATACATCTAAGTAGTGGGCAAGTGCAGCATACGATTGGTTAGAACGCTCGCTTTGTAACGTTGGGAGTAAGGGTTCAATTCTCCTTCTCTGAGACGGTTAATGTGCTGTAGTGAACTTTATCACTTGATCGGATTCCGACCTCCTGTGGACATCAAGCTGTGGACAGCCAACCCTTTGATGCGACGCAGCGCTAGTGAATAAGCTGGTGCCCTTCTCATAGCTTTAGAAAGTTGGAGTACACGATTACGAATGCCTGTCTATTAAGGGTAGGCCCTAGTTAGTGATTTTGGTGAAAACAATTCTCTTGTGAATAACAGATATTGACCTGATTACGACTTGGCTTTGGTACGTCATCAGTTTATGCATTTTATGTTCAGCAATACATTATAGGAATGCATGCAGGAATACATCTTCTTTTGGTTCTCTGCCTCCTAGGAACTAGCGAAGTTATGAGTAACTTATTATTTGACCACAGTTTAACGTCGTCCTATGACATCAAAGGCCGTTGACGAGTAACTGTTTATGCTAAACACCTTTTTAACGCATTCATCTGACCAATATAAACTATACTAAAAGCCGCTTATCACGTTTAAGAAAACAAAAAATATGGAGAATTGCAATAAAAAGAGCCAATGGGCCAAACAGAACGGAAATACAATATAATCACAAAGACGTCAACGGCCATAGTAGCCAAAGGATGTCGTTAAACAATTGGAATCATCATCAGCTTATCACGTTAAGCCGCTTATCACGTGCTTATCACTAAAAGCCGCTTATCACGTTAACTCCGCCACTGATCGCTTTCTGACAGTGCCAGTCCCAAGCCTGGATAAAGGAGGAGGGCGACGCTAATGGTCTTTGTTACCACACAGCTAGTCGTTAAAAAGGAAACACACACACGCTTATCACGTTAAGTCAATTTTTCCATATCCAACTGTCAGCATCCAATCCAGCACCATCTGTCTTGGTCTTCCTCTTGTCCGCCTCCCCTCCATTTTTCCTTGATGACCGTTCTTAGCAGTGAGTCTCCTTTGAGCGGGTCTTCGATCCATTTCATTTGTCTCTCTATTGTGAGTGACTGGTTACTAATAGCGTGAACCGATCACGATATTCTTCGGCGGAACTCTTTTCGCCGTGATCCCTATTTCGCCTCACACCGAACGAAATATGAAGACGGCGTCGCATGTCACCGAAAATCGCTCGTAATGATGACGTAACCGTCGCTAGATGACAGACCGGTGACCTGGGGTCAGCGTTGGCGCCACGTAGCGGGGGAAAGGAGAACGACTCGAGTCGTAGCGTCGTTAATTCGAAGCGCAGTCTGTGAATTATTCTTCATTGTGCTGTCGTCGTCTTTCTAACGATAGGTTTCAGACAAAAGCGAACGGACTATCGCCGCCTGGCGGTTGATGGTAGAACAACAAAAAATCGTTTATTTGTTTTATTTCAATTTTTTTTCGTGTCCTTTTTGGCCAATTCAGACTGTCATTTAGTCTGCCTCTGTCTCTCTGTCTGTCTCTCTTTCCGTCTCTCTATCTAATTAAAAATAATAATGAAAATTTTGAAAAAATACTGATAGCAATTGTTATTATAAAAATAGTAATCATGAATAATAATAATGAATTATAATAATAATTATGAATAAAAATAATGAAAATAATAATAGTAAAGAAATAAATAATATTTAAACATAATAATAATAATATATTATACTGTTCTTATCATCTTAAACACCTTTAAAATGCGGTAGGTCATCGTTTAAAAACACACTTTCAGCGTTTTGTAGCAGATCATACGTTCGACCAAATTTTGCAAATAATAATTATATATAAACAAATTTTCGTTAATTCATATAATTGTATGCATTCATATGTACATAAATATATACATACATATATTTATACATAACCTATTATACATACAAACATTATACATATATATATATATATATATATATATATATATATATATATATATATATGCGAAATATATATATATATATATATATATATATATATATGCACACACATCGACCACTACGCTCATCAAACAGACTTGAGCTTCTAGTTCCTCATACTAGAACAGCTATGGCTCAGTCCCGGTCCTTTACCTCAATTGGTCCCTCTCTTTGGAATGCGCTGTCTCCATCTACTCGCTCTCGAATTCTAGCTAGTAACCTCTCTTCCACCTTTGCTTTTCTCAACACCTTTTTCTTCTCTTTGGCCTTGCGCACTGGAAGCGCCTCTCTCAATGGTTCACCCTATGAGAGGCGCTTTATCAATGTTTGAATACAATACATACATACATACATACATACATCCGTAGATACATGCATGCATATACTCCTATATACATACATACACACATGCATACATACATACAGATATGTACATGTATAGATACACACACACATTCATGCACACGTAGATAGACGGATACACATAAACCATAAAGTAGCGATGACTTAAGCGATGGCATTGTATGCAGAGCGCTTTCGACGACCTCTCCAATAGAGGAGCTAAATAAACATCACGTTACGATACATTATACGACAGAAGACGATTATAGAACAGAAAGCGACTACTCGACAGCGATTAAGCGATCACACCTTCCGCCACTCTGCTGCTGCCCTACGGTGGCACTAAAGGGACGGTGCCTCGGAAAATATAGCCAACGCAAGGGATTTCCAGCAGGAGAGATTGACCATTGAAGTAGATGGACAGCAGAATCAGATATTAAAATGAGATCGAAAATGACTCAAAAACAGTCCAAGAAGGCACTTTTTCGGGTGGTGCCAGACCTAAGCCTGGAAAAAGGAGGAGGGCGAAACTAATCGACTTTGTGAACGAAACTGGTAGCCAGATGTCGAAGCAATATGGATACAAATATTTGTTCCAACTTGACATTTAAGACACCTCTTTTTAAAGTAGTCAAGTCTCCCATACATAACCGCGGCGTTGCTTTTGCTGTTTTTCTTAATATTTCTGCTGATCATAATGGAATCTAATCTGAAACCTGTAATATGCCAAAACGATTTTTGTCGACGTCAACTGCCTTTCTTGCCGTAAGATTTCGCTAAACTCTGCATCCAACTCTTGCAGGACTTAAGTATATCTTTTATCCTTTTCATGCCTTTGTTACTAGTCGAATTGACCACTGTTCCTCACTACTTGCTGGCCTTCCCCTTGGTGTTTTTGGGGCGACTAGATCGAGTTCTACGCTCGGCTGCTCGGCTTATTGGACGGCTTCCTAAGTACTCTCCTGTCTCTGCATACATGCGTGATGTGTTGCATTGGCTGCCTGTGTCTCAGGGGGATCTCATATCGCATTGCTGCTCTGGTTTCTCGTTGTGTTCTTGGCTGCGCTCCATCTCACTTGCGTGATCTTTGCCGCCCAGTGTCTGATGTTCCAGCGCGTCGGGTGCTTCGCTCTGCGACGAGGGGTGAGTTCCTTGTTCCATGGACTCGCTTAGGTTATAGGCAGCGCCGTGCTTTTCTCGGTTGTTGGCCCTACCATCTGGAATGACCTACCACTTAAGCTCCGTTTTTACTTGTAAGCCATCTGACAGGGTTCTACAAGTCCCTCGAATCTTTTCTTTAGTCGTGGCTGGGCCGGGAGCGCTCCTGAGTAGTTTCTTGAAGGGGCGCTATATAAATGCTCTGAATGAATGAATGAATGAATGAATGAATGAATGAATGAATGAATGAATGAATGAATATCTAACTCCGCCACTCCCGTACTCTGGTAGTGCCAGTTCTTAGCATTAGAAAGAAGGAGGAGGGAGACGTCAACAGCCTACTCAGTCACAAACTGTCACTAAACACTGCGAAGTATTACTTCACTGTTCCTATGCTACGTCGAAAACAATGGAGAAACGATCTCGATGTTTCGACACCTTATTAACGCGTGACATGTTGCCATAAATAAGCTTGGTGCATTTATTGGTTATTAGATAGAGCTGTAATATGCCAAAAAACAATTTTTGTCGGCGGAAACGGCCTATGTTGTCATAAGCTGCCGTTAAACTGAGGATCCGATTGGGATATTAAATTCCATGTTCAGACTTAAGAATCCATTGCGAATATTTATTACCACTCGACGTCAGCAATCTTTGATGCCATAATGATTTCTTAGAACTATTCGGTCAAGTTTCACATAATATCAATAGCGTCGCTAATCATTCTTTGGCACGACAAGGCGTCGTTAAACACTAATTACATTCAAATTTAGTTGATGAATAATTCAGTTAGGTTTGACATCAACGGCTCTAGTTGCATCTGCTCAACCTAGACGTTTTTGCTTAATATGTTGGCCCATCTTGCCAGAACCGTCTTACGCGGTTCGAGCTACTCAGTCTTTCTCTTCCTCTGTTTCGGAAACGCCCGCAGTCCATTCTATTTGTTAGTGATAGCAGTGACTTGGTCGGGAGCGCCTCTGAGTAGGTGAGTGGCGCTTCATAATAGTTCATTCATTCATTCATTCATTCATTCATTCATTTCAGCATTTATATAGCGCCCCTTCAAGAAACTACTCAGGAGCGCTCCCGGCCCAGCCACGACTAAAGAAAAAAGACTTGAGGGACTTGTAGAACCCTGTCAGATGGCTTACAAGTAAAAAAACGGAGCTTAAGTGGTAGGTCATTCCAGAGGCCAACAACCGAGAAAGCACGGCGCTGCCTAATAGCCAAGCGATTCAATAGCAATTGCAATTAGCAATAGCTGTTCAATAGCAATTCAACAGCAACAGCTCAACAGCAATAGCTGTTCAATAGCAGTTGCAATTCCGTTTACCTTTTCTACTGGTTTTCCGTTTTCGCGGATGTTTAGTCGGAAGGATGGATCCGAAGTTTAACGATATCTGATGGCAACTAAGCCGTTATTTTGACCAGTCCTTACTGTTCCGAGAACATTATGCAGACAATTATTAAAAGTCATCGAATGATTATACCGTAGGATGTCGTGTCCGAAACCTATATAGGCCTCTCTACAACATTTTAAAGGTGTTTAATGAAAGTTCTGTAAAATTGTCTTGCTTGTTTACTGTTTAACGACCACTGTGTGGTAACAAAGACCATTAGCATCGCCATCCTCCTTCATCCAGAGTACGATCAGTGGCGGAGTTTAAAAAATATCTACCATGTCCTATGCATATATAAAACTCGTTGAAAGCGTTTTAAACAGAGCCACTAACTAATCGGTACAGTGTATCATTAACCTTTTTCGTGTCACTTTCGAGGCTCCGTTACGTAGATCAGGCGCGTTTCTGTTGTTATTATTGACACAAGCGCCTCTGTCGACGAGATCTGGCCATATTTCACAATCTCCGACAATTATTTAGAGCATTGACACATCTATCCCTATATTATACGCCTCTTATCTGGTTAACATTACGACGCTAGGTGTCACTAAAAGCAGCCCTTCCATGCGCTGAGTAAATAAGTAAGTAAGTTAGACAGGCAATCAGTCAATCGCCTTTTAGCCAGTAGGCACATACATGTAGGTTGGTAGGTAACAGTTAGGCGGGCATGCAGATGCGTTGGTAATTGCGTTAGTAACAATCGAGTTAAAGTTTTTAGGTTCGAGCGTTCAGCCATTCCCTCTTCTGAGTCTGTTACTGTGTAAGGACCTTGAACAAGTCCTTCACTGTTTCATTCACAAAAAAAATTTAAGCGCCATTGAAGGAAGGCATTTCCAGCAGGAGAAATAGCCACAGAAACAAATGACCATTGGGAGAAAAATAAATGTCCAAGCGAGGAAAATGACTATAGAAGAAGATGAACAGCAGAACCAAAATAATGATCAAGTTGACAAAATGAGGCCAAAAATGACTCAAATAACAAACTAAACAACGCAGTTGTTTGAGTGGTGCCAGTTTCGAGCGTAAAAAAGGAGGAGGGTGACGTTAATCACATTTGTCAACTGATCTGGCAGTCGGATTTCGTTGCGATGTGGATACTAGAATGTTTTCCATTCGACGTTTTTGACACCTCTTTTAAAGTAGTTAAGCCTCCTATACATAATCATGGCGTAACAGTTCGACGTTGTTTTTTGCAAATTTCTGCAACATCACACGGTTTATTTCTGTTTAATGACACTGGATCATTATAATTATAATCTGATCTAATCTAATCTGATATAATCTAAAAGCTGTAATTAGCCTAAATAAATTCTGTCGACGTCGGCGGCCTTTCTTGCCATAAGATGTCTTTAAACTCTGGATCCATCCGTTGCAGCATTATATCTAACTCTGCCACTCCCCGTACTATGGTAGTGCCAGTCCCAAGCCTTGGAAGGAAAGAGGAGGCCGACGCCCCTGGCAGCTAGAATACGTTGTTAAACACTCCAAAGTATTACTTCATTTTATCTACGCGGTATGTTCTGTGTTCTGTGCCTTGTAACCGAATTGTCGCAGGTTCGAATCTACCTGAAGCCACTGCCTTGTGACCCTGGACAAGTTGCTCACCCACAATTGTCTTTAAGGAAGGAACGGGAAACCACCTCACTCATCGCATCACCGGGTGGCATAAAGAAGCTACTGTACCTGCTTTCGGGCGGAGAACTCATAATCATCATCATCTATGCTACGGCGAAAACAACGAGAGCTGTCTCGAAATTTAAACACCTTTTTAACGCTTAAACTGTTTCAATAAATAAGCGCGGCGAGTTGAATTTGACATTGTATCTCTTGACTTTCTTCTGAATCTATTGCTAGACAACGACATTCGATGTCATAAGAAGTTAAATTATTGGTAACCAATCAGTTTTTTAAATCCAGGATCACCACTTAACGACAGTTAAAACTGTGCAAATAGTTTCATAACGAGCCCCAGTTACTGCTCAATCTAGAAGATTTTGCTAATGTCGGTTCCTCTGGTTGGAACCATCTTACGCGGGAATTGTTCCTTGAGCTGCCCAGTCTTTCTCTTCCTTTATTCTGGGAACGTGTGCAGTCCACTTTATTCGATAGTGATAGCACTGCTTTCGGTATGCTTTATAAATGTTCGATTACAATATTACAAATCCACAAATCTGTTCTATTGCTTCTTTTATGTTTAAACCATCGTCGGATGGATAGATCCAAAGTTTAACGACATCTTATGGCAACAAAGGCCGTTAACGTCGACTGAGATTATTTTCAGCAGTAACTATTATTGCTGTTCCGAGTTCCTACTGTTCCTACGACAACATGCGTAACCACGCCGATTTACCGTAGGCTATTATGTCATAAACTTATATAGCTTTAGGTTACTGTATTTTAAAGGTGTCTAAAGAAAGCGCTCTGAAAATTATTTTCAATTTTTATGCTTATATAACAACATTTCAAGCGTCTCAAAGGTGTCACCCTAACCAATCGGTGCCATTTCATTTCTGTGTGTATATACATATCGATTATTGATATTCGTTTATTGAGGAAAACAATCTGACAAAAACGCAGAAATGCTAACATGAGTGATAATGAATAATTAAAGTTCTGCTTGTCACTGTCGTGGCTCCGTAGATCAGGCGCCGTTTGTTAGAATTGAAGCAAGCGCCTCTGTCGACGAGATCTGACCATATTTCACAATCTCCGACAATTATTGATAGCATTGACACATCATCCCTCTGATCCGGCCAACAATGCGACGCTAGATGTTCTCAGTAAGTAAAGTTAGTCAGGCATTCAATTAATCGTGTCATTTATCCGGCAATAATAATAATAATATCTTTTCTTTAATTTAGCGCCTGACAAACGCACTGCGCTGTACATTTACATGTTATGCAATTTAAACAATCTTAACTAGTTAACTACTAACAGAACAGACAGCCTGCAATACACGGCGCTAATAGCAGCCTACAAAGCAAATCCGCCCTAACGGGGCTCGAACTCGGTACCTCTCGCTCTCTTCGCCAGATGTTATCCAACGCGCCACCGGACCCCCCAAAAGGTAGGTAAGTAAGTTGGTAAGTGGGTAGGTAAGTAATAAGTAAGCAGGCAGGTCGATATGTAATTATTGCGTTAGTAGCAAACCAGGTAATGCACGATTGCACGGTAACTGATTGCATACAGCGTTCGCCTTGTAACGCTGAGAGAACTGGTTCGATCCTCCTCTCCTGAGACGGTTACTGTATAGAGACTTTGATCAAGTCATTCACTCACAATTGCTCAGCGCCATCGACTTATGATTCGTCATAAGATGGTGATGCTTAGTTAACGAATGATAGCGGCAGTTATTATATAAAATTCATATTTTACCTGATATAGTTTAATGCATTTCGTTGATTTCCAAAATAAAATTAATACACGTCTCGGAAAGACAACGCTCAGATGTGGTTCTGCCGCCTTTATATAGCAATCTTAAATTTCTTGAAAAAGGTGTTTAACGAACTGCGCTACCGTTTAGTAGTATCGTTGTTTAACATGAAACCTTTCCAAATGAAGAACGTTTAACATAACAACAGTCCAACTAGAATTTAACATAATTGAACTTAACTCACCTTGTCATCTTGTGCCGTTGATTCGATGAATCCTAGCGACCGTCATAGTCAACCTTCTCCACGTGTTCCGATCTCTCGTCGCCTCTCTCAGCTCCGGAAGGTTCATCATCATCGTCTCATGTATGGACTCTTGAAATTCGGTAAAAAGAAAACAAACTTGTATTTTAATTACTTTAAAAAGCTTAATATATCTAGCAAAACTAAATTCACTAAAATATCATAAGTTTGAAACAGAACGTATTAAAGCTGAACATTTATACTATGAAAAAGAATTAGCTAAACACAGCCACAACCTAAAAAAACATGGCGCACAATAAGATCGATAATTAAATCTCGAATCGAGGCTAGTAGGATTGAAGGTTTGCTCATTAAGTTAACGCTACAATGGTTTCTTCCCCAAAGTTTATTGCTAAAAAATTCAATGATTTCTTCATAATAAGACAATCAAGAGTTCTGCAATCTCTTTTCCGTAGTATCAACAAGATATGAAGAAATGTCACCAGAGAACATCTTGGCCGCTTCTTGTCGATTATGGGGGGGCGATAGCGCATTGGATAACACACTGGCAGAGAGAGCGAGTGGTACCGAGTTCGAGTTCCGTAGGGCGGACATGCTTTGTAGGCTGCTATTAGCGCCGTGTATTGCAGGGTGTCTGTTCTGTTATTAGTTAAGATTTGTGTTCTTGTGAATTGTTTCAATTGCATAACATGTACATGTACAGCGCAGTGCGTTTGTCAGGGGCTTCTTTAACCCTAGGGCTACCAAGCTCTTTTTGTGACATCGGCTACCAAGGAGGGGATGAGACGACCCCCCTGGATTTCGTGTTCGGTTTCACATATCATAACTTGTAATACAGCATTTAATTCAGCATTCATTTCTGCCCAGAATGGTATATTTAGTTGTACATTATGTGAATACACCTCGAAATTACATCACTTTTAGCAACGGAAACCCCTTAATTAGCGATATTTTATATTATTGCGTACATTTTGTACTTTTGGATAAACAAATATAAAATTATGTGTGTTTTAAAACTGATCTATGTATCCAAGATACACATACATCCCTACATATGTTTACATACGTATAAATATACAGCCATACATATATCCATACATATATATGTATATCGGTTTACGTTGTGATGCTGTATTCAGCCGTTTTCACACAGATTACGCGTATTATTATTTATTTTGATCACTTCCGGTTTTCACAAGACAAACATTTAAGTATGCGAATGAAGCCTTACATTCCCTCTAAAGAATGGTATATTTGTTTCTCTTCCAGGAATATAAATGAATACGCTACCGACAAAACACTAAGGGGGAGTCCTTCCATTCAGCCATTTTTCACGCATATTACGCGTATTATTATTTATTTTGATCACTTCCGGTTTTCAAAAGACAAACATCTAAGTATGCAAATGAAGCCCTACATTCCCTCTAAAAGAATGGTATATTTGTTTCTCTTCCAGGAAGAAAAATGAGTACGCTATAGACGAAAAACTAAGGGGTGTCGTATCAACCCCCCTGGTACCTCGGGTATATCGGGTGTAACGTTTGAATGGCGTGAGCTATCACAATGATGTTTACCTCAAAATGTGCGCAAATGATCCTTCTACAGCTACCTAAGTTATCAAAATTATATTCCACATTGAACAAGTTTTTGAAACAAAAACCTAGGGGGTCGTAATAACCCCCCTTGGTAGCCGAGGGTTAAAGAATAAATACTATTATTATTATTATTATTATTATGAAACTCCATCACTACTAGTCCGTGTCCATAATGGCAGGTAGTGCCAGTCTAAAGACTGATGAAAGGAGGAGGGCACCCTGGTAGCCATAGGATGCCGTCAAACAGTTGAAACTACAATTCTGAGCGGACGGACGTGACCGCATGTAATATGTAGGAGCAAACGAGTTTATGACTAGTCTGTTGCTAAACACCATTATAAGACATTCCACTTACACTATATATAAAGCGCAAATAACTAGCATATTAAGTATTCTCTTAGGCTAAGAACAGAAGAAAACCTGAATGGCAACTAAGAGAAGAAGAAGAGCGGTTCCTTCAGCTAGCCATGAGGCAGCCATGGGTAGGAAGTGTTAGCGACTTCATTTTCTTAGCCTCGGCATATATGAGGGCGGGTGGCCAGTGCTCTCCCTCGCCGTCTCATCTTCCCACCGACAGTGTATCGTCCAGTGAACACATTTACGCTGAGTTGGCAGTGGGTGCAGGAGGAGCAGAAATCTCGAACAAAATTTCTGCCCTGGCGGAGGTTTGAAACCACGACCTCTCGATTGACAGTCACGCTTCGCTAACCACTGCAATATTGAGCACCACTGATAGACAGTTTACTACTAAGTGCAGCACCAATTCCAACCAAGAAGAGGAATCGCAACTTTAGGAAATTAAAGCAGGAGAATTAGCCACAGAAATCGGAACCAATTGACTATAGGCAGAAAACTGTATTTTTGCCATTCGAAAAAAAAATTACCACAGAGGAAGATGAAGAACAGAACCCAATGATCAAGTTGACACAATGAGTCCGAAAAAATGATTTAAATAACAAACTAAACGACCCAGTTGTTCGGGTGGTGCCAGTCCCAAACGTGGAAATACGAGGAGGGCGACGCTATTCACCTTTGTGAACTGACCTGGTGGTCCGATGTGTTTGAAATGTGGAAACAAGAGTGTTTCCGATTTGACATTTAAGCCACCTCTTTTAAAGCAGTTAAGCCTTCTATACATAATCGTGGCGTAACAGTTTGACGTTCCTATATCCTGACTTTCTGCAACACCACACGGTTTCTTTCTGTTTAATGATGCTGGATCATAAGTAATCTGATCCAATCTAATCTAATCTAATCTAATCTAATCTAATCTAATCTAATCTAATCTAATCTAATCTAATCTATTCTAATCTAATCTAATCTAATCTAATCTAATCTAATCTAAAGGCTGAATTATCCAAAAATAAATTCTGTCTTTTAACTGAAGAGTCGCAGATTCGAATCTACTTAAAAGAAAACCACTGAATAGCAACCTCGGACAAGTTGCTCATCCGGTGAGGAGGGCAACGGGAACCGCCTCACTCACCTCATCCCCGGGTGGCATAAAAAGCCAACGTACTGCCTTCGGGATGAGAACTCACAATCATCATCATCTTTGCTATGGAAAACAGTACAGAAAACTGTCTCGAAATTTCAACACCTTTTTAACCCGTTATACATTAAATTAAATAAGCGCGCGGCCCTTAGAATTACACATTCGACCTTCAATTGAAATAAAAAGTCTTCTGAATCCATTGGTTAACATCGGCCTACGAAGCCACAAGACATAAATTATTAGTTACCAATCAGTTTGAAGTCTAGTGAATTGATGAATATTCAGATAAATTTGACGTCAACGGCCCCAGTTGCTTCTGCTTAATTACTTATTAGGTAATAAGGTTGGATGTAATTATTGTGTTGCAACGCTGTTTTGCTTATGTCGGCCCCTCTTGTTGCAATCGACTTACGCGGGAATTGCAGCTTGAGCTCCTCAACCTTTCTCTTCCTCTGCTTCGGAGTCGCCTGAAGTCCATTATATTTCTTAGTGATAGCAGTGACTTTCATATGGAGCGCCTCTGTATCGTTGAGTGGCGATTTATAAATGTTCCATTACAATTGCAATTCCATATACCTTATCTACTGGTGTTTTCTCTAGGAGGATGGATGTTTTATGGCAACAAAGACCGTTGACGTCGACTGAAAATTATTTATTATGAACAGTTCTTACTGATCCTATGACATAATGCATGCAGACACATCAACATCATCATTATCTATAATAAGGCAAGAACTATGGAGAAAACTGTCTCGAGATTTAGACACCTTTTTAACGTTGAATACATCACAATAAATTATGGCCTCGCGTTGCGTTTGACATGAGATAAGATTCTGGATTTAAATACTGATTGAGATTAGAGCTGTAATATGCTAAAAATAATCTTTGTCGGCGACAACGGCCTATGTTGTCATATTAAGCTGCCGTTAAACTGTGGATCATTAAACTGTTGACATTAGATAGGCGATCCATCACTAAAAAGCCTTATGAATCTTTTGCTAAACAACAACATGCGATGCCATAAGATGTTCAATTATTGGTAATCAATCAGTATTATTGTATTCCAAACATTTATAAAGCACCTTTTTAACGCGTTATGTGTTGCTATAAATAGCTTTGGTGCATTTATTGGGAAATTCTGTGGATCCATTGGGATATTCAAGTCTTTTAATACATTGAAGGATCTGTTGCGCAAAATTTTACCAATCGACCTCAGATTTCTTTAAACTATTCGATCCAGTCTTATCTAACAAGAACGGTGTAGCTAACCATATTCGGTATAATTGCACAGCGTCATTAAACACTAAGTACATTCAACTTTAGTTGATGAATAATTCAGTTCAGTTTGACATCAACGGCCCTAGTTACTACTGCTCAACCTAGACGTTTGCCTATGTTGTCCCTCTTGTTGGAACCGTCTGTTAGTGATAGCAGTGACTTGGGTCGGGAGCTCCCCCGAATCGTCGATTGGCGCTTTATAAATGTTCGATTACAATTGCAACTCCGTTCACCTTTCCTACTGGTTTTCTGTTTCACCCATCGACTGAAACTATTTTTGATTTTTATTATTGCAGACACCGAATAATCGTCGGCTTGGATCCACAGTTTAACGACAGCTTATGACAACAAAGGCCGTAGCCTTCGACAGAAATTAGTTTGGCATATTACAGCTCTCGTGTCGGAATCATATATATATATATACCTTGCTTGTTTACTGCTTCACGACCACTGTGTGGTAACAAAGACCTTTAGCGTCGCCCTCCTCCTTTATCCAGGCTTGGAACTGGCACTGTCAGTAAGGGAACAGTGGCGGAGTTAAATTTTATTTATTTATACCAACGTTTAACGTCGTCTTATGACATCAAAGGCCGTTGACGACAATACAGGAAAGATACAATTCAATTATTACAAGAAACTTATAGCATCCGAATGACACCATCAAATGTGTCAAACAGAGCTTTACAATTTCACTATATTCAATATTTTTGTAACATAAGGTAGTTCATCTTATTCTGTCTATGATTTCTATATTCTGACAAAAGATTCCATGCAAATTAAGCAATGTTATGTAACTATGCAGCAATTGATCCATATAAAAAATTTACTAAGTACTCTTTTAAACTGTTCATGTATCTAACATACTATACATGTAATACAAGTTCATTCAATAACATATCATACATGTATTATAATTGTTTAAAGTATAGTTTCAATACATTAAAATTATAATCACAGATCTCTTATTATAACACATTACTGAATATTATGCAACATAGTAGCTATTGTAATACAGTAACCAAACCAAATCATATCTTATATTGAGGAACCAAAGTTGAATAACAATAATATGGTAATAACAGAAATTCATTTACCAATAGGTAACATTTAAAATTTTTTCACATCAGTTCTTGTTATTTTGACATAACATATTCAAAAATCAACAGTTGATAAGTAATAATAATAATAATTTTATCGAGTGTGATGCGCGATTTATATAAAAAAGTGAAGTAATCAAAAAAGAGGTGTTTAAAATAAACAACTGACGTTGGCGAGCATTCGGGTTACCGTGGCGTGCTGTGGAATTTTATGCATTAGCGTCCGGTTTTTTAACGACATTAAACCAATTTAAACCATTTAAACTCCGCCACTGTTCGCATTCTAACAGTGCCAGTCCAATGCCCGGATGAAGGAGGAGGGCGACGTTAATGGTCTTTGTTATCACAGTGTCGTTAAACTGAAAGTACTACTACACCAATCAGTATTCATAGCTGTGTTCGTTTCTTTATTAATTCTGCTATTAACCTGTTACGTATTTCAGAATAGGGCTCTTGGATGGATCCATAGTTTAACGTATGTTAATTAAGGCAACAAAGGCCGTCGATGCTAAGAAAATTAAGACGATCAGTTGTCACCATGGCATAATTAAGATATAATTACAGTAATAGAGGTAATGGCTGTTGCTGTTTGAAGACACTGCGTCGTAACAGGCATAGTATGGTAAGTGGTGGAATGTATGAAGTTTCAGTATAACGTCTCTATGTGATAAGAAAGATCGTTAGCGTTGACCCTAATTTTTTTACCAGGCTCGGGACTGGCACTATCCGAGTTCAAACAGTGGCGGAGTTCGTAACTGGCGCAGTTGCAGAGTTTAATATAAAGTCAAATGAATGTGTTATAGAGGTTGCTTAGCATCAACCATTACTCATAACCTAATTTTGTTCCTATAAGCGGGCCCAATTTTACATTATGAAAAAAATAATGAAGCGGAGCTTTATATAACGTCAGATGTTTCTAACATAAAGGTGTTTAATATCAACCATTACTCGATTGTTACTAGAGTCACTACGCCACTGAATCTTTGAACCCATGACCGGATCAGTCAGTAAAAGTTTGGGTGGCTTTAATTCAAGCTGAGGAAAGGAATATTTTCTTTCTTCCCTTGGGTCATCGGCTGGAAAGTTGGTCGCAACGATTCAACTCTCTCGTGGCTACGACTGGCGGAATTTATTCAAAGCGGGAACTGCATTAAACGCCCGATATTTCATCCAGCGCTATTTAAACCCCGGTCGCTTATCTAAACGGGCGCACAAATTCATACGCACACCATAAGCCCAACACATAACAGGTCGCAATGGAAACATAATGGGTCGTTTGAAGACACAAAATGGCGTCTTTAGTGTCACAAATTGGCGATACGATTGGCTTCCATCGCCGGAGAAATATGTATCTATGGTGCAACCTCTAACCCCGAGGGGAGGCCGGATAAATGCGGTAACACTGGAGAGAGAGGTCGCAGATGCTTCGCTATTTCCTTTGTGTTATGGAGGGTTATGAAGGTGTGAAGTGAAATCAAAATAATCTCCTTAAAGCGTTGTGATATTGGACCAGAGACGGAAATTTGTTCCTAAAGACTAGGACCGTTTGTCATGAAATTTGGCTTGACGTAAATTGCAAGAATAGAAATATGGACGGATTGTCTTTCTACTTTAAACTGAATAAAATATCGTTTCCTGTTAAAATTCTGATTTGAAACCTTCATTTTAAGAAATTTCATAGAGAAAGGTGTTTTGTGTTTGGACTGTAACGCATTACTTTTTGTTACCCTGTGTTTAGAGACGTTAAGTTTACCTTTCCTCACTGTAAAACAGAGACAATTACAAGATTAACAGTACTGTTGACAAGCAAACGTTATATATAGCACAGGAATAACCTTTAAAAAGGTATGAAAAAATTGCGCAAATGATGACAACAAAACAATAGAAATACTGCTTCAAAGGTGTCGAAATTGCAACTGCGTTGTTACCGATTTGCGATAAATAATGCTAATAAATGTGATTTCTAATAATAATTATAAATCACTCCTGTACCCAAAGTAAGCTCAAATTTAACGTATTTTAAGCGTATTTTCGTTGATTTGTTTTTGCATTGTTTTTGTTTAATAAAATTGTATTTCATTATAATATTATGGTATTCTATTATATATCACTTGCTTGAAATATATTGTATTGCATATTCTATTCAAATACGCCCTTATTAGCTGCAGTTATACGTTGTGGTGATTCGGTAACAATCGAAAAATCTCTTGGGGTGTAATATCAGCACCGGGCGAATCGACACCTTTTTAACTGAAACATTTGTCATAGATACACTGTACGTGCGTATTACCGTTGGTATCTGTAGCATTTGTTATCCTTTGTTTAACGACATCTTGACCAGGATAGTTAAGGATGTTCCACCACCAATACGCTTATGTTACACGTAGCATATTTATTTAGAACAAGGTTTAACGTCGTCATATGACATCAAAGGCCGTTGACGACAATTTAAAACATATACAGTGCAGTGAAATGAATTCATAGCGTCCAAAAGACACCATTAAAACTGTTCAAACATAACCTTAAAATGACATAGTGTTCATTGTTTAACGACATACAAATAATTACAAATCATAAATATATAGTTTGATACATGCAATTTGGTATCTGATGCAAATTCAACAATATTCAGCAGCAGTTGTTGTATACAAGAAATGTTTCTAAAAATTAATTCTTGATCACCAATCCTAATTTACATTTACTTCTTACTCTATTTATTTCAATAACATTTATTTTACAAATTTAGAAGACATTAAAGTTAAACATGAAGTCCAGTTTTGAATTTTTAAGAAGTCAACAATCAGTAAAATCAAGCATTATTAAAGCAATATATTCAAACAGTGAATATGACAATTCTTTATCATTAATTTTATCATATCACATTAATTACGATTACGACATCTGACATATGACATATGACACGTAGCATATGCCAACCCAGCCCTTTATATAAGCCAATTAAGATCCTTAAAAGAGGTGTGATGAAAGTGGGCAAAGATCACACATTTACAATAATACTTTGCTGTAGCAAGTTTTAAGATGTCTAATTTGCAACGGAGTTGTAGGCGTTAAACGATCAAATGTTAGTGATGTATAGCGGTCTAAATATGTCCGGAGCAGCATAGACCGGCATAGACATTGATTGCGATTAAGCTCGGCGTTGTTTTCGGTCGAAACCCGGGCGTACCCCGGGGACCGATCGGTGCTCGATAGGAATTCGGAAGACGGGTTAAAGAGAGGAGTAGTCGGTCTTTTAGATTCAAAGTGCGGTTCAGAAGTTCTGTTTTGAATCCTTAGAATAAGACTATAGAAGCGACCTCTTGTGAATTCTGAATCAAATGAGAGAATTCACAAGCGCTTTTTCGAATCCACATCAAATAATTAATTAATTAACTCGACATAGATTGCAAACTGAGGAACTCTCTGTTTAAAGTACACTTAATCATCGTTTACGTTGGCGTGATTATAAGTTTCGGTTGAAACTTACTTACTTACTTACTTGAATCGGCGAAACACATATCTATATGAAAATTACAGGTATAGATTATATTTCAAACGGAATGGTTTGTATCTAACGTCGACAAATTGAGCAAAACTTTCGCCCATTTAATTTATATTAAAAGAAATCATGCTCATTCAACGCTAACAATCATCATCGCGGCTAGACGCCTTTACAACACAATCATCTAATGCAATATTGTTATCACTGGCAATATATTAGACACCTCTTCTAAGAGTATTTTTCAAATATAAAAGATCATAGCCGTCCTGAAGAATAATTGTTTTGCGTCTATTTGCAGCGATTGTTGATTATAGAGCTGTAATATGCCAAAAAATCTTTGTCGGCGGCAACGGCCTATGTTGCCATAAGCTGCCGTTAAACTGTGGATCCATCCTAGGCTTCGTCTCACACGAAGTCACCTGAGGAATACTATGTCTGCCACACGATTGCAAAGCCTACTGAGAATATCTGCTAACAATTAAAGTAGCAGCATTGGCTAAACTACTGAACAAAATGCTTAGCCAGTTTACAAAAACAGAAAGAAAAATTATTTTTAAAATGGATCTTGACTGCAGAAATTAATTAGTTAGGCTACTTCTGAAAGAGCCGAAACAAAACTAACTAACCTGTCAAAGCAAGTGTTAATTTTTAAATAAAGCCTGGAATCTGTTGTGCTATTAGTCTGGTAGTCTAAAAAAACAATCTCTTCTTGAAGTTTTCATGACTCTAATGTTCAGAAACAGTTGGAAAACAAGGGCGTGAAACGCCCTGCATTTGATATCAACTGCTACAATATGCGTTGGCTTGTTATGCTCCCCGGATCCTCTGGTTAAAAGTGCATTTCATAAGATGAGGGTATTTTCTGCCCTTAATCTAATCTAATCTAATCTAATCTAATCTAATCTAATCTAATTCAATGACTTCTATAACGACGTTGTTTAGTAATACCCAAGACATACATGACTGTATACTATAGCAACGAGCAAGGCTTCAAGTATAATGGTCACTGTCCATCCGTGCCTTAATGCCAGGCAGTGCCAGTCCCAAGCCTGGATAAAGGAGGAGGGCGAAGCTAATGATTTTGTAATCACGGTAACTACTATGACTACTGCTCTGAGTGATGTTTTTTGTAAACACCTTTTTCACGCAGTCATCTGGTGCCATATATAACCATTTGACGCCTTTATTTCTAGGTGTTTCTTTTACCAACTGCAGCTTCGAATTGTCCTCACAAGACGATTCTAAACCTTATAAAAGCAAAATCTGACTCAACCACTGCTCGCACTATGGCAGTGCCAGACCCAAGTCATAGGAAAGGAGGGCGACGATGATCAGATTTGTAATGACCCAGCGTCATCAAACAAAACTAACTAACCTGTCAAAGCAAGTGTTAAGAGTGTGTTGAAAGTTACATGTCAGTGCTAAAAATGTTTTTTTTAGGACGTGAACAAATTGTCTGCCCTAAATCTAATCTAATCACGCAGTCATCTGGTGCCATATATAACCATTTGACGCCTTTGACGACTTCTAGAGCGCCGTAATCAGTGAATGAAATCAGAAATCATAATCCATCGGAAAAAAAGCCAGGTCGAAATGCAATAGATCATGGAAGCCAGAAGCCAGGCGCGGTGACTGTTGACATGTTGAAAGAGAAGAGTTTCAAGGTTTACGCCTGATTCATGTGGTCAAAGGAAATAGTGAGAGGGGACTGACAGAACAAGTTGAATGAACTCTTAATCGACAGAGTGCATACAAAATGTGAAACCAATGCAGCTTGCTGTTTAAGTATTAAGGCAGGGTAAATTCGATGTCTACGGCCCTGGAAGCCACAAGATGTCGCTATATAATAGTCGTTAGCAAGAAGTCCTTTGCAAGAAAAGTTTGGGCTGTCAGAACCGCTGTTGCCTCTGTCTCGATCTGTCAACACAACCGGACGACGACCGACCGCCTGACCGAATACATTGATGGTCGGAATTTAACTACTCACCCGTTGGAAGACTTAATGAAGCGACGCAAAGTCAGATACAAGCAGAGGGTGGTAGGTCGCAAGATAAGACGGCCATCGGATTAGGGGTGTGGAGCGCTCGCTGGGTTGGCGTGTTTGTATAATGGTAAGTATGCATAAGTCTGCGTGTGAATGTGCATGAGTGTACTGTACGTGCATGTGTATGAATATACGTGCGTGTGTGCGTGTGTGCTTGTGTATGTGCGTGTGCGTATGTACGTGCGTATATGTTTGTGTGTGCTTGTGTGTGCTTGTGTGTATATGTATGCTTGTTTGTGTGTATACGTGTGTTATGTGATAAGGTCTTATTCATCCTGTGTAAGTTATCGAAAAAGGAACAACATCAACCCAGTACTTGCAGCCAGTGTTTAGCGTGGGCCATTGACGTCGACCTAACCAATTATATAATCCAATATAATTGTTACAAGATTTTCCAACTAATAATAAGCCGTTGTTCATCGAATATAACGAGCACGAAAAAAAATATATATTGCTTGTAATCCATCCGATTAAAAGGTGTTTAAATGGAACTTTTCGTCTTTTGCTGTAGTATTGTATTGTATTGTATTTGAACACTTGTTATAGCGCCTCTACCAGATTTCCCATTCAGAGGCGCTCCCGACTACTGATGTAGTCGGAGTTTCACGCCGAAGCGCATGAGCAATTGCGAGTGAAGGACTTGCCCAGGGTCCTTACGCGACGGCTTTGAGGTGGATTCGAACCCGCAACCCTCCAGCTGCAAGGCACCGAACATACCCCAAACCACCGCGCCCCAGTATATTGTGTTGTGTGTTGTATTGTACTCCACGTTTATAATGCGACCGAGCCACCCGCAGTAAAGATCCTTCACTGTTTAACGACATCATGGAAGCTGTGGCTGCCTTACCTTACCAAAGCAATCTATATATATATATATATATATATATATAGAAGAATTGAAATTGTGAAAAAATTGCATATCCGGTTGCATCCTTGACCACAGATGTCGCCACGATTCAATTTTAACACCAGGTATTAAATATGGTTGTTTTATTCACGACAGGCAATTATTTAACTCCGCAAACATAATATTATTATTCGTCAAATCTTCTTCGTAAATATAATAAACTGCTATGCAATTGTTATGTGAATAAGATGCATTGACTTCCTGACCACCAGAGGGCTACGTTCAAACTGAATCCTTTTTCATGAGTACTTGAATTTTAATGAACATTATTGCTATAAAAAACGTTTTATATTTTTAGGGAGAAGCACATTGTGACAACTAGTGCTGTGACTTTAACAACATCATGTGGCTACTAGAGTCGTTAACGTCTTCCGTAAAATATATATATATAAATTTATATATATATATATACCATCTGAATAAGTACGCTTCGTTTGTGTTTAATATAATATACATGTACATTTGACACAAAAAACAATTTGTATAACTCTACCTTGACGACGACATTGTCCAAGAATTCTCCAAATTGAATTGAAGTAGCTTCAACAAGAGCTTCACCGAAAAACGAATAACAAACAAATGCGTAGAATTTCTGTTGGTCAACAATGACAGTGAAGTGGACAGCTTACAATACGTAGAACTCAGAGAGAACTTCTAAGCCTTAACTATACAATGGAGAATTGGCTTCCTTAACAACACAGCCTTCATCAAATCAAAAGAATTATAGTGGCATTATGCCAATCCCTTTGATCCGTCTTAGCTTGGGTTTAGGTAGAGGACCTAGTCATGCATAACTTATCTCTCAATCATTTAGGTACTGGCTTCTAATATCCCTACAGAGCGTTAACATATATGGCTAAATCCTAGAAAATCAAACGTTAAATGACATACCATCATCCGTAAAAATAGTTTGTATTGTATCTAAGCATTTGTAAAGCGCCTCTAGTTGGGTGAACCGTTCAAAAGCGCTCCCAGTGCGCAAGGCCCCGCTACAAGAATCAGGTTTTGAGAGAAGAGGAAGAGAGACTTTGAGAAAGAATTGTAGAGCGATCATTCCATAGAGAGGGGCCAATTCAAGCAAAAGATCGGGAATGAGCCATGACCGTTCTAGTAGGGGAACCAAAAAGTCAAGACTATTTGACGAACGAAGCGAACATATCTTGAAGGCTATAGTCAAGGTTTTTTTTATTAGTGATTAATTGTTTCTTTTATCCCACTGTCGTCGAGTTGCTTTTGGGTGATTGTTGGGTATCGGCTTCCCAACCTTAGTCCCTGCCTTAACAGGGTGAGAATAAGATAGGTTTTCCCTCTGCCCTAGACCAGCTTCAGGAACTCTGCTCGTAAAATATTTTCAGTGTTCAAAACGACATTCCATGGCAGCCATGGTCGCTGACGATGCCCTCCTCTTTTTTCGAGGCTTAGGACCGGCCACACCCAAAAAGTCTTTATTCTCTCTCGCAGTTCCTTCTTTGTTTCTCTTTCGCCACGCAGTTCCAATGCTATGCTCCTTAGCGCATAGAAAAGTTAATTGTTTTTATTTGGCTCCAGGTGCATTTATATAAGATGTTTCCCGGTAAAACGGGTGTTTAATCCGGCATTATTTTCGTTTTATAAATTGACTGCGCGGCCGGAATGTCAGTTTTCTTCATCCTCCTCTGATTGTCCTCCGTTGTTCCGTTCTCACCTGTACAGTTCCGGTCTCTGCTCCATCATCATCCACTAAACGGAAGAGACTGTCTGCTGCTGAATCCGATGAATCCTACACAGGTGGCTCCATCTTCCGAAAGGGAGATTGGATCGTCAGATGTCACGACCTGTCATAGCAGAAGTCAGAGAAATGGTTTGGACGCAATTATAGTCTATCCATCCATCCATACGTCCGTCCGTCCGTCCATCATTCCATCCATCCATCCATCTTAGTCCCTACCCTGGCAGGATGAGAGAAACATAGGCCTTCTCTGTGCCCCTGACTAGCTTCAGGAACTGTCCTCCTATTGGTTCTCAGTGTTTCAAACGACATCCCATGACTGTCAGAATCGTTGACACCGTCCTCAATCTCTCCCAAGGCTTGAGACTGGCAATACCGGAAAACGCCTGCACTATTCCTCGCAGTTCCTTCTTTGTTTCCTTTGTTTTCCACGAGGCAACTTCGTTACTATTCTACTAATAAGCGCCTAAAGCCCTGTTAAGCCTAATTGCGCAAATTTGGTTCCAAGTTAACTTGTACTAGACTGTTCCCCTTTAAAACGGATTTCCTTTTTTGTCCACGCAGTTTCAATACAGTTCTCCTAAGGGCCCAGAGCCTCGTCAGTTGGGTTTACTCGATAACAGGTATATTTATTTTTGGATACTCAGTTTAACGGCAGCTTATGACAACATTGGCCGTTGCCGCCGACAAAGATTTTTTTGGCTTATTACAGCTCAATTGGTAGGTATATTTATGTGTGTGTCCACAGTTTAACGGCAGCTTATGACAACAGAGGCCGTTGCCGCCGACAAAGATTGGTTTTGGCATATTACAGCTCTATATATAAAAGTATATTTATAATAGATTTATAATATTATATAATAGAATTTCCAGGAAGAAACGGGTGTTTAAGCTGCCAATAATTTTCGTTTGATTAATTGCCGGCGCGGACGGAATGCCAGTTTTCTTCTTCTGGCGAGGGATGACTAGATATCACTAAGTGAAAGTATTATATAGCACAGATCAAATTTACATAATGTCCCTGACATTCAGTTGAATTTTTTAAATTAGCAGGGTCGAGTCACTGTAAAAGACATGTACAGTAACATTCATATTGACCAGGGACGTTAATAACGTTGGACTTGGGGCAAGCCCCTTTCCCAACGAACCTAAAGCCCCCAAAATAAACCAAATCTCGGGCCCACTATGGTCCGATGACGCGGGACTGGGCATTCTTGTTACGTTACATTACATTCTGACGTTTTAAAACGTTCTTTTTAGACACCTCCAAAACGTGATCATTCGGTTCTATATATATAATAATGTGCTGCCAACGACACTTTTTAGAAGTGCGTCATTTGCCTATAAGTAACAGTAATAAGCGCCTTCGTTGCACTTTGTGGGAGTTTGTTTGCACTTGTGAGCTCTGGAATGAGGGCAATTTCAAATAGAGTTGTATTGTATAAAAACAGATAGCTATGTACAGATACAATGGCCCCGTGTGGTCCCAGTTTCTATTGAGCCAATGACTTGGGGCTTGGACTTCCATATCCACTGGAGATATCATCGTTGAGTCTCTGTGTTTGGCGTTTGATCTGAGTCAGGGCGTTGTAACCATAGGACATCTTGGCAAAGGCCAGTCGTTCCTCGTAATCGTATTCGCAGAGAATCTTATTGTCACAAAGGTAGTAACGATCACCAACGCAAAACCTACACAGAATAAAATAGTAATCGCAATTGTAAACTCTGAATGTTGTTGGTAAGGTTTTAAAAATGCGCTGTATAACCTTAGCTGGGGATTCTGCACGCACTTAATTAGCGGTCTCCTAAGACACCTCTAAAATAGAGTCAATCTACATTATATATAATGGCAAGGCGTAGTTGCGATTAGAATTCATAAAACAATTCAGTTCCGTAGACGTCGTAAGACTTTCTTGTTCCCTTATGCAGGCACTGAAGCAGGTCGAGAACGCTGCTGATTTTTTGAGCGGCGCTATATAAATGTTCGATTACAATTACAATTACAATTAACAAAGCTTACAGTCGAAAAGTCCGTAATGGTATTCGTAGACTTCATATTTTTAGAGCTAAGCGCAGCGCAGTGCATCAGCTTATTGACGAGAGCTGACCGTTGGTAGGGTTCTAAAAATGCCCTGATTAACCGTATAGTTTGCGTACATGCGCATTGCCTTAGCTAACGATTTTGCATGCATTTTTACAGCGGTCTCCTTAGACACCTCTACAATAGATTCAACGACGCTATATAATCGTTGGAAAGCGCCTGCAATAATAATTTGAAATGATACAACTTATTATAGCCTACAAGCCCGTAATCGTAATTATAATCGTAAATAACACCACTTCAAGACAAACTCATCAGCGTGTATTTCCACTTAAAATGGATAAGAAAAAGCCCACAGCCTAGAAGCTCGTAATCATAATCGTAATCGTAATAGTAAACTCAAAATGTCAAAAGCGTTGCTCTAAATCTAAGCGTAGGGCCTGAGCTTATTGACGAGCGCTGACCGTATACCTGTGACTGCACTGTTGACAGGCGAAGCATTCTAAGTGGTAGACGTTTCCCTTCGCCCTCATCACCATCTCAAACGCAGGAATCATCTTAGAACAGGCCGAGCAATATCCTGTCGTACCAAACAACCTACACGAACAGACAATCGCAAAAACATCGACCTTTACAATAACGCGGTTTACTTTCAAACAACGCCACATCATTCCTAAAGTTTGACGACATCTTATGGTTGCCATGGCCGCTGAGGTCTTTAACCCTCAGAGGCTAACCTGGGGTGAATTTTTCACCCCACTGTCAGTATTTGCGCTGAATTTTTTACAGCTTTGGAGTTATGCCTTGCGCCTTTGTGTACCTGTTCATAGATGACTTTTGCTTAATTCCATATATTTTGTCTTACTTATTTTGGATGAATGGTCACGTGACTGACGTCATACCGTGGCCATTTCAGCCATATGTGAAAAGAGCACTGGAATTATGTAAAGGGAAAGCCGGTCAAGAAAGCAAAACGCGACACACAGCAGATGAGCAGTTGCAAAGGTCGTTGCCATAAATGCTGCCGCCAGAAGGACAATAAAACCAGTATTCGCTGTCATAATATGTGTAGCAACTTTGTCTGTGGAACGCATGCAACAAAGCGTCACTTGTGTGTAGATGACTGTAGACTCGATGATTGTGCTGATAGTTGACTTTAGTTAGGTTTCCTAGTTTTGCAGTTTTATGTTGAACTTGGTACAATTACCATTGTTGATCGAACATGGTTTAATTTTATATCACATGCCTCAAATAGTGAGGGGTGAAAAATTCACCCCAGGTTATCCAATGTGTGATTTTTTTATAGGTTAACCTCTGAGGGTTAAAAATTATTTATATATCAGTTACGTTTAGTTAACAAACAATCGCAAAAACCATCGACCTTTATATAAAGCGGTTTACTTTTCAAACAGCCTCTTCCCATCGACCACTACCCTCATCAAACAGACTTGAGCTTCTATTTCCTCATATTAGAAAAGCTATGACTCAGTCCCGGTCCTTTACCTCAATCGGTCCCTCTCTTTGGAATGCGCTGTCTCCATCTACTCGTTCTCGAATTCTAGCTGGTAACCTCTCTTCCACCTTTGCTTTTCTCGAAACATTTTTCTTCTCTTTGGCTTGCGCACTGGGAGCTCCTCTGAATGGTTCAACCTATGAGAGGCGCTTTTTAAATGTCAGAACACAATACAATTTGTTAAAGTTTGACAACATTTTATGGCTGTCATGTATTATACATATATAGCGACGGCGTCGACGTCTCTTTGACCTTCTTAATTTCAATTTATTATCCTCCGATTAAAAACTAGAGTATATACGTAGAAGTCTAAAACTTGATCGCTAGAGCAGTGGCGGCGCGTGGGGGTGCAAGGGGTGCGGTGAACTGCGGTCGCCCCGGGCGGCACTTCGAGGGGGCGGCACTTTGGCTACCTGAAAATATTTTTTCGGCGAGTCAGTTATTGATTCGTTTGCCGTGAATTTTAGCATTTGCCGATGTTTGCCGTGATTTTTCACATATACTGTAAATTTCTGATGTTAAACTTAACAAATTTCACCTAAAACGGCCGCCCTGATTAGGAATAATACATTGGCCAAGAACGAAGGCATTTCTAGTCATAAGTAAATTAAACTGTTACATATAGTCAGATGTGACAGTGACACATGCAGTCACACAACATAGTCAACATTCATTACCTACTCACCAAGCATAATGAAGCATTGTGAACAAATTAACTATCACTCCATCAGTGATTCAGTTTTAGTTGGAATCAGTTTCAGATTACTTTAGTAAGAGTTTTTGAAGTGGTATTGACAGCTCGTATACCCCGTTTTTCAATGGGTTCCAGTTGCGCCCGCCCTGAATAGGGATAAAAGCTCCTATTGCGCATGCCTGAGAGTTCATGTATGCCTACTCCGCCCGAGACGCCTACTGAGTTGCTGAGATTCATCACTTCATTTGGCGACCGGGATGTTTTCCCGAACCTAGCTACAGTTTTGTAGATACTGCTTACTATTGGCGTATCGGTTGCTAGCAGCGAACGTTCATTTTCAACACTTAAGCTAATTCACATCTATCTACGCAGCACCATGTCTCAAGAGAGGCTTACCAATTTGGCAATACTGTCGATTGAGAGAGAAACTGCTGCGCAGATTGACTTTAGCCAAGTTATCGACGACTTTGCGTCTGCAAAAGCGAGACGAGTAGGCCTACAGTTTTAATTTCTAACAGCAATCTGCTAGTCCTGTATCTGCACGAGTGTGATGTTACATTGCATGAACGTTGCACTTTTCAGGCATGCAGCATGGAAGCAGTCTTTATTAAATAAGTATGATTGTCAATTGTTTTTTCGCGTAATCCACTTAAAACTAATAAAACATATTAATGATTTAAATTTATTTCAACTTTAAAGTTTCAAGAAAAATTCGTTGCTAATGCCAAATTGATAAAAGTACTGTAAGTGCACATTAGGCCTACACAGTGGCACTTGTAGCGGATCTGCATCATCTGCTCCTGTGCTCTATACTAGGGTACTAATGGCTACGGCTTCTACTAGTACTAGATACAATCATGCACAACTCAGACAAAATTCCAATAGACTACTAGACAGACCTGCCGCCTTACCGGGGGGGTATGGGGGGGGGGCGGCACACAGCTGCTTCGCACCACCTTTGAAAAATCCACGCGCCGCCACTGCGCTAGAGGTTCTTTTAAATGGTTAGTAATGCTCTTTTCAGACATTACAGCTATCACCTTCTTACATCCAACGCATTCCTACAACATCTGCTCATTTTATGATCAGTACTCAGTATTAGCTGTTTAACGACGTCGAACAAGACTACATGCATAGGCTTTTGGGATTTATTATAGCTATGTTGGGTCCGGTAAAAGAGGTGTTGAAATGTGAATGGTTTCTAATTATTATTAAGTACCGAAAGACAATCAAAAGAGGTTTTGAAATCTGTCATGAATGTTTGATTAATTAGCTGCGGTTTTTACGACACTGTGTCATAATAAATATGATAATCGTCGCCCTTCTCCTTCTCTTGGCTTGGGACTGGCATTGCCACAGTTAGGGGTGCGGTCGAGTTTATATCATGAATGGTTTTTGTAAGTATTAGAATTACACACTGACCAATTAAAGAGGTGTTGAACTATATAACGCAGTATAAGTTGTTTCTTTTAACGACCATTTGATATAGCAAAGTTGATTTACGTCGCCCTCCTCTTATCTCTATACTTGGGACTTAAACTCCCGCTAAGAACGTCATTTTATGCCGAAAACCAACGCTTACTATTAAACAGACTCTTGTTATTAATGCTCATCGATCCCTGTCTACTTGAAATCCAAGGACCAATAATTATACACAGGACTGGAATCTCCTTATGTAAGCGCGTTGGAGAGAAAATGGCGGCTCATGGAGCCTGGCCACCTAGCGACAAAGGTGTAGAACCTCGTGTTTACCATGCTAAACGCCTATCTCCGTAGTTTAGATTATTTAACTGAAAGTCATTAAAATATCTTTATATTTATTATTAGTTACCTTTCTTTGTTCCTTAGAAACTGAAAGACAAATAATCGAGGATATGTTTTCGTCAAATTCGTTCAATTAATCGCTGAACAACACATCGAGTCCTCCATGCTTTTTTACTTCCAAAGACCCTTCTTACACCCGCATCGCCAGGTGGCGCCAGGCTCGTAGCCTTAAACCGGAAGTACACGATATTTTCATGAGTAACCAATCCTTTAATATAGAATCCTTGCTTGAAATCCTAGCGTCAAACGGATATGACGCATATTCTTATATAGCCTTACATGGATATGTTAAAAGGGTGTCTAGCGGAAGCCTTTACTAATGGCCTCTATCGTCCTATAGCAAGAAATCCGCTACACAAAGAGAAATCCATGCAAAGATTTAAATTAATAGGACTTTGATCTTGACCAAACAGTTACCTGCAACATCCGGTCTGATGAGGGAGCGGAAAAGGAAGAGGAGGAAGCGATCGAAACAACGGAGGATGAGAGAGAGCACGATGGAACGCAGTTCATGACGTCAGTGAGTAAGTTCTAAAAAAGCAAAGATCACAGTGCGTCATCTATGTTAATGACAATGGCACAGTCGTAAGGAAATGAGTAATAGTAATAATAATGTACTATACTGAGCGGGGCGTACTCATGGTCCCTTTTGCCCGCACAGCTACTAAACAGAATCGAGCCTTCTCAGTGGTTGGCCCCTCCCTCTGGAACGGGCTTCCTTTGACGCTGCGCTTGCATCCCAGAATCCACTCTGAATCTTTCTATACTTGCCTCAAAACTGTCCTTTTCAGCCGTGCTGGGGTCGGGAGCGCTTGATGAGGCGCTACCTTGAAACTTCGCTAATGAATATATGAATGAATAGTATTTGTAATAATAATGTATGTATATATCTGAAATATCAATCGATATAAAATCTATATATTATCAGAGCTCGACACCAACCACCTGCTAACATCGCCATCTCAACAACCTACCAGACAAAAAAGCAACAACGAGAGAAGCAAAAAAACCGATGGACGAAAGTTAGATGAAAATGACCTGAACTATATCGATTAACTTTTAAGACGTTAACGGCCTCTGTATGTATAGGTTATCGTTCACAATGGATTACCAATAAATACATCTACGATATAGACATGGATAGGTAAGGTCAATGTCCACAACCCGGCAACACAAACACGTCGTTAAACGCTGGAAACTACAAATGTGACTAAATGACTGTTCTGCAGAAATTTAAGACACCTCTTTTAAGAAGGAAAGATCCGCTATAAGTTAACAAGTCCTTCACCAGGAAAAATTATAATATAAAGGCAAAGGTGCTATAGAAAAAGGCGACGTCACCAGATGTCTCTAAACAATGCGTTACTATATACTACTCCACCGCTGCATTTATAATATTATTATTATACTCCTGGGGTACCAGGCCCAATGTGGATAAAAAGTGGGGCGACAACAATCGTCTTTGTTATGACACAGCATTGTTAAACAGACAGAGCGATACAGAGCCAGAGAGGAGTCTTCGCTACAGTAATGAGATGAACAATTACTTTAACTGGCTTTCAGCGTAGTAATGGCGCATTTACAGATCCGACCTCTCCCAGACGACAGTCGCAGCAGGAGCACCTGAGACAGTCCTCGTGCCAGAACTGGTCGACGGCCTTCAACAGGAAGCACTGTAGAGACATGCATAGGTAAGGTCGACGTCAATGGCCTTGACAGCCACAAGATGTCGTTACACGCTGGAAACTACAAGTGTGACTAAATGACTGTTCTGCAGATATTTACGACACCTCTTTTCAGAAGGGGAGATCTGCTATAAGTATCACGTGGATAAAAAGTGGGACGACAAAGCATTGTTAAACAGACATACAGAGTGATACAAAGCCAGAGAGGAGGAGGAGTCGCTACGAGTGCTGTAGTGAGATGGAAAATTACTTTCAGTGGTTTTCAGTGTAATGGCGCAGCTATAGAGACGTCGTTCAAGGCGACGGTGACTCAATGAGGTTCTCTTGTACGACGACATTTACAAGATCATGAATTTGAGAGCGTTGCATTGCATTGCGTTGTATTTTATTGCATTGTATTGTATTGCATTGATTTATATCTTCATGAAGCTACAGATTATTCTTCTTCTCCTACTTTTCCTCCTCCTTCTTCTCCGTATCTTTAATTTCTCTTCTTATAATCCTCCTTCTCCTTTCTCCTCTTCTCCCTATTATTCCTCTCTTCTTCTTCTTTTCCTTCCTCTTCTCCTCCTGCTCCATTTCTCTCCTCATTCTTATCTTTCTCATCTTCTTTTTCTCCTCCTTTTCTCCTCCTCCCTTTCTTCTTCTTCCTGCTAAAGCAATCTTCAAACACTGGGTAACACTACTTACACGTTTAGGGTTCTTCCTGCTGACCTATTTGAAACACCTCTTTTCAGTTGCTATTACCTACTATAAGAAATTTTCTTCATTTTCTTCTTCTCCTACTATCCTACTTTACTTATTCTTCTCCCTTCATCTACTTCTCTTCCTCCTCACCATCCTGTTCTTCTTTTTCTTCTTCTCCTTCTTCCTCCGATTGTTGGCTTTCTGATCCGAGTAGTCGGAACACTTAATTGCGAGTGAGACACCGAGTAAACGGTCGTTGCTTTGGCCAGCGAGAGAGTAATTGCGAGGCGCGTCGTCTTCCTGCTAGCAACTCTTGTCGACAAACATTGGTTTCTGCCTGCTTCAGTCGCCGGGGATGGTCGCCGCAATCATGTTGCGCTGTGATGTCTGAATAAAGCCGAGGTCTCTCCGACAAAGACCGGCGAAAAAGGCAATTACTCGCCACGCATAATTACGGGCATAATTGCGTGAATAAATTCAATAATGACGTTTAACAACGACGGGAAATGACGCCGGCGAAGAATTGCCTTTCCGGTGATGGCAAATTGAAAGAGAGAGAGAGAGAGAGAGAGAGAGAGAGAGAGAGAGAGAGAGAGAGAGAGAGAGAGAGAGAGAGAGAGAGAGAGAGAGAGAGAGAGAGAGAGAGAGAGAGAGAGAGAGAGTGAGACAAAGAGAGAGAGCGAGACAGACAGAGAGACAGACAGACAGAGACAGACAGACAGACAGACAGACAGAGACACAGAGACACAGAGACGCAGAGACACAGACACAGACACAGACAGAGAGAGAGAGGGGGTAAGAGTCTGGCGTGTGAGGGGGCTCGTCCGCCTGGATGGCAGAGATTATATATAGTTTGGTGAAGAAGGGTTTCTTCGGTTGTTTGCAGGTGGATGGTTTTCCACTGAGGCAGCGATGAGTTGAAGTCGGTGAGAAATGAGAGAAATAATTGGAGACTGCTTCTTTGGCAATGTGTCGACCACGACGATCATTAGCTGAATAGATCGGATGAGTCGTATCGGCTTGGAAATTAAATACACGTAATGCGTATATTTCCGAGTATTGTGTATCACAGTTTCAAGGTGTTGGAGAAGATGACAATCCATTCGTCAAGATAGCAGTGTCACATGCTTATTATAGCCTACGTTGAGACCGTTTTGAAGTTGTCTCCGCTTTTGGCTCAAATTGTATGGAAACTGTCTTTCATTTGGAAAAATATGATCCACGTATATACTAGTAATGCGTATATTTCCGTGTGTATTTATGTTTGTACGTAGGCATGAAAGCACGCATAAAATGTGTAAATATATGCATTTAGGTATTTAGGTATTTATGTAGGTAGGTACCTACGAATGTGTGTTACAGTAATGGGCATTTACGTATGCAAGTACGTATGTAAGTATGAACTTGTGAATAAATTTATGAATGTATTATTATGTATGCGTATAATATGTATGTACGTACAAATGTGTGCATGTGTTTGTGCATTTATATATATATGCATGTACGTATGAATTTGTGTGTATGTGTGTATTTATTTAAGCATGTATGCACTTAGGTACCTATTTATGAATGTGTGTGTATGCAATAATGGGGCCCGATAGCGCATTGCGTAACACACTGGCATAGAGAGCGAGAGGTACCGAGATCGAGATCCGTAGGCGGACATGCTTTGTAGGCTGCTATTAGCGCCGTGTATTGCAGGCCGTTTGTTCTGTTAGTAGTTAAGATTTATGTCTTCTGTCATTCGTGTTCTTGTGAATTGTTTCAATTGCATTACCGGATTGTTTCAATAAAGAATATTATTATTATTAATTTGTGTGAATTTTATGTACGTACGTGCGTGTGTATTAGGGAATGCAAATCCGGGGTCTTTTTCGAAACCCGGGTTTCGGGTTTGACCGCCGTGAAAACCCGGGGGTAACCCGGGTTTGGACGGGTTAACAAATTTTACATGATAAATATTATTACTGCACTATTTCTTGCGTAAGAACAACGTCGTCGTATGCAGCTACAAGTCCAACGTTCTCCAACAGTCAAGAATTTTGCATAACAAGAAAACTTTAGGGTAATCGCGATATTTTTTTATATAAGCAGTGTTTTTCAATAAAAAATGTTCCGGAACTGAACAATTCCAGAACAGTTATGGAAGACATTGCAAGGGTTCCGAAGGCCTAAACCTGAGCCTCTAATTTTATAGCATCTTGAATACCAATAAACACTGAAAACGCTGAAATTAAATTAAATTAACTATATAATTTTTTTTAAATTAAAAATGTAAGTAAATAAAATAATTTTCAGCAGCTTGAAAAAATTCACGGAATGCCGTTCCGGAGCGTTCTGTCTGAAAGAAACATTGCATAGGCCTATAAAAATAATTGTCAAATGACAACTTAATCGTCTACATCTCAGCTTTAGGCCATTCCAGTGCCTGCCCATTTGCTTTCAGAAGATAATTTAGTCATCGTTACTCTGCAACCCAATTTGGCAGAGCCAGAACTTATTAAAGTAGATGCTGCGTTGGAGACATATCGCTGCTTGTGATTGTGCTTGGACTAAGAGGCCTACCGTCATTGGCTTCGTCAGAACGACAAGGGTCACCAACGTCCTTGTGTTTCAGCAGGTTTATCTTATGCTTGGACCGAGATGATGAATAGCCTATGCATATTTCTTGTTGCACCGCTGGCAATTTTGCTGCGAGTTACATAACTGACATTGAGCCGTCTGGCCCTCAGAATCGTGAACGAAATGATCCCAAACACCACCCTTTACATTTGCTGATTTAGACATTGTTTGGATTTGTGTCTAAAATCACTAAATTCAAATAAAAACAGTTTACTGCTATTATTTACGAATTCGAAGCTACGACGCCGACGTGTCAAAACACTCAACATTAGTCACTGGTCGTGTGAAATGGGAAGCCACACTCACACGAAGTCACCAATAAAGAAATGGAATGAGCCGATAAATAAGTAGTTAGAAGTTGTATTACGTAAACCCGTTATCAACCACTATTATCGTTATATTTCCATTACTCTGCATTTGTGAGTTTCACACCGTGAAGGACGGTGAAAGTTACGATTTTCAAACCCGTCGAACCAGGGTTTCAATCGCGTTCAAACCCGGGTTTGGGGTTTCGAAAAAAACCGGGTAACCCGGGTAACCCGGGTTCGGGTAACCCGGGTTTGCATTCCCTAGTGTGTATGTATGTATGTATGTATGTATGTATTTATTTTATTATTAATGTTAAAAAGACATCGAGGAAAACACAATACTTACAATAGCCAACCTGTCGATGTAATAATGTCGCAAATAATGATCTTTAGTTCGTGTTATCCATTCAGTCTTCGAATGAACTTCCAGACAGTTAATTCTTCTGTTGTCTAGAATAATCTTCTCCGGTGTTGACTATTGACGATGTTGATCGTTCGCCTGGATTTCGTTTCTTCCTGACCTTCATACAGAAGACATGCATGGATAGATGGAGAGTTTAAGGACACATTAAGACAACAAAGGCCGATAACGCTGTCAAAAATTATTTTTGACAGTACTGGCCGTTCGTTTGGTAGAATGAAGGAGCGCTTTTACTTATAGGAGAATATCACACTAACTAGAGACGCGTAATTATTTTTAGACCGTTTTAGATGGGAGCGATGTCGAATCTAACGTCGTATTACGGTATTTCTACTTATAACGGGACACAGTCCACTGAAAGAGGTGTCCAGAATATATTGCTGCATCAATGCAGGTGTGAAATTATCTTCAACAACTCTCACCGTTCGTAGGGCATGATACTACAGCTAAACACAAAAAATAAAGTGGTTGAATTATTTTTTGATCTTCCTATATAGCATTGGTACACCACTGTTTAAAGGTGTTTTAAAAAGGAGCGCTCCAGACAATGGGCGACCACGGTGTCGCTAACTTATGTAAGATGTGCTGACGCCGTTTTAAAGGTATCTCCGATTTTGACTCAAATTGTATGGGAAGACTTACTCTCATTTGGAAGACTAATTTTGACCTCAAATGCACGACAAAGGCGCAAAGGGAAAAGGCATAAGTTGGCTGGTTAAGACACAATATTGTCGCTTTTAAGCTTTATTATTAATATTAATATTAATATTAATATTATTATTAATATTATTAATATTATTAATACAATTATTAATATTAATATTAATATTAATATTAATATTTATATTAATATTAATAATAATAATAATAATAATAATAATAATAATAATAATAATAATAATAATAATAATAATAATAATAATAATAATAATAATAATAGTAATAATAATTGACTGGGGATCTAGAACCTTCATTTTAAGAACCATGATTTTAGAACTTTGATTTTATAATAATAATAATAATAATAATAATAATAATAATAATAATAATAATAATAATAATAATAATAATAATAATAATAATAATAATAATAATAATAATAACGATTACTGAAGATGCAAACAATTACACGGACGCCGACACTCCCAAGGGGTGTCGTTCAGAGTCGCAACCGTCGGGGAAAAGACCGTTCCCAATGCACAAAAACTCTATTATGATCCTTCTGTGATCATTGGTGGACTCTCTGTCTGTTTGTCTGTCTCCGTCTGTCTGTCTGTCTGTCTCTGTCTCCTACCCTGTCTCGGTCATTGTCTCGTTATCGATCTCTGTCTCTGTCTTTCTGTCTCTCACTCTCTCAGCATACGCAAAATTAATACGCATGTTGAGAGTGTGTTTAATTGGAGCGCTCGTTTTAGACACCTTTAAACAGTGCTGCACCGATGTTATATATAATAATTGTTAAACAGTTCGCTATTCTTGCAAAGGTTGATATGTACGGATTATTACAATAGTTATGACGCGATTGAGAACTTATAACCACTTCAGCTGCGCATGAAACCAAACTGTTTGGACAACAAACAAGGTACATAAAGAAATATTTCAGATTACGTTTACCTCAAGATTTAATGCATTTGCAACACATATTGGAATGCAGTGGGACACTTTTCACCCAGGAACCTATACCCCACCACACCGGCGTTCTCACTAGCGCCTCTAGCGGCGACGACGACGACAAAGAGACCAGCGCAGGGTCTACTCGAGTGCTTCGACCGGTCGTCGATAAACGATCCGGCCGAGCGCATTGTCGACCAGACCCCGGCCCTCTGGCGGTTGTAGGCGTCATTAATTCTCCAGAATAGTTTCGGCCTTGTTTATCTATTTGAGAACTTTATTAACTTCAGGCTAACCGCTCGCCGGTGTCGTAACAGATCGGTTTCCGAACGAAATCCGTTCCTACGATTTTAAAAGAGATATTTGCTTTTAGCAGGCAATGAATTTCTCCGTGGAAAGCAGAAACTTTCGCCGTTGCTCGATAGACAGCGCTCGTGAATAATCTGGTGATCTGCGCTTGTTCTCGAGTGAAGCTTTAGAAAGTTTGGCGATTACGATTACGATGTTTGTACTCGCGTAATCTCTGTATTCGATTGGTTAGAATGAACGCCTTTAGACACCTTTAAAACAGTGTTACACATAATTATATAAGGATGAAAACTATATGCGATAAATAAGTTCATCTGTAACGGACGCCTTAGATACCTGTGAAACTTAATCAACCGAAGCTATATAAAGATGGGACACGAAAGGCTAATAATTCAATTAATTCTTTATAACTCAATCATTCAAAACGTTGTCAACCAAAACTATAATTATAACCATGTGATACCAACTTTCTTGTAACGTGGATAGTACTGGTTCTATCTTCCTCCTCTGAGACGGTCACTGTATTAGAGGGACCTTGATCACTTGATCGGGCGCGGACCACATTTAGCACGCAGCGCTCGTGAATAAGCTGGTGCCCTGCGCTTTGCTTGACAGCAGCAGTTTAACAATTTCGGGTTTACTATTGCAAATTGCGACTGCCTGTCAACTTAGGGCGAAAACTATCTTAAACTATCCTCTTTTAGAGATCCTGTATCTTACTTACTGATCTTCTGGATGTTGACCTGATCACAGTTTAGTTTTGGTTCGCCATCGCTAGATCCCTTCTGCCTTAGACACTGGCGCTATAGAAGTTACAAATAACAATTATAATTAAAATCTGACTGCAACATACGATTTCCACAGAATGTTTTATTTTCAGGAATACATTACAGGAATATATAAAGGTAAAACGAGTCTTTGTGGAAACTTTCATTCGTCATTCACTTCATCAAAAGGTCGTCCTTTGTATTTTCCCCGCTGCGTGTCGCCACTATCCGCATGTTTTACGCGTTCCCTTATGACGCCCTGGCGGCGTGATGTATAGCGGTCTAAATATGTCCGGATCAGCATAGACCGGTATCACGAAATAGAGTATCCGTCCTAGGACTATCCGGGGTGTATGAATTTATCCCCCGGATGGAATAAACCGGTTTAGAGTATCCGGGGGATAAACCAGTCTATCTTCCATCGTCATACGCATCACGATAGCCTCGACGAAAATCCAGTCAAAATCACCAAAACGAAGTAAATTGATTTCAGGTCGATGTACAAACTAAAGATACGCAACTTAAAATATTTTATGTGTACAACAATCCAAACAGTACGACTGAATACACTGAGAAACCGCCAAATATGCCCGATAGCGCATTGGATAACATCTGGCGTAGAGAGCGAGAGGTACCGAGTTCGAGCCCCTGGAGAGGCATGCTTTGTAGGCGCCGTGTATTGCAGGCTGTCTGTTCTGTTAGTAGTTAATATTTATGTCTTCTGTCATTTGCGTTCTTGTGAATTGTTTCAATTGCATAACTGTAGTCTGTACCGGTTGCGATGAGTCAACCGGATTGTTTCAATAAAGGAAGAATTATTATTATTATTATTAAAAATGCAAACTAAACCGGATACTCCATTTCGGTAAGGGGGATACTTATGTATGGGGATACTCTATTTTGTGACAGGAGGTGTGCACCAAGCGGAGGAGGAGGAGACGGTGTTACGTGGATGGGGGTGGTGCGTTCTATGGACAGATTCAGAAATCAAACGGTTCTCTGTAGGAATTCGGAAGACATGTTAAAGAGAGGAGTAGTCGGTCTTTTGGAATCAAAAGAGGGATTCTCTTAATCCGTAGGACGAATTTCGGATATGATCTCTTGTGAATCGAGAAGAAGGATATCAGATATACTTGAATATTTGAATATATTTGAATCTACTTGTAATCTACTCTACAAGAAAGAGATGGATGGAGGAGATACACGAGACGATGATGATGAACATTCCGGAGCTGATAGAGGCGACGAGAGATCGGAACACATGGAGATGGCTGACTATGACGGTCGCTAGGATTCAGCGAATCGACGGCACAAGGTGACACGGTGACTTGTAACTAGATTCAAATGAGAGATTTTAGTTTATATTATAAGAAATCATTTAATTATCAGTACTGTTGCATAGTCAACGGCAACAATCTATCTCTGTCGCAAGTCCGATTAGACACCTTTACAGAACAGTGTTCATGTGTTATATAGTTATCACTTTCGAGCTATTAGACACCTCTACTTAAGAAATTTCTGGATCTATATAAAATCCTCACAAAAAATATTTTTGAATTCTTCAAGGAGTGTATTTGAAAACTTTTAGAATGCAGGAAACTTGATAATCGAAACGTAAGAACGAAACGTTAGCAAATTAGACCATACCCATTCTCATCTGTACTTTCTGACCAGGGATCCATATTTAGAGGAAGGGTACACGTGAAAATAACTGCGCATCCGTTTCTCATTTATCCACAGATGTCGCTCCACTTCAAATTTTTTATGTTATTACACAATATTATGGTGTCTTAAATCTCCACAGACAATTTTTTACTTCACAGATAATATTTATTCGTCGATATCTCTCAATAAATATAATTAACTGAATGCGTTTGTTATGTAATCAAGGCGCGACGTTTTCTGACGTCGATTATAGCACAAAAACCAGTCACACGTCGTTGTATACGGAGTTGCCCAGCAGTTCCGTCTATAATAGGTCCTTGCCTTCTGACTTTATTGCAAAAGATCCCTGGTAATATTCAGTAAAATAGCCCCTAAGAACCTTTCAAAACCAGAAGAGCCCCTTCTCGAGGCAGTATAGTCCAAAATACGCATCTGACGCCTACGGGTGACGTTCACATTCACATCCACCATACATCACTGGAATACAGCGCCCAGCAGGCTATCGAATAAACATTGAAATGTGTGATTATATATAATGCATATTCGTCTAAATAAATGTATACGCAAGGCTATTGAATTTATGTGAGCGAAAAAAACGAACTTCAAGACATTGTCCACAAACTAAAGGAAATTGGTATTCGCACTCCATTACAATATTAATAATATCATTAAAATAACTTCCAACATTACACCTCCGACAGAGACCATGCAGGATCACCATCACACAACCTACCACTACCTCACCATCTCCACAAAATACCACCGCAACTACAACCAGCAGCTCATCACATCCGAAATCAGCATCTTCACAATACCTCCACAATTGTAACAAAATTTACGACACCTCTTTTATTATATGCTATTCTAATATATAAATGGCACCGGTGCAAAATAATTTGTTTTATCCAGCTGAACTTATTACAAATTTTAGACGACACCTCCTTTAAATGTCGTTATTTGCATGTATTATGAGGTTAAATGAGGAGAGCGATGCTACTATTATTGGAACTCCGCCACTGTTCGCTTATTGTTCATTGTCTGGCTTGCACAGCAATTCTTTTACGCAACATGCTCTCCAATTCTTTAGCTATGCAGCTGTCATTTCGCTTCCGTACAGGCTTCGATTCGTCCTAATGATTGTGGTGAAACCATTTAATCGCATACGTCGTCCTGGATTTTCGACTTCTCTGCAGTCGACGACCCGAACATTAAATATTCAGTCGAGCAACACCATCATCACGACAGCACAGATGCATTGTCACGGCGTAGTTATTAGCAGTCATGCAGTTTAACGACTTTCTTCATTTCACAGACAGTGTGGTGCTCGATAGTGCAGTGGTTAGCGTGCTGGACTGTCAATTGAGAGGTCGGGGTTCAAATCCCCGCTTTGACAGAAATTTGGTTCGAGATTTTTGCTCCTCCTGCGTTCCTAGCCAACTCAGCTAGAAAGTGTACACTGACCGTACACGTTCGGTGGCAAGATGAGACCGCGAGGGAGAGGACTGGCCACCAGCCCCATATACCAAGGCTGAGAAAATGAAATAGCCAACACTTCATACCCAGGATTGCCTCTAAGACTGGGTTAACTATAGAAGTAGTAGTAGTAGTTTCAGTTTAACGACACTATGTGATAACAAGGATCATTATAGTCGCCATCCTGCTTTATTCAGGCTTGCGCATGGACTCCGAAAGTACTTATTAAGCGGTTGTTTTCACTTAACCAAGATCAAAAGACTGCTGTTCTTCTATATAATTATAGGAAACGAAGTGAATCAAATTATCCACTTACCTAAGCCAGCACCCTCAGCACACATGCAAGACTATAAAAAGGTGTGTAAGGAACTGTCAGGTAACTGTTGCGCTGTAGCCAATTGATCAGAAAGGGTTTGACATAAGTTAGGTGCAGAATTGTAAACGGCAACTTCATGTAAGAACTCATCAGCAGCGCTCCCGACCAAAGGGATCAAACAAAACAAGATTAATGATTAAATTAGCTCACTTCTGATTTTAAAAGGAAGTCTATTCCAGGAAACAGGGTCAACAATGGCAAAACTTCTAGCTGGGTAGTGGCCATGATATCCATCATGACACGTATAATAAAGAGGTGAAGTGGTTCCATTTTTGCAGTTCCTTTCTCATTTCGAATAATACTTGTGGGCCGAGTCTATGCACATAAACACTGCTCGATGTCTGGTCATTTTCAGTGTCATCAGCTGGTTAACCGGGGAACTGGGCCGGCCAAAGCGGAATTATCCAATTTTTGCATTGTTACTGTCTGTATCGTTATCGGTATCGGCATTATCAGTATCGGAATTGATAGTACAGGTAATACCGATAATACCGGTAATACCTATAATACCGGTAGTACCGGTAATACCGATAATACCGATAGTACCGATAGTACCGGTAATACCGATAATACCGGTAATACCGATAACACCGGTAATACCGGTATTATAGGTACTATTGGTAGAGGTATATGTAGTGACAGTGATAGTGGTATTGGTATTGGTATTGATAGTTGCATTGGTATCGGTATGGGTAGTGGTAATGACATTGGTAGTGGTAGTGGTAGTTGTATTGGTATTGGTATTGGTAGTGGTATTGGTATCGGTATCAATATGGGTAGTGGTAGTGATAGAGGTATTGGTTTCGGTATCGGTAGTGGTGGCGGGTTTGGTAGTGGTCGTGGTAGTTGTATTTCATATGCAGACCTATAAGTGCATGCAGTTATTGGTCGATGAAGGACCCACAATAAAATGAAATCATATAGTTATGACATCTAGGCCACAAAAGTTCCTGCCTGTCCGTAACACTGAAAAGTTTTGGAAGCACTGATGTACAGTGGTCTAAATATGTCCGGAGTAGCATAGACAGGCAAAGACATTGATTGCGATTAAGCTGGACGTTGTTGTCGGTCGAAACCCGGGCGTACCCCGGGGACCGATCGGCGTCGCAGTAATCGGTGTCAATAGATATATTGGCCAGAGCAGACCGTCGCCTAGAATCAGGACGAGACGTATATTTGGCAAATGAGATAAGACAGACGGAGGAGCGCACCAAGCGGAGGAGGAGGCAACGGTGTTACGAGGATCATGGGAGGATGCGTTCTATGGACAGATTCCGAAATAGAACGGTGTTCGATAGGAATTCGGAAGACGTACTGAAAGTGAGTAGTCGGTCTCTTGGATTCAAAAGAGGAACAAATTAATTAGCCAAAGAAAGAGATATTAATAAATTAATTAATTGATAACTAACTAACTAACTAAACGTATAAATAAATGAATAATTAATTAACTAAGTGACTAACTAATTAGTGAGCCCTGCATTGCTTGCCAACTGAAGAACGTTCTGTTTTTAAAAACCTTTCAGCATTGTATACGTTAGCGTGGAAACCGCTCGTCATTGGAGGTTCGCCTTGACTGGCGCTATACAAATTTCCAATTGAAATAATACGGAGATTTTGTTTCTAGCTTAGAGATCTGTATCTGACGTTGGCAGATGATCAACGCTGAGGAAAAATTTCTCCCAGTTAATTTATAGTAAGAAATTATTTAAATATCACTCATTCATTCAACTCTAGCAATCACTTTTGCAAGTCAGATTAGACACCTCTACAAGGCTGTCATGTAATGTTATATTATGATCATTTTCGAGATATTACGCACCTCTTTTAAGGAATTTATTGGTCTATATAAATTCAGCACTGATATGTCGTTGAATGATAAGATGAACCACCTTATGTTACAAAAATATTGAATATAGTGAAATTGTAAAGCTCTGTTTGACACATTTGATGGTGTCATTCGGACGCTATAAGTTTCTTGTAATTATTGAATTGTATCTTTCCTGTATTGTCGTCAACGGCCTTTGATGTCATAAGACGACGTTAAACGTTGGTATAAATAAAAAATAAGTCGTTGAATGACAGTCTTAAAATATGATGTCTTTTGGACGCTGTGAATTCATTTGTACAGTAATGTACATGTTTTAATTTGGCGTATGTCATATGACGTCGTCAAACGTTTGAATAAATAAATAAAAAATTGCTGAATGGACTTCAGATGGAAATTGCAAACTTTTGGAATGCATTAAACTTGATAATCGTCTAATAGATAACATTTTCAAGATATTAGACACCTCTTTTAAGAAATGTAGTGATCTATATAAAATCCGCACTGAAAAATTCTTGAATTGTTGCAGTTTTCCTGCTAGAAATTCGTAGAGTTGAGGAAACTTGATCATAGAAACATGAGAACTAAACGTGAAGCAATTTAACCAAGAGATCCATATTGTTTGGAGTAAGGGTTGCCAGTTGCCTTTGCTCTGATTTTAGCCCTGCCACAAATGCTGCTAGAATATTTGCCCTGCAGAGAATTTATTTGGGGCATAAATCGCCACTGCGCTGGTTACTTGTATGACTGCCATGGCTATGTCCTGGTTGCAAAAAATGTCTGGCGTCACCGCTGACGGTTACTCGTGAAAATAACTGTATATCCGTTTGACGCTCATCCACAGATGACGCCCAACTTCTAATTATTTTTCTGTTATTACATGTGGTATTTTAAATTTCCACAGGAAATTCTTTTTACTTCGCAAACATATTCATTCGTCGATTTACCTCAATAAATATAATTAACTGAATGCCTTTGTTACGTAATCAAAATGCGACATTTCCCTAAACTCGGTCATCGCCTGAAACTAGTCCAACGACGTTGTATACGGAGTTTCCAGTTCTTTGTATATTATAGGTCCATTCCTTCAGACATTACTGCCAAAGATCCCTTATTATCCTTAGTAATAACGGCCCGAAGAACCTTCCAAAACCAGAAGAGCCCCTTCTGGAGGCAGTATAGACCAGAATACGCACCCTACGCGTACGGGCGACGTTCTGTGAAAAGTTGCAGCAGACGTGTCCGCAGTCCCGAGCCACCAAGTAGGATTCAATAAGCGATATTTCGTCCCATTATGAGTAAACGCTATCGTTCTCCGCCCCAGGGAATTCCGAAACACCCGAACACATCGCCCAGCAGGCTATCGAATAAACGCTCAAATGTGTCATATATAATGCATAAAAAATACGCCTAAATAAATGTATGCGAAAAGCTATTGTGTGATATTCAATGAGAGAGAAAAAGCGAACTTCAGGACATTATCCACAAACTAAAGGAAACCGGAATTCGTACTCCATTTCAAGCTAAAAAAATCGAATTGCTATTAATATAACTTATTAAAAATTAATAACTTCCAACAAACCACCTCCACAAAACACCACCATCACACACCCCACCATTACCTCACCACCTCTACAAAATACAACCACTACCACCACATCCACCAGATCACCACCTCCGATAGCAGCATCATAACCACCGTCATCTCAATACCTCCACAAATTGTACAATTTTAGACACCTCTTTTATGTAAGTCATTCTTTAATATAAGTCGCACCGGCGCATTTATTTTATTCAAACTATGAGATCCGATTACAAACTTAGAACCTGGTTTAAATGTCGCTATTAACAGGCACCAGCGTAAATAAATATTACTCTGGTTGTGTCCGTCTCAAGCCCCGTTGAATGAGGAGGGCGACGCTAATCACATTAATTTTGTTATGATACAATGTCGTTAAACAGCATCGAACCAACCAATAGAATTTTACGGCAAACTTAATTATTAATACAAAGTTTAGACACCTCCTTTAAATTTCTTTATTAGACCATTTAAGTGTAACGAAATTATTGGTGCGAACTAATAAACTACTTCGCCATTTTCATTGCATGGCTTATGCAACCAACTGTTTCGCGCACGTTTTCTTATTCTTTTGCTCTGCAGCTGTCATTTCGCTTCCGTACTCGCTTCGTTTCGTCATAACGTGGTGGTACCAGTTAATCGCAGATTTCGTCCTGGATTTTCCACTTCTCTGCAGTCGACGACCAGAACATTTTTAAATATTTAGTGGAGCACCATCATCACCACCACCAAAGCACAGATGAATTGTCACGGTGCAGTAATTGTTATTAGCAGTCATACAGTTTAACGAGTTGCCTAATGTTCGCTGTCAGTGGGGTGGGGTGCTCGATAGTCTACAAGCGCGCTGGATTGTCAATCGAGAGGTCGCGGTTCAAATCCCCGCCAGGGCAGAAATTGGCTTGAGATTTCTGCTCCAATCGCACCGCTAGACAACGCAGCTATAATGAGTACACTGTTGGTGGAAGATTAGACGGCGAGGGAGAGGACAGGCCACCTCGCCCCATTCGCCGAGGCTAAGAAAATAACTAAGGTCACGTGCTTGTTTACGTGACCATACCATCATCAGGTGTATCTCTGCTTCTACGCATGCTATCTGGAATCAGTGCTAGCGGAACAAGGAAGGTGACAGACTGATTAGATAGCTTCGGATTTTAAAAGGAAGACAGTCCAGGATACAGGGCCAATAATAGCATAACTTCTGTGCTGGGTAGTTGACGACCTAGCCCCAGGGACTACAAGGATACCATGTGCAGCCGATCGGAATGACATGCGACCAGGAATAGATGAGGTAGAGATACACAAGGAACTGAGATAGGATGGGGAATTCCCACTGGGCAGTTTCGCATAGGATCTTAAGAATGTTATGATGGATGCGTTGAGATATAATAGATAACCAGTGCAGAGTGTCTCCTGTGCATAGGCGGAGATCTGCCCAAATTTTGGGATGTCAGCGATCAAACGAACAGATACAATTTCGAAATTATTTATTCGATTAGACACCTTTAAAACACAGGCGTCACGCGCTATTTAAACGTCCATAGGCGTAATCGCGTGACTGTTTCCATCATGCACCGTGGGTCCGTAAAGTCGACGTTAATGGCAGATATAAGATGTCGCCAAGCAATAATAAATAATTTTTAAAAATAATTAATAATTGATACTGAATTATAATTAATACTACTACTAATAATAAAACATAATAGTAAAATATAATATAATACTGTAATTATTATTATTTTTATTATGATTTTTTAACCTGAGGTATCCAGGATCCATCAGGATTTGGAAAAAATTGCTATAAGGAGCTGGAAATTTGACGACAACGACGACGACGACGACGATGACGATGACGATGACGATGGTAAATTGTCCGAAGTAAGTATAAGCCATCAAAGAGCAAAGTATAAATTGAGTGTTGTGAGAGATATGTGGGCTATGGCCAAATATGTAGACGGCGATATGCCCAAATTTTGGCAAGTCAACGATCAGTAGTAATACTTGGAATAGATACATTTAGAACAGACTGAAAATTCCATCTATTTATTCGATTGTTAGATACCTTTAAAACGCAAACGTCACGCACAATTTAAACGTCCATAGGCGTAAGAGCGTGAATCCTTCCACAACTTCATAAGTCCGCAAAGTCAACGTTAAATGACAGACATAAGATGTCGCCAAGCAATTAGAAATAATGTTTACAAAATAATTAATAATAATTTATAAATAATAAATAATAATAACAGTTTATTATTTTATCGTTATCGTTACCGTTACCGTTACCATTACCATTACCATTGCCATTACCATTACCATTACCATTATTATTATTATTATTTTTTTTTGTCCGAGGTATCAATGATCCCTAAGGCGATTCAAACAATATCCGGAGATGTTACTGATGGTGGTCTGGAACGGCAACTCACTCGGCAGTGTCTGGTTGGGCAAAGGTACCTCGGAAGGCAACAGCATTGAAGCGTTGGATGGTGGTAGAAATGCGTTGGAAAAGATAAGATGTTTCTCTAATATCTCCAGAAGTTAGTGTTAAACGTTTTCCCAGGTCCTTAATAAAGTCCAGTCCACTGTTGTTTATAGGGCCAAGGGTCTCAAAGGCCAAAGGGACAAAATGGTGGTTGGCCAGCAGGTGGTCGTATTTAGCATTTTTTCTCGTGGCTGCCAGTTCCGCTGCTGCCCCCGCCGCCGCAGCCGTCGCATGCAGATAGGATGGAGCGACCGTGTCTATTATGGTGGCATCCCATAAGAGGCTGCGCCCCCTCGCCACGGAATCAATGACATCCCGTCGGGTCTTTTGCCATCCGTTCGTGAAAGTCCTGGTGGTTCCTTGATGTTCGGCATTCCGGACTGTGTGAGACTTCGGCTTATGAGGTCATTAATTTTATGGTCGCGTGTCTGGCTATGCGACCAGGACCTAGGCCACATGATAGCCCATGCGAACCGTCTGCAGCAACCCTAGCCCCGCATGGGCACGTGTGGGGCTCGCATATCGTCGATCCTAGTCTGAGACCCACAGCCACTCTGATTGTCTCGTCATCCATTCGCAACCCGCATGATGACATCGGGAGTCGCCAGCATGGGGCGCCGCTACCGCTTTTAGTCTTGCTTGATGGTATGTGTCGTTGCATGATTCAATCAATGAGTCCTTCACCTTCTTCACCAGTGGTCTATCCCAATAGGCTTGTTTATATGCTGCTTGAATGTCTGATGGTGTTGTCTGAGTTTCTTCATTCCATCGTTGCATCATCAGTTCCACCTGCTCGTCGATGTTTACCTTGTCGTGGCCCAGCATGGAGGACTGGAGGACGCGGGTGCTCGCAGAGGAAGCCAGGAAGGCGGGAAAGCGCAAGCGAAGCAGCCCGACGTATGCCCAGTCCTCCCAGTTTGACTGGTGGAGACGCTTGGCACCATTGGGTGTTGTTCAGGTTGATGTTTAGGATTGAGGAAAGGCCTCTTCTTTGTGTTTCGTCATATTTGTCTAGTAGCGGGTGTTCATGGCAAGGGAAGCATCTCAGAGTGTGTAGTACCTTTTGAGAGCAGAGCGCGTTTCTTAATAGGACCAGTGCGTCATGTTTGGCGATGATTTCCAGTCTTGAGATTGCAAGTGCCAGTTCGGCGCATCTGAATTCCAGGCATGTAGTTAAAGCTTCTTCCGGTGACAGTGGTGCTCCCAGGAGACATGCCCCCTCCGGGGCTACGGGGCTAAATTGCTGCAGAGTCGGATGTTCCATCCATTCGTCCGATCGTGTGATGATCTCACATTTTTCACGGTTGAGTTGCAGTCCCATCAAGCCGCACTCGTGCTCTATCTGTTTAACGTCTTCTGCCACAACGTCCAATGCTCCTCCCAACGACAGATCGTCCAGGAAACCCAGCGTCAGCGTTGAGGACAAGCTCTGCAGGATTGGTTGCAATGGCAGGCAGAACAGCAGTGGTCCCAATGGGTCTCCCTGTTGGGGACCGACTTGCGAGAGCAGTGTGTATTTACCAAATTGTAGTAGTGTGGGTTCCGCGTATGCGAGTCGGCTGTATGGTGTTAACTCTGGCGCGATCTCGTCCAAGGCCAGAAGCATTCGATCTCTATGCAGGCTGTTGAATGCGTTTTTGAAGTCTAGCTTGACCAAAACTGAGTCTGTTGGCATTTCTTTTAGAAATCTTCTCGCTGCGTGGCACGCCGCTTCCGCCCCTCCAGGAACGCCTACTCCGACCTGCCGCGGAGCGAGGTATGTGGCTACTTTTTGGACTGTGCTGGAGTTGGCGCCTTTGGATGTAAGTCGGCGCCAGTAGTAGCCGATCGCTATCGGCCGCAGTCCTCCAGTTTGTTTTCGTAGTGCGATGAGCGTGCCCCCGAACAGGATCGGCCTGATCTGCGCTGGGCAGACTCCTGTCAGGAGCAGGTTGACCAGGCCTGTGATGGCTGTAACGAGTCCCGTTCCAATTTCGGCGCATGTCACCAAGTCCATTAGGTGTTGTGGTCGGATGCCATCTGGCCCCCCTGAGGAGCCAGCCGGGAAGGAGCGTATGACATGTGTCCTCTCACCTGCTCCTCACTGATCTGTAAGGGCGCTGATCTGAGCTCTGTCATGGCGGCCGGTCGGTCGGATGGAGGATCTGGATGTTTTGATCGTAGTTCCTATAGCGTCTCTCGGTCTACGTTTGCTGGTTTGTCGCTCGAGCATAGGATTCTCACTGCAGCTCTTATGTTTCCGTCTTCCAATTTGGACGCCACCGCTGCTGCCAATGACTGTTCATCGCTCAAGTTGGCTCTTCGTCCGTTGCTGTTGTTCGTGAGGTCCTGTGTTGTAATCTCTTCCCACTTGCGTGGCCATTCAGTGAGAAAGCCCTCGACTCTGCTTTTGATTGTCTTGGCCCAGTTGTAACGTTTGCCTCCCCTTCTTGGTTGTTCCAGGATACCAGCTCCAAAGGTCAACAGCATGTGCCAGTGTGATGCATTGTCTGCATCGCTGAGGATTTTGTTTATGATTGTGGTTAGAAGCCTGCCCGTACTTGGTCTGGCCGCTTTTGGGATGCGCTTCAAGATCTTGTGTCGCATCGTCGGTTGAGGTGTCCTGTCCCCGGTGGGCCCACCACATCCGGCTCCTCCGTCCAGTTCTTGTTCACTGGCTTCCACCTCCGTTGGCTGTTGCTGAGTCGGTTGGCGATGGGTTGTCGTCTCTTTGTTTTCACTGGTGTTAAGGCTGGGGCCATGGTTTTCCAGCGCTGTGTCCTGCAGGGTCGACTGAACGGCTCCCAAAGGCAATTTTCCTGAGCCGGGACATGGCTGGTTTCTGGGTCCGTGTAGATGAACCCTTCCGTCCCGGTTGTGCAGTTGTCTCTCCACTCTGCATACGCTGCAGGCTCCCCTAGCTTTCTGCAACGGCCGCGGGGGGGTCGAGCCGTCTATTTCTTTGGGTGGGCAGTGTGATCAGTGCCTCGCTTGTAGCCCAACGTCTTCTGTCCCAATGTCTGTTTACAGCGTCTGTTAAGTGAGAATCTACGAGGCAAAAGGTTTTCTAGGTTAGTGCTGTGCTATGACCCGCAGCTACAGGTGCACTGGTGGGCGGAGTCAGCGCTCGGGTGAAACGTGCTTCAAAGTTCAAAAACCTACACAAACCTGGACAGAAACAGATTTAAATGTGCAAACACGATAAAACCATCCTATCCCTGAGGAGTAGGTTCAGCCAGAATGCAAAAACAGAAGGCATAAAAGGCTGGAAAACGTTAATTAAAGAGAAAGTTATCACGCTCGGGATAAACATGCCGCCATCTTGCTCGAGGGCCGTTCCAGAATTCTCTCTCTTATTATTATTATTACTATTACTATTATTACTATTACTATTATTATTATTACTATTATTATTATTATTATTACTATTATTATTATTACTATTACTACTATTACTACTATTACTATTATTACTATTATTACTATTATTACTATTATTACTATTATTACTATTATTACTATTATTACTATTATTACTATTATTACTATTACTATTACTATTACTATTACTATTACTATTACTATTACTATTACTATTACTATTACTATTACTATTACTATTACTATTACTATTACTATTACTATTACTATTACTATTACTATTATTACTATTATTACTATTATTACTATTATTACTATTATTACTATTATTACTATTATTACTATTATTATTATTAATTATTATTAATTATTATTAATTATTATTAATTATTATTAATTATTATTAATTATTATTAATTATTATTAATTATTATTAATTATTATTAATTATTATTATTATTATTATTATTATTATTAATTATTATTATTATTATTATTATTATTATTATTACTATTATTACTACTATTATTACTACTATTATTACTACTATTATTACTACTATTATTACTACTATTATTACTACTATTATTACTACTATTACTACTATTATTACTATTATTACTATTATTACTATTATTACTATTATTACTATTATTACTATTATTACTATTATTACTATTATTACTATTATAACTATTATTACTATTATTACTATTATAATTATTATAATTATTATAATTATTATAATTACTATAATTATTATAATTATTATAATTATTGTAATTATTATTACTATTACTATTACTATTACTATTACTATTACTATTACTATTACTATTACTATTACTATTACTATTACTATTACTATTACTATTACTATTACTATTACTATTACTATTACTATTACTATTACTATTACTATTATTATTATTATTATTATTATTATTATTATTATTATTATTATTTTTTTTTTTTTTTGCCCCGAGGTAGACATGATCCCTCAGGGACTTCAAGATTAATTAAAATGATAAAAGTCTGGAACGGTTAGGTTATTATTATTATTATTATTATTATTATTATTATTATTATTTCTATTCAGATTATTTCCTGAATCAACATAGTACAATAATTATTATAGTAATTTATTTACATTAACCAATTATGATGATTATGATGGTCGGAAAGTACAGGTGGGAATGGGCATGACCTAATTTGCTTATCGTTTCGTTCTTACGTTTCGATTATTAAGTTTTCTACATTTTAAAAGTTTGCAACGACAACATAGGGGGACAAGTTGCAGGAATTTAAAAATATTTTTGTGAGGACTTTATATATATCCAGAAATTCCTTAAAAGAGGTGTCTTATAACTCGCAAGTGATAACACCAGAAGACAGTGATGTGAAGGTGTCTAATTGGACTTGCGACAGAGATTGTTGCCGTTGTCTATGCAACAGTACTGATAATTAAATGATTTCTTATAATATAAACCACAATCTCTCTTTTGAATCTAGTTGCCATTTGATTCAAATATATTCAAATATTCAAGTATATTATTATACCATTCTTCTCAGTTCACAAGAGATCATATCCAAAATCATCGTACGGATTAAGAAAACCCCTCTTTTGAATCTAAATGACCGACTACCCCTCTCTTTAGACCTGGCTTCCGAATTCATATCAAGCACCGTTTGATTTCGGAATCTGTCCATGATCCGCGTAAGAACACCGTCTCCTCCTCCTCCTCCTCCTCCTCCTCCTCCTCCTCCTCCTCCGCTTGGTGCGCTCCTCCGTCTGTCTTATCTCATTCGCCGAATATACGTCTCGTCCTGATTCTAGGCGACGGTCTGCTCTGGCCAATCTATCTATTGACACCGATTACGGAGACGTCGATCGGTGTCCCTGGGTACGCCCGGGTTTCGACCGACAACAACGTCCAGCTTAATCGCAATCAACGTCTCTGTCGGTCTATGCTGCTCCGGACATATTTAGACCGCTATACATCACGCCGCCAGCGCTTCATATGGGAACGCGCAACACGCGGATAGTGGCAACACGCAGCGGAGAAAATACAAAGGGCAACCTTTTGATAAAGCGAATGACGAATGAAAGTTTCGACAAATCGAAATTACGCTTAAAATACGCTAAATTTGAATGTACTTTGGGTCAAGAATCATTTACATTATAAGAAGTCACGTTTACTTGCAATTGGTCGTTTAACGCCTTCAAATCCATTGCAAATAGATATCTTTAAACAAGCTATATACCACTTTCCACACCTCTTTTAAGGATTGTAATTGAGCTATAATTGGGTCAGAAATGTTGCGTGTGGTATGTTGAACATTTCGTTGATTGAGATACTAAGTTGACATAACCGCAAATTGTCATGAAATTTAAACGGTTCAACTGAAAATTCATGCTATAGACATCCCGAATGGTCCGATATAGAACCAGAGAGATTAAATTGTGGTCGTATATTTTGGGCAGTTCATATTCATGAGGCCTAGGAGGCAGAGCATATGGCCTACGTATGGTCGGAGGAAAGAGGTCCGTGTGAGAATGTATCTTACCCAGAAGGTGTCGTTAAACAGAGGTAACGAATGCTACAAATACCAACGATAAGACAAATTTCTCTATTAAATTTTCTTAAAGTAAGTAATTAAAAGTCCATTACTGACCGGCCCTGATATTACACTGACAGAATTTTAACAGGATACGATACTTTATTATGCGTAAAATTTAAGGCCAATCCGTCCGTACTTTTGCAGTTGTCATTTGGGACAAGACAAATTTCTTGACTAGTCTTTAAAAAAAATTCCACCTCTGGTCACGTGAAGCCAGTAGACTAGAGTTGTAGTTATTCGCATGCGTTGCTTCAGAATTGTATAGCTACTAATCTGGCCTGACAATCTGACTCTAATAATATTGAACGACCAATATCCAACACAATTTCAAAACCATAGAAGAATAAGCGTAAAGCTAATTAGCGTTAGTTGGCATAAAGAATACAGCATTAATTAGTGAATGAATAAGAAATACTGTTCACAGAATCTTCAGAAACCAGTGCTAACTAACACCCGTAAAAATCTACTTGTTGAGAGAGCCATTTTCTTAATTATTGGCTATAAATGTGTATAATTATAATCTCTCCACTGCGTTTTAATGCCACATAAGCGCGCCCGACATCCTAGTGGTGATTTTACATGCCGCATTTGCTACTATAAAACATTTATTTCATAATTTAATTATTTCATTACGTATTCATTTTATGTCTAATTCAACTAATAAACTTGAGTCATTTACTTAAGAAAATGTACGTATTAAATCCTATATTCAAAATTATATAGAAAGCCACCGAAAATAGAGGGGGCGATTTTAGTAAGGGGGAGACTTTGTATCGTAGATAGGGGATATTCTATCTCAATGGGGGAGACTTTGCACCGATACAGAGTCTCCGGGGGAAGACTCTGTTTCAGCTAGGAGGAGACTGTTTCGGGGGAGACTTTAAATCGTGACACTGGCTCTGCAGAAGATTCAGTGGCTGAGTTAATGTAGGAACAAGCGACATCATGAGTAATGTTAGATGCTAAACACCTTTATAATAGATATAACTCAATACAATAAGGCAGTGCTTCAGTTTTCTTCATAATACTTGTCACTTTCGGGACAAACGAGGTATACTGATCAATAGTCAATGCTAAACGCATTCATCTAAAGCCATATAAAAGTTAACTACGCCTCTGCCTGTACTGTACGCTTATCATCCTTGCTACAGAGTCGTCATTGCAAATAAATATTTAAATGAAACCACCCGTACTCTGGTCGTGCCAGTCCCAGCCTATAGAGAAGCAGGAGGGGGACGTTCATCATCTTTATGACCCTACCCTAACTGCGGTAATGCCAGTCAAAAGCCTAGAGAAAGAGGAGAGCAACGCTTGTAATCATCTTAGTTTTGACACAGTGTCTTTAAACAGCAAAGTAACCAGCCAACCAATTACTTTTAAGATGTCAACGGCCAGAGCAGCTATGAGATTTCGTTGAACTTTTGGAATAATAATAAATATTATGCCACATACGAACGGTGAGAACTGTTCGAAAATAATTTCTGTCGACGTCAACGACCTCTGTCGCCGTTAGATGTCGCTATACTCTGGGTTCATCCAATGACCTTATTGAGACGTGGGTAATTGCGGATTTACTAAAGAAACGAACAAAGCAGTTATGGTTAAACACCTTTTTGACACAATCATCAAACGCTATATAAACGCACGTCTCATCAGCGTTAACGTTTAACATACGGTTCTTATTATAGGAACAGTGTAGGACATAAGTAATGGTTGGTATTAAACACCTTTATAGCAAATTCATCTGACATTATAAATACTTAAAATGACGTCGGTTTTCAACATGTTATGGCATCTTGGATAAGCTTGGCACAGTCGACGTTAACGGCCCTGGAAGCCATAAGTTGCTAAACACTGGACGTTACAACGCGCGTGGTGCCAGTCTCAAGCCTAGCTAAAAGGGAGGGATGTGCTAATTACCTGTAGGGCTTATTCCCACCAATTTTGGGGAACATTCCCTCTGTTCCTTAGATATCGACTCAAGGAGCATTTCTGTAGCGCCCGACATAAAATAAACAGCACTATAGACTGAGAAAAGCGACATCTACAGGTGATCAATCATCAAAAGGAAATCTTTGCAGGTTCCGTCCCAGGGTTAAAGTTCAGCCAGGGCAATCCGGGATCCGTTATACTGCCACGACAAAGAGCAGGCGGAGGAGTTCGCAGAGGGCGCCACCCCCACTGACCTCGGAGGTCACGGCGCATGACAGCAGCTGTCATGGCGTCATGGTCCATCGGCGAACGACTGCTATGGCTTAAGATACAAAATTCAAATCTATTCTTATATATATATATATATATATATATATATATATATAATTGATGAGGATCAAATAATATATCACTTCATAATATATTCATATTATTAATATTATGAAGTGAAGTTGACACGGATGCCTTCTAAATCTGGACTCCATCCACCGTCTTTCAATATAGAACCGTCATTTCCCTATACCTCCTCCTTCGTCTTCACCATGTTTGGACGAGGTCAAATTTTTGTCAGAAAAAAATCACTGGACTAACTAACCATCAAGGTTTTAAAAATGACGAAATTTCGAGTATGTCAGAATCACTTTAAAATTTATACATAAGATGGAGAACAAGAAGATGATTAGCGTATTACTTTCTGAACACAAAAATATCTTTTCTTTGGTTTTGGCACTAAAATGCACAATGTTATGCTAATATCTAATAACGTAAATAAAGTGAAAAACTAAAAAAAATATTTTTTTTCCAACTTGCACAATATCAGATATTATTAAATATAGTATTTTTGTGTTAAGCTTTTGAATTTACTAAACCAGGCGGCTACATTTCTCGGCATTAGTTGAGTTTTGCTGGAATAAAAAAATAACTTAAAAAAGTAAAAAAAACTCAAAAAAATAATTTTTTCAACTGGCACAATATCAGGTTTTATTCAGAATTACTTTATTTTGTTTGTAGCACCAAAATGCACAATGTTACGCCAAAATCTAATAACGTAAAAATGTAAAAAAAAACTCCAAAAACTTTTTTTCTTCAACTGGCACTATATCAGGTTTTGTTCAGAATTTCTTCCTGAACACAAAAATATCTTTTTTTTGCTTGTAGCACAAAAATGCACAATGTTACGCTAACACCTCTGACTACGGGACCAATTCGAGAATACAAAAATAAATAAATTGTTTCGGCTTAACGACACTTTTCATATCGAAGATGATTAGTGTCGGAGGCAGAAAGCAACCTCGTACTCCACGTTTATATTGCGACCGAGCCACCCGCAGTAAAGATCCGAGAAATTAATCTCTGATAAACCGACCCGACCGGGAAGCGAACCCGGGGCGCCGGCGTGACGAGCGGGCACCAACCCACTCGGCCACTCAGGAATACAAAAACAAGTGGAGCTTTATATAAAGTCAGATGTTTCTAATATAAAGGTGTTTAATATCAACAATAATTACTCGCTTGTAACTAAAGTCACAACGCCACTGAATCTTTGAACCCATGACCGAATCAGTCAATAAAAATTTTGGTGGCTTTAATTCGAGCTGAAGAAAGGAATATTTTCCTTCTTCCCTTGGGTCAACCTCTGGAAATTTGCCCGCAACGATTCAACTCTCTCGTGGCGACGTCTGGCTGAATTTATTCAAAGCGGGAACTGCATTAAACGCCCGACATTTCATCCAGCGCTATAAAACCCAGGTCTCTTATCTAAACGGGCGCACATAATCACACGCCATGAGCCCAACACATAACCGGTCGCAATGGAAAAATAATGGGTCGTTTGAAGACACAAAATGGCGTCTTTAGTGTCACAAAATGGCGATACGATTGGCTTCCGTCGCCAGCGAAATATGTATCTATGGCGCAACCTCTGACCCCCAATGGAAGGGCGGATAAATGCGGTTACACTGGAGAGAGAGGTCGCAGATGTTTTACTATTGCCCGTGTATTATAGAGGTTATGGAGGTTATGGAGAGTGTGAAGTAAAATCAGTCCCGGCCAAAAATGGTCTCCGTGCAGCGTTGTGGTTGATTCATGTGACCAGTAACGAATTTTTCTTTCTAAAGACTTGGACCGTCTGTCGAGAAATTTGGCTTGACTTAAATTACAAGTGCAAAAGTAAGAATGGATTGGCCGTCTACTTTAAACTTAATAAAGTATAGTTATTATGTGTAAATTCTGACAGGTAAACTTCAGTTTAACAATTTCTCACGGATAATCAGCGCCGGATATTCGACACCTTCATTTTGAAACATTTCATAGAGAAAGGTGTTTTGTCTATTGACTGTTACGTTGTATTTTTGTTAACCTGTGTTTAACGACGTCAGGCTTGCGTTTCTCTACAGTCATAATTTTTCCACTATTAAAATTATCAGCGTTGCCAACCCAACGTCTTATATAAATCAGGTACTATCTTATAAAAGGTAGTTTTAAAATGTGCAAATGAAACCCATAAAACAGTACAAAAACTGTTTTAGAGGTGTTCAAATTGCAATCGCATTGCTACCGTTAAACGACCAATTGCTAATAAAAGTGACTTCTTATAATATTGGTGATACGTGGGGACAAAATAGACTCAAATTCAACGTATCTTAAGCGTTTTTTTCCATTGGCAGAAACACTGCTCTAGAGCTGATTCTACTCTTTTCCGTTCAATTCTCTTAAACCCTTGTCACGTCTTTCACGACATCCTCTCTCCCCATAAAAGATCCTGAGTGGCCGCGTGGGTTGGTAGCCCGCTCACCACGCCGGCGGCCCGGGTTCGCTTCCCGGTCGGTCGGTTTATCAGAGATTAAGTTCTCGGATCTTTACTGCGGGTGGCTCGGTCGCAATATAAACGTGGAGTACAATACAACACAATACAACACAACACAATATACAGCGCGGTGGTATAGGGGTAAGTGCCTTGCAGCTGAAGGGTTGCGGGTTCGAATCCACCTCAAAAAAGCCGCCGCGTAGGGACCCTGGGCAAGTCCTTCACTCGCAATTGCTCAAGCGCTTCGGCGTGAAACTCCGATTCAGCGTCCGCGCAGTAGTCGGGAGCGCCTCTGAATGGGAAATCTGGTAGAGGCGCTATAACAAGTGTTCAAATACAATACAATACAATAAGGTAACTCCGTACAATACGCGACCCAGGCCACATGATCTCACTCTACCTAGAGTTGATGCCTTTGAAAAAAGAAGTTTTATTGTGAGAATGTTATATGACTTTGCATAAATGAGGTATGTAATCAGTTATAACAATTACAACCGTTCCTATGGTATAATACAGTTTGATGGATGCAGAGTTTAACGATATCTTATGGAATCAATGAACGTGGACGTCGACAGATATTACTTTGAACAGTTCTCGTCGTTCATATAATGGCATAATAGTTTTTATATTTCCAAAAGTTTTTACGACATCTTCTGACCGCCGTAGCCGTTGACGTTAGATCATTTTCAGGCATGTAGTTGGTTGGTTGGTCCGTCGGTCGGTCGGTCGGTCGGTCGGTCGGTCGGTCAGTCATTCAGTCAGTCAGTCAGTTAGTTAGTGTGTAACGACACTGCCTCATAAAAAAGATGACTAGCGTCGCCCTCCTCCTTTCTGCAGTCTTGGGACTGGCACTACCAAAGGTAGGGAAGTGCCGGAGTTGATACAGTCAAGTTGTAGTAATTTGAGTTTAGCGACACTGTGATGACAAAGATCATTATAGTCGCCCTCTTCCTTCAACAAGGCTAGGGACTGGCACTGCCTGGCACATGATGTATTCAGCTAATGCGATTGATGCATACATGTATAATACAATAGATGGTGCCTAACACCAAACATTACTCATTGCACCGTTTGTACATTCGATAATAATAATAATAATAATAATAATTCTTCCTTTATTGAAACAATCCGGTTTACACATCGCAACCGGTACAGGTTACAGTAACTGTTATGCAATTGGCAATTCACTAGAACGCAAATGACAGAATACATAAATCATAACTACTAACAGAACAGACAGCCTGCAAACCCAAAGCACGTCCGCCTACGGGATCGAACTCGGTACCTCTCGCTCTCTACACCGGACATAGCCGTTTACAACATATAGTTCGCCAAGGCTTTAGCGACATGCTGCAGCTACAAAATCCGTTGGTGACTTTGAAGCTTTTGACGTATTTCAGTTCTTCTTCGTTTAACTTTTGTCCTCAGTTTACTTTCTCTTCTCTCAGGGCCGTAAATCTGTTTTGAAAAGTGGGGAGGGAAAAATTCCCCTTCGGGGGAAGAAGGAATGTCCACAGGAACATTCCTGCTGGATGTTGCCCGTGAAGTCGTGGTAGTCGAAGTAAAGTATTGGAGCATATCAAACTTTGGCTTCTTAGCGGAAGGTTGCGTCATGCTTCATCCAGTAATAGGCCTAAGCGTCACTGAGCTCTTATGGGAATTGTCAAGACTATAGTCTAAATTGTTAAAGAAACGTAATACATTTTAACAACAATTTAGGTTATTTGGGACAAACTAGTCTGCTGCTAGGACATCTTACTCAATTCTAATATTATGTCCTGCAAATCTTTATTCTTATTTATATCACCTGCACAGGCTGCACCCAAAATTGTAACGTTTTAATGGTAATCATGCAAAAGATAAGAGCGCGCCTATGTAGGCTACAAAACAACCAAATATTGAGCCGAATGATAAACTTAAGTCTGATTGTGCGCAGTATACACTATACAGGTCTCCCTCTGTCTCTGCCTCTGTCTCTCTTTCTCACACACACAGGCACGCACACACACGCTCTCTATCTGCTTGTCTTGTCTGTCTGTCTGTCTGTCTGTCTGTCTGTCTGTCTCGCTCTCCAATGGCCCGTAAAGTGTTTAAAAGTTGTGTCAGCCAACCTCAACCAAGTACAGACCGAAGGCGGATAAAATTATACATTAATTCCGATATAATGTAGAACAATATTTTTGTCATTTTGTACCACCACTGGTGGATTTTGATCCTCTGCCTATCGATGTTGTTTATGTGTTTTATTTTGACTGAGCGCCTGTGAATAAGCTGGTTCCCGTGACGTAGGCCTAGCTTTTTTGGTCGCTAAAGAAATCTATAAATTAGGATTATATTTGCGATTACAAGTATACACTGCGACCAAAATGATTTTTTTGCGTAGACGAAAATAAATTTACAGGAACTTAGGCATCTATAGATATAGATATAATGCTGTTTATAAATTTTTCTGATGCACATACCGTGGTGTTTAGGTTATGGCAAATTGCTTAATTTGTTTATAAATATGAAATGCAGTCTCAGAAGTGAGAGTAGTGTGAACTTGTACTTACCATCACACTTTGCAGCTGGTGACTTAAAAACGACAGCTTTATTTATCAATTTTATTTAGATCTATCTAAAATTTACTTATAATCCTGAGATCTGTATTACACTCGAATGGGGTCTCCAGATTAACTGAAAACTCTGAAAAGCCCACACACGGAATACTATGCATTTACGTAAATCTATCTATACATGTATATATAATTATATATTATATACATATATATATACATACACTCTCTCTGTCGCTATTTCTGTCTCTGTCTGTCTGTCTGTCTGTCTGTCTGTCTGTCTGTCTCTCTCTCTCTCTCACACACACACACATACAATATGATCACAGCTGTAGGCCCCCTATTAGGAATTTAAATTGCTGCTCGTCTCTAATTTCTATATCCGACGACGCTCCGCAAGATAATATAATTATTGCTAATGTCACTTCAAAATTCCTCGCGCTTTGAATTTGCCGTGGACCATAATCTATCTTTCGACACCCAACTTTACATGTGGTAGCTTTCACTCAGGCACAGAGATGAGGTTTCCAGCGCCATGATTCCTCCCACCCTGAAAGTTCACACTCTGAATATACATATATATATATATATATATATATATATATATATATATATATATATATATATATATATATTAAAATTACTACTTGAATGTTAAATGGGACAGTCCGTATACCACTCTGCACTCGTGGCGTGACAAAATTGAATCTATTGAGTCCAACCTCTCAATTTTGCACATAAATTGTAGAAGTATGTTTTATAAATTAGACGAAATATGTAATATTCTGAATTATCTGCCTGTTACTATACTCACTGTCACTGAGACTTGGCTACCGCCTAATGCTGAGGATTCCATTCATATACCAGGTTATAATTTTATAAGCAAATCAAGAGGGAATGATCGGGGTGGTGGCGTGGGAATGTTTGTTAAAAAAGGTATTAGGTATACACCGCAAAAAGAACAGGAAGTGTATAACTCTTTCGAGCAATTGTTTATTAAGATCCATTTAATAGATGCTACTTATTCATTGGGAGTAGTATATAGGCCATCTGGTCTGAACTTGTCAGATTTCAATACAGAATTTGAGGAGTTTTTACGAGGACTCGCTGGGAGAGGAAAGGAGCTTATAATAACTGGGGATTTTAATATTGATCTTCTCAGAACTAATGATCATAATGAAACTAACCAATTCCACAACTGTTTGACCTCACATCAACTTTTCCCATCCATCACGAGGCCGACTCGCATCACTGCCTTTACGTCCACTTTGATTGATAATATATTCTCTACTGCCTGGTCGAAACTAGTTAGTGCAGCTATAATTATCTCTGACTTGTCCGATCACCTTCCAGTATTTGCCTCATTCTCATCCCAAAAAAATTCTAAAAAAAATTTCTACAGCTGTACGACTACCCGAAAAATTAATGAGGAAAACATTGTTAAATTTGATTCGCTACTTGCAGATATAAATTGGGATCCGGTTATGAGGGCTTGTGAGAATCAGGATGCCAATATGGCTTATGAGGTGTTCCTGGAAACTTATAAACTTGCTTACGATAAGGCATTCCCGCTGATTACTAAACATAATAAATCTAGGAAATATGTTTATAAACAACCATGGATGACTCCCGCACTCCTAAAATCTTGTAAGAAGAAGAATTCTCTGTACTTGAAATTCATTAAATCGCCTAATGAGGGGAACAGGATGAAATTTATTGAATATAGAAATAAATTTAAGTCGATTAGGCTTAAGGCTGAGAAGAGCTATTATGAGGCAGAATTTTCTAAAATTAATGGTGATCTTAAGCAAACATGGAAACTCATTCGCTCCATGATGCAATTAAATAATGAGGAGGAGCTCATTGAGGAGTTAAAAATTAATGGGACTAATGTTAATGATGCGCAATTAATGGCCAATGGACTTAATGACTTTTTCACTAATATTGCCCAGTCACTTGCTGATAAACTACCTCCGTCTTCCAATAATTTTAATAATTATCTTAAGTCTCCCCAGCAAAATTCAATGGGAATTTTATTAACTACCCCTGAGGAAATTTTAGAAATAGGTCGGAATTTCAGTAAAACTCGCAGTAAAGGGGCTGATGATATAGATCCTTCTCTAGCCGCACCTCACTTGGTTAGAATTGCCAAGCCTTTGGCTGACATTATAAATTGTTCTTTAAGTACTGGAATCGTCCCTGGAGCTATAAAAATTGCTAAAATAGTACCTATATTTAAGAAAGGTGAAAAGGATAATGTCTCCAATTATAGGCCTATTTCTGTTCTTCCGTATTTTTCGAAATTCTACGAAAAACTTATGTATAATAGACTCTCCAGCTATGTAAAAGACTATAACATTATTTACCCCGCCCAGCATGGATTTCAAAAGGGGCATTCCACTTATATGGCGTTAGTCAATATGCAAGATATGATTACTAGGGCCATTGATAATAACGAATATTCGGTGGGGGTCTTCTTCGATTTAGCAAAGGCCTTTGATACGGTCGATCATGGTATCCTACTAAAGAAATTAGAATACTATGGAATCAGAGGCACCCAACTAAACTGGTTTGCAAGTTATCTTGATAAACGTTCTCAAATGGTCCTCTGCAATGGTGTATGGTCAGAACTTAATTGGATCAAATATGGTGTCCCTCAAGGATCCAACCTTGGGCCATTACTATTCCTTCTTTACATTAATGACCTAGCTAAAACTTCGCCTACCCTGTACTTCATATTATTTGCGGATGATACTAATGTCTTTTACTCCCATGGATCTTGGATGGAGCTGGTGCGCCTTATGAACGTGGAACTTGCTAAAATAAATGAATGGTTTGCGGCGAATAAACTTTCATTGAATCTTGATAAAACCAATTACATCTTATTCAAGTCTCATAGAAAAACACCACCTAGTGAGAATTTGGGTATAACAATCAATGATGCTCCTCTTATGCAGGTTGAATCAACTAGATTCCTGGGGGTACATATCGATCAACATCTGACATGGAAAGTGCATATAAATGAGATCTCTAATAAGATTGCTAAGAATGTTGGAATCTTGAGTCGGATTGCTTATCTGTTGCCTCAATCTGTTAAATTAAATCTTTATTATGCACTCATCTATCCATATCTTAGCTATTGTAACTTGATTTGGGCAATGACCTATCCCTCTAGGTTGATAAGATTGGTAATTATACAAAAAAGGGCTGTTCGATTAATTGCTGGTGTTCGAAAGTGGACACATACTGCCCCACTGTTTAGAGAATTGAAAATACTGAGAATCGACCAAATTAGGGATTTTCAAGTTGGGGAGTTCTTTTTTCGCTTGGAGCACGGACTTCTCCCACCGATATTCAAGGATTTTTTGCCCCACGCTTATGATATACACTCCCACTATACTAGAAATGCCTCCACTTTCCGTTCTGTTAAGGCTCATTCCAACGTTCGGCTCCATACAGTCAAGTCTCAGGGGACACTGATATGGAATGCAATCCCTTCCAATATACTCATGTCTAATAATTTGTTCATCTTTAAAAAAAGATTACGTACACACCTTCTTTTATCTGTATAACACCTACACATTACCATGAATGGCACAAAGCCGCATTTAGTTAAGTTCTTAGTTAAGATTATAATTAAGTTTTCTTCACATGCAATGTTTTGATTTAATTAGGCCCTTACCATCTATCTCTCTTTCTTTCACTGGCCAACAATGAATTTAGGTCATTGAATACAAAGGCACGGGGACCCTACTTTAGCGGGACTAACATCCCTTCTGGGTTTCCCTTTTGCTACCCTGGTTTTCTTTTTCGCTTTATCTCGTTATGTGATTTATATTGTTGTTATATTTTTTGGGTTGCAATTTTGATTTATATGTTTTGTTATGTTCTTATGGGTTGCAATAAAATTGATTTGAAATTGATTTGATTTGATATATACATATATCACAGCTGTCTTCATAATTTGTCGTCCTGTCTCCGAACACACTCTGCTCTGTACGTCTTGTAGGGTGATGCGTTGGGCTTGACCGCTTGTCACAACATAAGTTCTGCCAGCTCTGAATTAAGAAGGAAATCTATCTTCAGCAGCCACATTCACACCTGTTATAGCTTTCAAGCCGAAAGAGTAAGGTTTCCTGCATTATCTATGTTCCCGCAGTAAATTGTCCTACAAGACTTGGCAGTCGTCGATCTTGGTTGGTGACCCTAATATAAATTTATGGCACAGCTTAGACGAATTTGTGGGGAGGGAATTCCTTCACGTTCCCTCCCCAGGCTTAAAAGTGGGGAGGGAATTCCCTCCTTTCCCTCCCCAGGATTTACGGCCCTGCCTCTATCCATCACCCCAAGGCTTTCCACTCGAAACTAAAGTCTCTGCTTTTCAAGAACTCTTATCCTGACTCATCTGATCCTGTACCTTCCAATCCTCGACCTAAAAAGACACCCGCCTTAACATCTGCTGTGCCCTCTCTGATCCCCTGGAAACCGGACTCGGACCTCCCTCGGACTACCCTTTTGGACAACCCCTCTGATTAGACGCAGCGCTCGTGAATAAGCTGGTGCCCTGCGCTTGGCTTTCGAGTGGCGCTTTAGAAGTTTGGAGATTACGATTACGATTACGATTACGATTACGAATTTCACGTTAATCTCGAGTGACTATGCAAAATCCGAGAATGAATTTACATAAGACGCCTCCTCGTTTCACTATGGAAATCGGTATGTGTTAAAGTCAGATATTTTCATTCTGGTATTATATTAAGACGAAATCTCTGCGGAAATGTGATACCTTACGTCTCTCTCACAACCTACCCTAAAATCACCATGTTTGGAGGAGGTCAAATATTTTATCAGGTTTTAAAAATGACGAAATTTCGAGTATGTCAGAATCACTTTAAAACTCATACATAAGTAGGTAGGCTATAGTTATTCACGAATCAGGCAGAATTTCACGTTAATCTTGAGTGAATACTGCAAAATAGGAGAATGAATTTACATAAGACGCCTCCTCGTTTCACTATGGAAATCGGTATGTGTTAAAGTCATATATTTTCATTCTGGTATTATATTAAGACGAAATCTCTGCGGAAATGTGATACCTTACGTCTCTCTCACAACCTACCCTAAAATCACCATGTTTGGAGGAGGTCAAATATTTTATCATTTTTTAAAAATGACGAAATTTCGAGTATGTCAGAATCACTTCAAAACTTATACATAAGTAGGTAGGCTATAGTTATTCACGAATCTGGCAGAATTTCACGTTAATATTTCGTGATTAGTGCAAAATCCGAGAGTCACCTTTCCAAAAGACACCTCGGATCACCATGAAAATCGGTAAGTATGAAAGTCATATATCTTCATTCTGGTCTTATATTATGACGAAATCTCTGCGGAAATGTGATAGCTAACGTCTCTCTCACAACCTACCCTAAAATCACCATGCGTGGACGAGGTCAAATTTTTTGTCAGAAAAAAACACTGGACTAACCATCAAGGTTTTAAAAATGACGAAATTTCGAGTATGTCAGAATCACTCTAAAACTCATACATAAGTAGGAATACTATAGTTATATATGAATCAAGCAGAATTTCGTCTTTATCTTGGCTGATTACTGCAAAATCCGAGAAAGAAAATCACCACAAGAGGCATCGGATCATCATGGAAACAGGCATGGATAAAAGTCATATATCTTCATTCTGGTAATATATTATGACGAAATCTCTGCGGAAATGTGATACCTAATGTCTCCCTCACTACCTCTATTAAAATCACCATGCTTGGACGAGGTCAAATGTTTTGTCAGAAAAAAACACTGGACTAACCATCAAGGTTTTAAAAATGACGAAATATCGAGTATGTCAGAATCACTTCAAAACTTATACATAAGTAGTTAGGCTATAGTTATTCACGAATCAGGCAGAATTTCACGTTAAGATTATGTGATTACTGCAAAATCCGAGAGTGAACGTTCCAAAAGACGCCTCGGATCACCATGAAAATCGGTATGTATGAAAGTAATTTATCTTCATTGTGGTCTTGTCTTATGACGAAATCTCTGCGGAAATGTGACACCTTACGTCTTCCTCACAACCTACCCTAAAATCACCATGTTTGGAGGAGGTCAAATATTTTATCAGGTTTTAAAAATGAGGAAATTTCGAGTATCTCAGAATCACTTTAAAACTCATAAATAAACAGGTAGGCTATAGTTATTCACGAATCAGGCAGAATTTCACGTTAATCTTGAGTGACTATGCAACTCTGAAAAGCCCACACACGAAATACTATGCATTTACGTAAATCTATCTATACATGTATATACATAATTATATATTATATACATATATATATATATATATATATACATACACTCTCTCTGTCGCTATTTCTGTCTCTGTCTGTCTGTCTGTCTGTCTGTCTGTCTGTCTGTCTGTCTCTCTCTCTCTCTCTCTCTCTCTCTCTCTCTCTCTCTCTCTCACACACACACACACACACACAATATGATCACAGCTGTAGGCCCCCTATTAGGAATTTAAATTGCTGCTCGTCTCTAATTTCTATATCCGACGACGCTCCGCAAGATAATATAATTATTGCTAATGTCACTTCAAAATTCCTCGCGCTTTGAATTTGCCGTGAACCATAATCTATCTTTCGACACCCAACTTTACATGTGGTAGCTTTCACTCAGGCACAGAGATGAGGTTTCCAGCGCCATGATTCCTCCCACCCTGAAAGTTCACACTCTGAATATATATATATATATATATATATATATATATATATATATATATATATATATATATATATATATATATATATATCACAGCTGTCTTCATAATTTGTCGTCCTGTCTCCGAACACACTCTGCTCTGTACGTCTTGTAGGGTGATGCGTTGGGCTTGACCGCTTGTCACAACATAAGTTCTGCCAGCTCTGAATTAAGAAGGAAATCTATCTTCAGCAGCCACATTCACACCTGTTATAGCTTTCAAGCCGAAAGAGTAAGGTTTCCTGCATTATCTATGTTCCCGCAGTAAATTGTCCTACAAGACTTGGCAGTCGTCGATCTTGGTTGGTGACCCTAATATAAATTTATGGCACAGCTTAGACGAATTTGTGAGGAGGGAATTCCTTCACGTTCCCTCCCCAGGCTTAAAAGTGGGGAGGGAATTCCCTCCTTTCCCTCCCCGGGATTTACGGCCCTGTAAGACTTCTCTTATCATTGTGTACAATATAAATTATTATCGGTTTAAAATATTTCTATGTGAATCTTATATATCATAGATTAATGTAAAAAGAGGTGTTTACCATCAACACTAATAACACACATCCTCGTTTGTTCTATAATTATAGTTACTCCGACATAATTAACAATACGCATTCTGAATTAATACTATAATCTCAGCTTGTAAAGTCGATAAATGAATTGAAAGAGAATAATAACCTAAGGCTGGGAACACCTGTCCGATGCACTGGTCCCCTCCGTCGGTGATGGAATGTGACGATAGCACCGCGTGGGATAGGATATTTTGTTAACGTTAGTAGACATGTATGCGATTGACGGACGTTTGGATTTTCTTGCTAGGTTGCGAGAAGTTTACGTATGTGGATTATGTTGTATTATATATCTTATGAAATGGCAAATAACACGAATGATTTCTTCAGTACCTTTCTTTAGGTGTTCTATAGTCTATAAGAAAATAAAATAAAATTTAGTTTAGACACCTAAATAGTAAATAGTAATACCCGACGTCATATCCAGTCTGCAGCTGAGACTGCCGGGTAAATCGGTTATCTTAATAAGTAGTAGTAGTAGTACTAGTAATAATATTAATAATAATAATAATAATAATAATAATAATAATAATAATAATAATAATAATAATAATAATATAATAATAATAATAATAATAATAATTATTATTATTATTATTATTATTATTATTATTATTATTATTATTATTATTATTATTATTATTATTAATACAACAATTTTATAGCGCCCCTTTAAGATTTCTACTCAGACTGCGCTATTCTAAATTGTTTCCTCTTCCTCCTTCCTCCTCTCCCTTCCTCCTCTTCGTCGTCCACTTGATCAGTTGTTCGGTGGAGCGTGTCGTTCATCTGCCTACAGCGTCTCTTCAATGGACCGTGAGAGAAAGAGAAGAGAGAGAGAGAGAGAGAGAGAGAGAGAGAGAGAGAGAGACAGACAGACAGACAGACAGAGACACAGACAGAGATACAGAGAGACAGAGAGACAGAGAGACACAGAGGGCAGAGACACAGAGAGACAGACAGAGACAGAGAGACAGAGACAGATAATCATAGAGCATTTACAGAGATCAGAGAGAGAGAGACAGATCATAAGAGAGACAGAGAGACAGAGAGAGACAGAGAGACAGACAGAGAGACAGATAGAGAGAGAGAGACAGACACAGAGAGAGACAGAGAGAGAGCATCAGACAGAGAGAGAGACAGACAGTCAGAGAGAGACAGAGAGACAGCCCCTCCCTCCTATTGGCCTACTCCAACCACGTGACCTCTGACGTTACTCATTAGCATATCAATAAGGGTTTCTTTCATCGTTTGTTGTCAACGTTTCCATGACGACGGCACGTCCAGTTACTGAATCACCCACGCTCGACCCCACAACAATGGTCTAATTAGCATATCATTAGTATGCCACCTGAACTATGGCTTTACTCATTAGCATATCAATAAGGGAATGTTTCATCGCTCATTGTCAACAATACCATGACGACGGCACGCATAGCTCCTCGCTCGACTGCACAACATTGTCCTAGTTAGCATAGCATTAATATGCAGCACTACCTTATTAGCATACGAATAGATATTTGTTGTCCTCGTTACCCAGTCAACGGCACGTATAGTTTCATACGCACCTCCCCATAACAATAGACCTATTATTATTCGGTCGACCACAGAGACAGAAACCGGTTTAAACCGGTATTGACTCGATACTCACACGCCTACGTGAACCAGCATAAAAGAGCTTTCTCAACGTGCATCTTTCTCAGTATTCTTCAGAGATCGAACGCAACAGACGCATCGGAAATGGAGGCATCGCAGAATTCGCAAGACAGTCATATGGCTGCAGCAGATCCGAATATCTCCAACATCGAAATGCTTCGTAAGTAATTCATTATTCAATATATTCGAGTGACATACACATACATACAATCGAGTGACTTATATTTTAATCAGAACTGTTCTTATGTATAATTTTAAACGCCAGCATGTGTACACAGAAATAAATCTGAGTTACTTTACAGAATCATCCGTGAACTATACATACACAGGAATAAATTTACGGAATTTTACGAAATCAGCCGGATATTTTGAAATCTTTCATATGTACACAGAAATAATTTTACGTTATTTCACCAAATCTTCCATACATACACCAAAATGAATTTGCGTTATTTTACCAAACCTTTCGCGCATAATCAGATTTTTTACAGGATTTTACAAAATCTTCCATATCTATATGATAGAACAGTATACGTTATCGAACTAAACAATTATATGACTTGATGAATCATTAACTGAATAGGAGAATATTATATGTTTTCTAGAACAAGACCTGTGGAATGATGACGGTATCTCCGACCAACAATTAGTACATCATGTGAACATAATTGAACAGCAACAACCTCAAAACCAAATCGATGCCGTTGAACCTCAAGTCTTGTGGCTCGACGATTCATTGACTGAAGCTGAAATATTAGAGTGTGCTGAAATAATCGATCAACAAGAGCAGAACAGAATCGAAATAATCGATCAACAAGAGCAGAACAGAATCGAAAGGGGCAAACATCCGAGTATGCATATAAATATAGTCATTTATTTTAAAATTAAAATTGATTTAATAATTTTATTACCCAAGAGAAAACCAAATCAATCATCACTCGGAACACTAATGTGAAAATAAATATAAGAAGATCATTAGAACCACCAAATTTAAATACATATATATTAATATAATATAAAGCGTTTTATCAAACTATTGTATCGGTTCATTTTGATCGTCTAAAGTTTACACATAAATGTATACACTCACACATGTGTTATTGATCATTCATAGTAATCTCTAATAAAATTCTCCAAGACGTCATCTGCAAATGATAATTATTATATAGGAAATATGTATATTTTTATTTGTTTCATCTGTTTATCCATAGTGCCTAAGAGAAAGTCCGACGATTGCGAGCCGTCTACATCTACAGATCATTCGTCGAAGAAATTCAGTAAGAATCTCCTTTAATTTTCATCCAAAAATATAATTGGCAACGTTTGCGTGTTTATAAATGGTCGTATATATATATATATATATATATATATGTATATATATATATATATATATATATGTGTATATATATATAGTATATATATATATATATGCATGCGAGGGAAACATATGTGATATAGATATATATTATATATATATATTACAATGTTGAATGTTTAATCATATATATATATATTTATCAAATACAATAACACACCAAAATTATATCGTTTCAGAACTCGATACAACATGCAGGGTATGCGGCGCGCATAAGAAGGTCAAACTCAACGAAGATCAACTATGTGTGATATGTCTCAATCGTCGAGTATGTCCAAAATGCGGTTGTCATCGTCAACAGGAATCCTACGAAGACGGAAAAGAATGGTGCAAGATGTGCTATCGACAGGCAGCCTCACCTACCATGCGTTCTTCAGTTCGAAACACAGTCAGCGAAATACCCATCCAATCAGATCCCAACTCAATAGATGTTCGAACTATCGTCCGTGACGTACAGGGCGTCGTAACAGAAAATCTGAATACGCGACTACTAGAAAACGGGTATGTAATATTTAAAGTTTATATATATCCATATCGTTCATATCGAAGTCTAGCTTTCGGCAATATACTGCATAAATATTTAAACTAATAATTTGTCATACATTTATATCCAATTTTATATTATACATAATTGATCGAATACGAACTATATTGATATTCTTTGAAATATTCGAATATATGACATTAGTTATAAATATTTTACGCTTACCCATACATATTGTAAATTTAGACCCAACAAGTGGTATATCGCTATGGACATAAAATTCGGACGAGAAAACCCCGATGGCAGCACCAGGACCACCACAGCATACATGCGATCAACCCCAACCATCATGATGAACAACATCGATACGCAACAACATCTCGATGATGCCATAGTTCGATTTGATGCACTCATCGACACATTTACGAATGACGGATCTGGTTGGACCATAGCTGAAATCGCTAATATCACTCTACACATGGCCAATTACGATGCGATAGGTGGGTCGAGTCATATCACCAGTCCCAAATGGCTGTCTCTCAAGAAAGCAACCCTCAATATCGTCAACACCGACGACGATAAATGTTTCTTATACTGCGTGCTCGCAGTTGCACATCCTATAGGTCTAAATAATCATGCAGATCGCGTATCCAAATACGTACCATATCTAAATGAATTAAATACTGAAGGTCTAACCTTCCCCATCGAGATTGGTCAAATTCCAATATTCGAAACCAATAACCCCGATTTTTCCGTAAACGTTATTTGCACTAATTCCGACGAAGAGCACACATTCGTACCCCTATACGCGTCCCAACATCGAAACCGTAAACATACGGTCAATTTGTTATTGTTGAGCGAAGGCGAAAGGCGGCATTACATTCTAATTAGAAACCTCTCCCGTCTTTTATCTGCCGAAATTCTCGAACACATAAAACCTTCCCTTGTCCATTCTGTCTCTACTGTTTCACGACCGAAGCGGGCTTGCAGAATCATAGAGGCGAATGTGGTACACATGGCATCCAACGCATCACATATCCAACCCCCGACTCTAACACTCTATCTTTTTCAAATATCCAACACCAAATGCCTATCCCATTCACCATCTACGCAGACTTCGAATGCTTCCTCGGAAAATCAGATATAGAGGCAGGCAATTCTACTAAATTCCACGACATCCATACCCCCAGCGGCTTTTGCTGCCTTACCGTTTCGTCCTTCGCTCAATACAATAACGAACGACCGTATGTTTACAGCGGGCCAAAGGTTGGTAGCGGCATAGTCGATGCATTCTTCGACCACATAAAATCGGAACAGATTCGCATCAATCGAATTTTATCCAAAAACCAACCAATGGACCCGCTCAACGATTCTCAATTGGATGCATTCGCAAATTGCCAAAATTGTCCCTCGTGCAGCATCGCCCTAACCCGCGAAAACAAAGTCAGACACCATTGCCACGTAACCGGCCAATTCATTTCGGCGCTTTGCGGAAACTGCAATCTCCAATACAAATTTAAAAGACGGAAATTGGGGCAAAACGATTGGGTCTACGTCATACCCGTGGTCTTTCACAACCTCAGGGGTTATGACTCGCACATCATTTTCAAGCATTTGACTCGGTTCTACGCCCCCAAGGATATCAACGTTATCGCCACCAATATGGAGAAGTATCTAGCCTTCGAAATCGAAGGCTTACGTTTCGTGGATTCGTTACAATTTCTGAACTGCAGTCTAGACACTTTGGTGAAAAATTTAGTAAAAGGCGGAAATTCCAAATTCGTTCATATGCGTAGGCTCCATCCGAATGACGACCAATTCAATTTGTTGCTACGGAAAGGAGTCTATCCATATGAATATATGGATTGTGCAGCGAGAATGGACGAAACCTCTCTACCATCGCAGGATCGGTTTTTCAGTCGTCTAACCGATGAAAACATCGGGGACGACGACTATTCCCATGCACAAGTCGTTTGGTCAACATTTGACATGGACACGATGCGTCACTATCACGACCTGTACTTGGAATGCGATGTAACGCTTCTAGCCGACGTGTTCGAGGAATATCGAAAGATGTCCCTGAACTACTACAAGCTAGACCCGTTACATTACGTTTCGAGTCCGGGTCTGAGTTGGGACGCGTGTCTGAAAATGACCAATGTGTCATTGGAATTGATTACCGATCCTGATCAATACCTTTTTATCGAGAAGGGTATGCGAGGCGGTGTCTCTATGATTAGCCATCGCTATGCAAAAGCCAACAATCGTTATCTAGCTCAAGGATACGATGAAAATGCAGAATCGAGCTATATAATGTATCTCGACTGCAATAATCTATACGGATTTGCCATGTGCGAACCCCTACCCACCGGCAAATTTCGGTTTTTGGACTCTCACGAACTCTCAGAGTTCGATTTACAGTCCAAAACCGACGACGATTCCAAAGGGTTCATTCTCGAGGTGGATATGGAGTATCCGCCTCACCTGCATAATCCACACAATGACTATCCTCTTGCCCCTGAAAAGATGGCGATAACGGATGAAATGCTATCGCCGTACGCGCGTGAATTGGCCGGAAAACTCGGAGTGAAGACGTCCAACAAAATTCAAAAATTGGTACCCAATTTATATGCCAAGAACAACTACGTCCTTCACTACCGAAACCTCCAGTTTTACGTGGCAATGGGACTGAAAGTCACCAAAATTCATAAGATCTTGGAATTCGACCAATCTCGGTGGCTTAAACCCTATATAGACTTTAACACGGTTAAGCGGCAGGCTGCATCTAACTCGTTCGAAAAGGACTTGTTCAAATTAATGAACAATAGCGTGTATGGGAAGACTATGCAGAATAACCGCCGCCATCTTTGCGTAAAACTGGTAACAAATGAGAGGCGGGCGAAACGCTATATCGCTCGTCCCACGTTTCAGTCCTTTAGCATAATCAACGAAGACGTCACAGCCATCAAATTGATTAAATCGGACGTGCTACTGGACAAACCGATATACGTTGGGATGAGCATATTAGATATCTCGAAGCTGCATATGTATCGATTTCACTACGAGCATGTGCAGCGAATCTATGGCGAAAGAGCGAAACTTTTATTCACAGACACGGATAGTTTGTGCTACCACATCCGAACCGACGACGTGTACTCGGACATGTATGCCCATCTCGACCAATACGACACCTCGGATTATCCAGCCGATCACTTTCTGCATAGTAAAACCAATGCGAAAGTGATCGGTAAATTTAAGGATGAATCCAACGCTCAGCCCCCTTTGGAGTTTGTCGGACTGCGCTCCAAGATGTACAGTCTTCTTCTACCCGAAGACTACGAGAAGAAAACTGCCAAAGGGGTGAAGAAGGCATACGTGTCCAAGTACATACGGCACTGCGATTACACAAACTGTCTGATGGACGAAGAGACCACAACCGCCAACTTTTTCATGATAAGAAGCCGAAAACATCAACTCCATACCACTGAAATTACCAAATCCGCTCTTTCGCCATACGATGACAAGAGATATCTAATAAATAATAGCGATTCGCTCGCCTATGGCCATACTAACACGCCTGTCGCTTAACCGATAACTAACACCTCGCTGTATATATTTTGAATTTTAAATTCGATGTATATATTGTATATAAATAGTTTTGAATTTTAAATTCACGATGTATATATTGTATATAACTGCTGAATATCACTAATTATTTGAATCGATGCGTGTAAATAATAATTGTACAGAAATTGACAATCGCTATAGTAGGAACACGTTGATGATATAACAGCTGACTCGTTGTATATATGGACACTCGAACATTTAGTTTAATTATTATCGTATATTTGTATAGTTTAGTTATTATTCATTCTTCGTATATTCGCATATAATTTGTTTTGTCATTAAACGGACCGATATCTCACGATATCGTGTTTACAATACTCGAATGTTTCATCGTTGAATATATAAATACAATTCCTTCCTTACCTTTCTCATTCGATATAATGGATCCGACCTGGCAGCATCCCTTCTCCGCAATAGTTAGCGGTCCTTCCGGGTGCGGTAAAACGCAGTTTACTCTTCGATTCATAGATAATTTGGAACACATGGTTAATCCCTCGATAGATAAAATACTCTGGTGCTACGGCATTTATCAGGATATATTCGACAAACATCCTCTAATACAATTTCACGAGGGTCTTCCAGATTTGAACGTATTCGATGGGAAAGAAAGAACTATGCTCGTACTGGACGATCTTATGAGCGAAACGGATGAGCGAGTTACCAAAATATTTACCAAGATAAGTCATCACAGAAACGTTTCCGTGCTATACCTAACTCAAAACCTCTTCTACAAAGGCAAACATACTAGAACTATAAGTCTTAACGCTCATTACTTGGTCCTATTCAAAAACGTTCGAGATTCTACGCAGGTTGCGAATTTGGCTAGACAGATGTTTCCCGGGAAGGCCAATTTCATGTTAGAGGCGTTCGGAGACGCGACTATGGTTCCATTCGGATATCTGTTGGTAGATCTTAGACAGGAAACCGATGAGAGGTGTAGATTAAGAACGAACATATTTCCCGGCGAGACGCATTACGTCTACGTTCGAAAATAACTATTTATATCCGTGTCAGAGGACGGCGTAGTCATTCGTTTAAAATGTCTTCTAGAATAAGGAAGTACTATGCCAAACTGAAGCTGCTTAAGAAAGCATCTTCCAAAGTGAGGAAAAAGATTTTGAAGAATTGCGGCAAGAATCTCCTATGCTGCCTATGCGAGTGCGCCAAGAACGTATTAAAAGGCAATGTTCCGTTGACTAAACCTCAGAAGAGTAAACTCAGTCGGTTCAAGAAGAAGTTAAGAAATTTGGCGTCCAAGAAAACTCGCGTTACCATTAAAAAGAGACTCATTCAATCCGGTGGATTCCTCGGTGCGCTACTTACACCCGTTCTTTCGCTCCTGGGATCGCTTTTAAATCCGAGCGGGTAGAATCATGGAACATACCAAGAAGATGATTTTAGTAGAAACTAGACAAATTGAGAAATTGAAGGAATCTATGTTGGATAAAACTTTATCTAAATTAGACGGTGAAATTTACGACATATTACACAGAAACATCGCCGACGATGAGAAGGCTAAACTTTATTCGAATAGTCTAAGTCGTTATTTAAATATCGATAAACCTAACGTAGTGACTACTACGTTTAAATCGGAGGACGTAGCTGCTTCTGATGTTGCTGCTGCTGCTGCTGCTAGCGAAAAAGCGAGTGAGAGCGTTAAAGATTCGAAAAATGTCGAGTCCCTCGTACTAGAGACTGTTCCGAAGAAGTGGAAATCTCAAGCTTCTCGTCTTTTGACTCACATTAAAAACAATCCGGACGTAACTTGGAGCGAAAAGGGTGAACTGGTTTTGAAGAATACGACTATTCCGAAAACTCACGCGGTGGACTTGGTGAACGATTTGCTAAGAAAAAGAACTTCGACGCCTAGCCCATCCGGATGGAAGCAACTCGCGAATGCTTTGAAAGATTATAATATTCCGCACGAATTAATCGGGAACGAAGATCGTTGGAAATATATTAACTCATCGCACGACGAAAGCTTCGCAGTCGCTCCGATTCGTGGGCAGAGAAAACGTCAACGGCAACAGCTATTTGATTGGGTCTCGTACTGATGGATTCGTATTTCGATCCGAAACATCCAGGCAGTTTTGGTGGAGTGCAAACGTTTAAAAGACACGTAAAAGATCGAGTTAAAACTAAAGATATCAGAACTTGGTTATTGAATAAAGACGCTTATACTTTGCATAAACCCGTTAGATTAACGTTTAGACGTAGAAGAACATTTACGGTCGGTATAGACGATTTGTGGCAAGCCGATTTGGCAGACCTTTCCGCTTTGTCAAAATATAACGACAAGAATAAATATCTACTAACCTGTATAGACGTGTTTTCTAAATACGCGTGGGTACTTCCGCTTAAATCGAAGACCGGAGAGGCTTTGACGGAAGCCTTTTCAACGCTGTTGACGGATAGGCATCCCGCTCATTTACAAACCGATAAGGGTACCGAATTTCTTAACAAATCGTTTCAAGCGCTCTTGCGCAAAAATGCCGTTCGCTTCTACACGACCGAAAACGAGGACATAAAAGCCTCCGTCGTGGAAAGATTTAATCGGACGCTTAAAACCAAGATGTGGAAGTATTTCACGTATAAAAATACGCATCGTTATACGGACGTTTTACAAGATCTCGTGCATTCGTATAATAATACTTATCACAGAAGCATAGGCATGCCCCCGAGCCAGGTTTCAATCGAAAACGAAGACGTTTAGAAAGCGTTTGTACGGTGAAAAGAAAAGGCCGGCTGTTTGGAAGTATAGCGTGGGCGACAAGGTTCGCATAAGCAAAGCGCGAATCGCCTTCAAGAAAGGTTACTTACCTTCTTGGACGGATGAAATTTTCACGATCGTTGCTCGCATACCCTCCGATCCAATAACTTACGAACTCGCCGATTTGAATAAAGAGAAATTAAAAGGCAAATTCTACGAGGAGGAATTGCAACGGATCACGAAAGAAGACGATATTTACAGAGTCGAAAACGTGTTAAAAACTCGTAAGCGTGGTCGGAAAACCGAATATTTCGTAAAGTGGAAAGGATACGACGATAGCTTTAACTCGTGGACGTCGGATATATTCGACGCTTAACTATTCGAGAGTTCAGTCGTACAAAGTACGTCGTACGAGCAGGATGGCGCATTTTTACATTACATTACCGAGTAACAGCTCTACGCATTACTATCCGAATAATACCGTTACGCGTTATACGACGAGATTGGAAAACGGTATAGCTCTGTCCGGCGATTGGGAAGTAGGATTGGTAGAAATACAATATCAACATACGTGGTTCAATTTAGAAAGAGGCGAAGGTACCTTTGTATATTCGCAATTCGTCAGTCCGCATATCGAGCCAATGGGTTATTTCAACAAGATGCTGAGTCTAGCACCCGGTTATTACGATTCGATAATCGATCTCGTGCACGCGATTAACGAACGTATAAAACATATGGTCGATGAATTCAAACTCGAGGCGTTTCCGACGTTTAAGTACAACGCTATAACGAAGCGTCTGACGGCGAATGTAAACTGGGGTGCGCACGTACTATTCTCGCCTGCCTTGTGCGCGATGCTGGGTTTGCCCGAATCGCAGAATAGCATCCAACACGACGACTATGCCGACGAAGCGCCTTTAGAATGGGTGTCTGCACACGCTTGCGACATAAATCGCGGTTTTTCTTCCATGTACGTATATTGCAACGTCTTGGAGCATATTCCTATAGGCGATACCAAAGCGCCGTTACTTCGTATCGTTCACCTATCCGGTAAAGGTGGCGATAACGTGCATACGATATACGAAAAACCCCTATACGTACCACTACAGCAGAAGCACTTTGACTCGATCGAAATAGATATAAGGAGCGACACTGGGAATCCGATCCCATTCGAGTACGGGAAGTCGATTGTGACGCTTCATTTCAGACACTGCAAAATACCATACCTCTTACAATGAAAAGACAATTTTGTTGCGATGCGAGTAGGTTCGCCTACGAAGATTATTATTTGAATCAGAGCGGTAGCGGTATGCCTGTATTTCAAGGCAGTCGCATGCAGCGTGGACACGGATTGTAAGTCATCTTGACAATGTGTTGTAAATACTTGTGCTATTCTTAACGTCTCAACCACAAACTCACCTAAAAACACCATGTTTGCACGAGGTCGAGTTTTTTGTCAGAAAAAATCACCGGACTAACCATCAAGGTTTTCTTGAAAAAATGACGAAATTTCGAGTATGCCAGAAACACTTTAAAACAAAATCTTTGAGTAGGTAGAATATAGTATATATAGTATTCAGGCAGAATTTCGCCTTTATCTTGACTGATTACTGCAAAATCCGAGAATGAAAATCACCACAAGACGCCTCGGATCACCATGGAAACTGGTATGGATAAAAGTCATATATCTTCATTCTGGTAATATATTATGACGAAATCTCTGCGGAAATGTGATACCTAACGTCTCCCTCACTACCTCTATTAAAATCACCATGTTTGGACGAGGTCAAATTTTTTGTCAGAAAAAAACACTGGACTAACCATCAAGGTTTTAAAAATGACGAAATTTCGAGTATGTCAGAATCACTTTAAAACTAATACATAAGTAGGTAGGCTATAGTTATTCACGAATCAGGCAGAATTTCACGTTAATCTTGGCTGACTACTGCAAAATCCGAGAATGAAAATCAAAACAAGGCGCCTGGAATCACATGCAAACCGGTATGGATAAAAGTCATATATCTTCATTCTGGTCATATATTATGACGAAATCTCTGCGGAAATGTGATACCTAATGTCTCCCTCACAACCTACCCTAAAATCACCATGTTTGGACGAGGTCAAATATTTTATCAGAAAAAAACACTGGACTAACCATCAAGGTTTTGACGAAATTTCGAGTATGTCAGAATCACTTTAAAAATACATAAGTAGGTAGGCTATAGACGAAATTTATTGAGTATGTCAGAATCACTTTAAAACTCATACACATAAGTAGGTAGTCTATATTTTATTCACGAATCAGGCAGAATTTGGCCTTTATCTTGGCTGATTACTGCAAAATCCGAGAAAGAAAATCACCACAAGAGGCATCGGATCATCATGGAAACAGGCATGGATAAAAGTCGTATATCTTCATTCTGGTAATATATTATGACGAAATCTCTGCGGAAATGTGATACCTAATGTCTCCCTCACTACCTCTATTAAAATCACAATGTTTGGACGAGGTCAAATAATTTTGTCAGAAAAAAAAACACTGGACTAACCATCAAGGTTTTAAAAGTGACGAAATTTCGAGTATGTCAGAATCACTTTAAAACTCATACATAAGTAGGTAGGCTATAGTTATTCACGAATCAGGCAGAATTTCACGTTTATATTGGGTGATTACTGCAAAATCCGAGAGAGAAAACTTTCCAAAAGACGCCTCGGATCACCATGAAAATCGGTATGGATGAAAGTCATATATCTTCATTCTGGTAATATATTATGACGAAATCTCTGCGGAAATGTGACACCTAACGTCTCTCTCACAACCTACCCTAAAATCACCATGTTTGGACGAGGTCAAATATTTTATCAGAAAAAAACACTGGACTAACCATCAAGGTTTTAAAAATGACGAAATTTCGAGTATGTCAGAATCACTCTAAAACTCATACATAAGTAGGTAGGCTATAGTTATTCACGAATCAGGCAGAATTTCACGTTAATCTTGGGTGATTACTGCAAAATCCGAGAGTGAACTTTCCAAAAGACGCCTCGGATCACCATGAAAATCGGTATGAATAAAAGTCATATATCTTCATTCTGGTAATATATTATGACGAAATCTCTGCGGAAATGTGACACCTAACGTCTCTCTCACAACCTACCCTAAAATCACCATGTTTGGAGGAGGTCAAATATTTTATCAGAAAAAAACACTGGACTAACCATCAAGGTTTTAAAAGTGACGAAATTTCGAGTATGTCAGAATCACTTTAAAACTCATACATAAGTAGGTAGGCTATAGTTATTCACGAATCAGGCAGAATTTCGCCTTTATCTTGGCTGATTACTGCAAAATCCGAGAAAGAAAATCACCACAAGAGGCATCGGATCATCATGGAAACAGGCATGGATAAAAGTCGTATATCTTCATTCTGGTAATATATTATGACGAAATCTCTGCGGAAATGTGATACCTAATGTCTCCCTCACTACCTCTATTAAAATCACCATGTTTGGACGAGGTCAAATTTTTTGTCAGAAAAAAACACTGGACTAACCATCAAGGTTTTAAAATGACGAAATTTCGAGTATGTCAGAATCACTTTAAAACTCATACATAAGTAGGTAGGCTATAGTTATTCACGAATCAGGCAGAATTTCGCCTTTATCTTGGCTGACTACTGCAAAATCCGAGAATGAAAATCACCACAAGGCGCCTGGATCACATGGAAACCGGTATGGATAAAAGTCATATATCTTCATTCTGGTAATATATTATGACGAAATCTCTGCGGAAATGTGATACCTAACGTCTCCCTCACAACCTCTATTAAAATCACCATGTTTGGACGAGGTCAAATATTTTATCAGAAAAAAACACTGGACTAACCATCAAGGTTTTAAAAATGACGAAATTTCGAGTATGTCAGAATCACTTTAAAACTCATACATAAGTAGGTAGGGTATAGTTATTCACGAATCAGGCAGAATTTCGCCTTTATCTTGGCTGATTACTGCAATATCCAAGAAAGAAACTCACCACAAGACGCCTCGGATCATCATGGAAACTGGTATGGATAAAAGTCGTATATCTTCATTCTGGTAATATATTATGACGAAATCTCTGCGGAAATGTGATACCTAATGTCTCCCTCACTACCTCACCTAAAATCACCATGTTTGGACGAGGTCAAATTTTTTGTCAGAAAAAAACACTGGACTAACCATCAAGGTTTTAAAAGTGACGAAATTTCGAGTATGTCAGAATCACTTTAAAACTCATACATAAGTAGGTAGGCTATAGTTATTCACGAATCAAGCAGAATTTCACGTTAATATTGAGTGACTACTGCAAAATCCGAGAGTGAACTTTCCAAAAGACGCCTCGGATTACCATGAAAATCGGTATGAATAAAAGTCATGTATCTTCATTCTGGTAATATATTATGACAAAATCTCTGCGGAAATGTGACACCTAACGTCTCTCTCACAACGTACCCTAAAATCACCATGTTTGGAGGAGGTCAAATATTTTATCAGAAAAAAACACTGGACTAACCATCAAAGTTTTAAAAGTGACGAAATTTTGAGTATGTCAGAATCACTTTAAAACTCATACATAGGTAGGTAGGGTATAATTATTCACGAATCAGGCAGATTTTCGCCTTTATCTTGGCTGATTGCTGCAATATCCAAGAAAGAAACTCACCACAAGACGCCTCGGATCATCATGGAAACTGGTATGGATAAAAGTCGTATATCTTCATTCTGGTAATATATTATGACAAAATCTCTGCGGAAATGTGATACCTGATCTCTCCCTCACTACCTCACCTAAGATCACCATGTTTGGACGAGGTCAAATTTTTTGTCAGAAATAATCACTGGACTAACCATCAAGGTTTTAAAAGTGACGAATTTTCGAGTATGTCACAATCACTTTAAAACTCATACATAATTAAGTAGGCTATAGTTATTCACGAATCAAGCAGAATTTCACGTTAATCTTGTGTGACTATTGAAAAATCCGAGAATGAATTTACATAAGACGCCTCCTCGTTTCACTATGGAAATCGGTATGTGTAAAAGAAATAGGCCCCCTATATCTTCATTCTGGTATTATATTATGACGAAATCTCTGCGGAACTGTGAAACCTTGCGTCTCCCTCACAACCAACCCTAAAATCACCATGTTTGCAGGAGGTCAAATATTTTATCAGAAAAAAACACTGGACCAACCGTCACGGTTGTGTGCTTCCAGTATTTAACGATATCTTAATAATTATGACCTCTTCACCTTGCTTGATCATCAAAAAGCAGGAATAACACAATTGATACCATGTCCCATATTTATATAGCATCACTTGGTCACGTTTTTAAGGTGTTTAAGCAGAGCTCTGTAACCAGTCGCTGTTGTGCCTACATCATGCAACGGTTACGGGAATTAGAAATTTGTTCCCATTGTTGTTTAATGATTTTATTTTCGCCTCAGTAGAGTTCTCTAAGCAGAGAATTTTAAAAGCGACCACTAGCGATTAAATGATCAAGTGTTTTGAAGATTCTTTCGGCTTTCGCGTCGGTGTCTAATGCACATGCCATCAACTAATAGCGCACAAAAAACAAGCCACGCTAAAGTCGATATCTATAACTAGTAAAGCAGGGTCGTATAACAGTCGCTAGAAACCGAACTTTGATCCTTGAGACAACAAATATTAATATTAATATTTGTTCTAATAATACTACCAATATTAATATAAATATTAATTACGTACAGAATTGCACGCAGATACTCAAGGAGCGAACCAAGTAACTATCAAATATTATGCAATATTAAGTAGGAGCAAATAAAGTTTAAATTACAGTAGCAGGCCACCAGGACAAGATCATTGTAGTTTCTCTCCATATACCTTGTCCATATTCAATCCAAATTCCATACAGTGCCCTAATGGGACCAAAATGAGAGTTATTAAATGTTCATGGGGAAGCAAACAGGGTTTAAAAACGAGTAAGGTGGACATAAAAGCAATACTTTAGATTTACCAGATAATTCAAAGTCATCTTTAGACACCTCCAGAAAGCTCCCTAATGATGCTATAATTATATCGGTCAAATCAGGCCATTCACCGATGAGAGCCGTGTCAGGGTACACGTGGGGAGCGTCCAAAAAGTCTTTATTAACTATATATAGGACATTAATTCGACCAGTGTTGGAGTATGGCGATATAGCTTTTGCAACAGCAAACAAGACCTCGCTGGCAAAGCTTACATCTATTCAAACTGAAGCACTGAGGCTATGCTGCGGAGCTGCCAAAGGAACCCCAGCACCTGCGTTACAAAATGAGTGCGGGGAAATACCGTTGCATTTAAGATACCTGCAGAACGCATTGAAATTCATGACAAAAATTAAAGGCAGTGCCCTAAGCCCAGTTAGTGACACACTACAGCAACACTGGACAAATGAATACAGGACCAGACATAGCAAGATCAAATCCATCTATACACGAACCTTTGAATTCATATCATCCTTAAACACATCTTTTAAAGGCCCATCTTTCTCCCTAAATCCACCCTGGGTAAACAAACCCATTAAGGTTAACACCAGCATCCGAAAATCACAAAACAAAAAGGCAGATCAGCCAGACTGCACGAAACAAATTGTGCTAGAGACAATACAAAAATACCAACATCACACTTGTATATACACAGACGGCTCAAAAGCTGGCAATGTAGCCGCTGCAGCGTTTGCCATACCAAGCGAACATGTATATCAACAAATGCGACTGTGCGATTACTCGAGTGTCTACGCTGCAGAACTGACGGCGATTAAGGAAGCTATGCAGTGGATCGTCCAAAATGAAAGTGAAAACCAACATTTTGTCATATTCTCCGATTCATTAAGTGTATTAACATCGCTCAAACGACATACATCAAAATCCAGACCCACATTGCTTGGTGAAGCCATTGAAATACACAACAGCATTGCACTAAGTACGGTGGAATTAGTCTGGATACCTAGTCATGTGGATATACACGGAAATGAATTAGCTGACAAACTAGCTAAGGAAGCACTCAGCATTAGCCACATAAACTCCACAAAATACATAGAAATACCCGAAGTATATCCAATGATAAACTCCTACATAATCAACAAATGGCAAATGGAATACACAAATGACCAGAGGGGGCGATTTTATAAAGCATTATACCCCACTGTTAACACGGAAATTAAGCACCTAGATCACAATCGGAAAAAAGAAGTTCAGTTAACGAGATTAAGATTGGGCCATGTAAATTTAAACGACAGACTGAACAATCTTAAATTACATCCCACCGGCCTTTGTGACATGTGCAATGTGAGGGAAACAATATCACATCTCCTACTACATTGTAAGAAAGGACACATCGCACAGACACTTCGTGAAAATTGTATCTCTAAACAGTTAGATGTAACCTTGAGGAATATTTTATGTAATGCTGATTTGCAAACTGTGTTGTGCTCCGTGATAGAATGCATATTTGAAGGTCGCATCCTATAGGGCCCTATTTCAATAGCAGCACACATTCCAAGCGGCTGGAGGCTGCAATATCATAATTATATGCACTGCAGCCTGCAGGGCACCCAAGCTCACCAGACTCAAGACAAAGGAGCATCACTGTAAACGAAAGATCGTATACACAGTTACACACCCCTGTGTGCACCCAATACCATATACTAGCCCACAGACGCACTGCAGGACCAGCCCAGGCATCAGCTATACCACGCTATGCAGACCGCCCGGCGGGGTCATGCCCTCGACGGTAGACGAACTCGGCCAGAGGTATACGAGGCAGATAATCTGTCGACTGATTAGGATGTCCCGCGTAAAGCAATACTCGGGAGTCGGGACCCAATATTGAGATTCCCACTAAGCCACTGCATTAGAACAGGCTACTATGCATATTCAAAATAACGATACGACACTCAATAAATTGTCAACTGGTAGATCTTTACGTTACTGTGTAAATTAAAATGTTACAAGACGGTATAAAAAAAATATAAAAAAAGAAACACCGACTTAAGTCCCACAGGGCCAGTTACCTTTGAGACACTACATTTAGGTTATTTTTGTCTTAAATATCTGTGTACTGGCTTGTGTAAATACAAATGAATATTATGTTTAAGATGTAGGCTACATATAGGCGGAGTCACGCGCGTGTTTGGGGAAGTGGGAAACAAATTTGACTAGAGGGGTGGGAACAACTAGGGGGCGTGACACCGTCTGGTGTAAATTGGTGTAAATAAAATGCACTATATATACACCACACAGCCATAAATATGCTACGTGCTGTTCATGTTTCGCAATCGATCTATGTATATAATACTATGTCTTTAGATACATTCGCCTATATTATATGTGTGTGTATATACATAAACTTTTATGCATGTAGTATGCCAAACTACACTTCTTGTTAATAAATGGTGTGTATCTAAACCAACTGAAAAACACTCTGACACTTAGCCTGAATATCTGATAGAAATGTTTGAATTTGTTAGCATAGATGATTGCTGTTTCACCATACATTGATACTAAATAAAACTGAGACTCAAATATGCAAGCTACTTGAACAATATATAGAAAAATCACGAAAGCTACATGCATACATTGGATAGTATAAATGTTAAATGTGCATGCTGTTTGTAATATTGCAAATGTACAATGTTTGATATGACGTCAGCGGCCGATGTTGTCATGAGATGTCATTAAACTGATGATTAAACAAACAAAAACAAAAGCCATTCACCGATTGTCATTCATGGAAGGATGAGCTTCAATCGGTTTAATGTAATGTAATGTAATGTAACAACACATTTATAAAGCGCCACTTAAGAGTCTCTCAGAAGCGCTCAACACGTGGCCATCAAACAGCTGAAAAATGCGTCTTTAAGAGTTTAGAGAAAAACCATATAGCCGCGTACAGCACGCACAGACGGCGGAAGAGCATTCCAGATCCGTGGCGCCGCAATCGAGAAGTCCCGACGAGCACAGGGGCCATGGTGGTTCGAAACGAAGGTACCATTAAGTCATTTCGCGAGGCAGACCGGAGAGTCCGCCGACCTGTTTGAGTGCCAACTGGAAGGCACAGTTCAGCAATGTAGTCCGGAGCAGTACCAGTCGTAGCCTTCCAAACCAGCGAAGCAATTTTGAATTGCACACGATCAGCAACTGGAAGCCAGTGGAGCTCACGTCGCATGTGAATATTTCAGTAGATCAGCCAGAAATGTAACTGGGTCCTCAGTGAGCGACCTAAATAAATAATATTAATTTGAAAAATATACAGAATCACACGCAGACAGACAAGGGGCCAAGATAATAACTTATTAATTATTAGGCTAGATTAGGTACGAGCAAATAAAGTTTAAATTACATTAGTACCACAGCAAGACCTTTGCAGCATCTACCCTTGGACCCAAATTCAACCCAATTCCTATAGAGGACCATTATTTGACCAATATGAGGGCCGCTAAATGTTCAAGAGTGTGCAGATAGGGTTTTTTAAAAACGAGTCAGGCGGACCTAAAGGAAAGACTTTAAATTTACCAAAAAATGTAAGGACACCTCCAGAACGCTATCCGCGGATGCTATATACGTATCAAATTCCGCAATATTCGATGATACTATGGCCAGTAGAAACCTTCAAGCGTTTTAAATGCAACTGGGTTCTAAACGAGAGACAGAAACAGATAATATTATTACCAGCATTAAGTCCTAACTAAATAATTCCGCCACCACTTCAACGTTGGTAGTGCCAGTCCCGAAAAGTTGAATCTCAGGAGGTCATCGGAAATGCTGATCTAAAGGCCGAGGAGACTATAGATACTGATGCCATCTCAACAGGGATTCAGATGCTCCCACCGGTCACTAGTATGGTTATTCTTGGTGTTACCATTTCGGAAGACCTTAGCTTCGAGTCATACAGCTCGCACTTGAGTCTGGGCCCGGCCGTCGTTCTATGCGTTTCGAACCTTGATTGCCAATGGTTTTAGAGGTCCAAGCATGCATGAAGTTGTGTAAGCCACAGCCCTATCTAGGTTGCTGTAGGCCTAGCCAGTAACCAGTAAGGTGGGGCTTCACAAACCGCAACCAGTTACAGTGTACAGTTATGCAATTGAAACAATTCAATTAGCGCCGTTGTATTGCAGGCTGTCTGTTCTGTTAGTATAGTTAATATTTCAATTGCATAACATGTAAATGTACAGCGCAGTGCGTTTGTCAGGCGCTTAATAAAGAAAAGATTATTATTATGTCCGCCTACGGAATCGATCTTGGTACCTCTCGCTCTCTATACCAGTGTGTTATCCAATGCGCTATCGGACCCCCAATACGGACCGTTCTAGTTCGAGATTTAAATCTCTGCAATAAGCCAGCATCGGGAACGCACGTCCTAAATAGTCTGCTTCCGCCAGTAAGGTAACCAGTTACACATTACGACATAGTCTAGAATAGATGAAGAGCGACCAAATTGACTACTGGGTTCCGTTTTTATATAGTGTCATTACGTAACGTTTTAAAGGTGTCTAAGCAAATCTCCTAACCAATTGCTACCGAATTTGTAATTATCGTTCAAAGGATACGGGGATTAGCCATTGCTTCCAACATAGATATTTTATTATAGTCACAGTAGAGTTCTCTAAGCCGAGAATTTTAAAAGCAACCACTAGCGATTAAAGATCAATTATATTGAAAATTCTTTTGCGTCGTTGTCTAATGCACATGCCACACCGATGACACACCAAAATCAAACCACGACTAGGTTGACATCTATAATAATACCATTATCAATCCCAAACGACAGGTAGGCAACTATAATAATAATACTGACTTCGTAACGGTGGATTACTGCAATATCCAAGAAAGAAACTGACCACAAGACGCCACGGATCATCATGGAAACTGGTATGGATAAAAGTCGTATATCTTCATTCTGGTAATATATTATGACGAAATCTCTGCGGAAATGTGATACCTGATCTCTCCCTCACTACCTCACCTAAAATCACCATGTTTGGACGAGGTCAAATTTTTGGTCAGAAATAAACACTGGACTAACAACCATCAAGGTTTTAAAAGTGACGAAATTTCGAGTATGTCAGAATCACTTTAAAACTCATACATAAGTAGGTAGGGTATAGTTATTCACGAATCAGGCAGAATTTCGCCTTTATCTTGGCTGATTACTGCAATATCCAAGAAAGAAACTCACCACAAGAGGCCTCGGATCATCATGGAAACTGGTATGGATAAAAGTCGTATATCTTCATTCTGGTAATATATTATGACGAAATCTCTGCGGAAATGTGATACCTGATCTCTCCCTCACTACCTCACCTAAAATCACCATGTTTGGACGAGGTCAAATTTTTGGTCAGAAATAAACACTGGACTAACAACCATCAAGGTTTTAAAAGTGACGAAATTTCGAGTATGTCAGAATCACTTTAAAACTCATACATAAGTAGGTAGGGTATAGTTATTCACGAATCAGGCAGAATTTCGAATTATCTTGGCTGATAACTGCAATATCCAAGAAAGAAACTGACCACAAGACGCCTCGGATCATCATGGAAACTGGTATGGATAAAAGTCGTATATCTTCATTCTGGTAATATATTATGACGAAATCTCTGCGGAAATGTGATACCTGATCTCTCCCTCACTACCTCACCTAAAATCACCATGTTTGGAGGAGGTCAAATATTTTGTCAGAAATAAACACTGGACTAACCATCAAGGTTTTAAAAGTGACGAAATTTCGAGTATGTCAGAATCACTTTAAAACTCATACATAAGTAGGTAGGCTATAGTTATTCACGAATCAGGCAGAATTTCACGTTAATCTTGAGTGACTACTGCAAAATCCGAGAGTGAACTTTCCAAAAGACGCCTCGGATCACCATGAAAATCGGTATGAATAAAAGTCATGTATCTTCATTTTGGTAATATGTTATGACGAAATCTCTGCGGAAATGTGACACATAACGTCTCTCTCACAACGTACCCTAAAATCACCATGTTTGGAGGAGGTCAAATATTTTATCAGAAAAAAACACTGGACGTTATCAAGGTTTTAAAAGTGACGAAATTTCGAGTATGTCAGAATCACTTTAAAACTCATACATAAGTAGGTATGGTATAGTTATTCACGAATCAGGCAGAATTTCGCCTTTATCTTGGCTGATAACTGCAATATCCAAGAAAGATACTGACCACAAGACGCCTCGGATCATCATGGAAACTGGTATGGATAAAAGTCATTTATCTTCATTCTGATAATATATTATGACGAAATCTCTGCGGAAGTATGATACCCAATTTCTCCCTCACTACCTCTATTAAAATCACCATGTTTGGACGAGGTAAAAAAATTTGTCAGAAAAAAACACTGGACTAACCATCAAGGTTTCAAAAATGACGAAATTTCAAGTATGTCAGAATCACTTTAAAACTCATACATAATTAAGTAGGCTATAGTTATTCACGAATCAAGCAGAATTTCACGTCAATCTTGAGTGACTATTTAAAAATCCGAGAATGAATTTACATAAGACGCCTCCTCGTTTCACTATGGAAATCGGTATTTGTAAAAGAAATAGGCCCCCTATATATTCATTCTGGTATTATATTATGACGAAATCTCTGCGGAACTGTGAAACCTTGCGTCTCCCTCACAACCAACCCTAAAATCACCATGTTTGCAGGAGGTCAAATATTTTATCAGAAAAAAACACTGGACCAACCGTCACGGTTTTAAAAATGACGAAATTTCGAGTAGGCCCTATGTCGTAATCACTTTAAAACTCATACATAAGTAGGTAGGGTATAGCTATTCACGAATCAGGCAGAATTTCGCCTTTATCTTGGCTGATTACTGCAAAATCCGAGAAAGAAAACCACCACAAGAGGCATCGGACCATCATGGAAACTGGTATGGATAAAAGTCGTATATCTTCATTCTGGTAATATATTATGACAAAATCTCTGCGGAAATGTGATACCTAATCTCTCCCTCACTACCTCACCTAAAATCACCATGTTTGGACGAGGTCAAATTTTTTGTCAGAAATAATCACTGGACTAACTAACCATCAAGGTTTTAAAAGTGACGAAATTTCGAGTATGTCAGAATCACTTTAAAACTCATACATAAGTAGGTAGGCTATACTTATATATGAATCAGGCAGAATTTCGCCTTTATCTTGACTGAGTACTGCAAAATCCGAGAAAGAAAACCACCACAAGAGGCATCGGTTCATCATGGAAACAGGCATGGATAAAAGTCATTTATCTTCATTCTGATAATATATTATGTCGAAATCTCTGCGGAAATATGATACCTAATTTCTCCCTCACTACCTCTATCAAAATCACCATGTTTGGACGAGGTAAAAAAATTTGTCAGAAAAAAACACTGGACTAACTAACCATCAAGGTTTTAAAAATGACGAAATTTCGAGTATGTCAGAATCACTTTAAAACTCATACATAAGTAAGTAGGCTATAGTTATTCACGAATCAAGCAGAATTTCACGTTAATCTTGAGTGACTACTGCAAAATCCGAGAGTGAACTTTCCAAAAGACGCCTCGGATCACCATGAAAATCGGTATGAATAAAAGTCATGTATCTTCATTTTGGTAATATATTATGACGAAATCTCTGCGGAAATGTGACACCCTCATATACTCTATTAAAATCACCGTGTTTGGAGGAGGTCAAATATTTTGTCAGAAAAAACACTGGACTAACCATCAAGGTTTTAAAAATGAAGAAATTTCGAATATGTCAGAATCACTTTAAAACTCATACCTAAGTAGGTAGGCTATAGTTATATATGAATCAGGCAGAATTTCGCCTTTATCTTGGCTGATTACTGCAAAATCCGAGAAAGAAAACCACCACAAGAGGCATCGGATCATCATGGAAACAGGCATGGATAAAAGTCATTTATCTTCATTCTGATAATAAATTATGACGAAATCTCTGCGGTAATATGATACCTAATTTCTCCCTCACTACCTCTATCAAAATCACCATGTTTGGACGAGGTAAAAAAATTTGTCAGAAAAAAACACTGGACTAACCATCAAGGTTTTAAAAATGACGAAAATTCAAGTATGTCAGAATCACTTTAAAACTCATACATAATTAAGTAGGCTATAGTTATTCACGAATCAAGCAGAATTTCACGTTAATCTTGAGTGACTATTTAAAAATCCGAGAATGAATTTACATAAGACGCCTCCTCGTTTCACTATGGAAATCGGTATGTGTAAAAGAAATAGGCCCCCTATATCTTCATTCTGGTATTATATTATGACGAAATCTCTGCGGAACTGTGAAACCTTGCGTCTCCCTCACAACCAACCCTAAAATCACCATGTTTGCAGGAGGTCAAATATTTTATCAGAAAAAAACACTGGACCAACCGTCACGGTTTTAAAAATGACGATATTTCGAGTAGGCCCTATGTCGTAATCACTTTAAAACTCATACATATGTAGGTAGGCTACAGTTAGTGACGAAACAGACAGAATTTCACGTTATTATTGTTTGATTACTGCAAAATCCGAGAATGAAAATCAAAACAAGGCGCCTGTAATCACAATGCAAACCGGTACGGATAAGTCTTATATCTTCATTCGGGTCATATCAAATGAAGAAATCTCTGCGGAAATGTGATACCTAATGTCTTCCTCACAACCTCACCTGAATCACCATGTTTGGACGAGGTCAAATGTTTTGTCAGAAAAAATCACTGGACCAACTAACCATCAAGGTTTTTTTTAATACGAAATTTCGAGTATGCCAGAATCACTTTAAAAGAACATCTTTGAGTAGTTTGACTATAGCTATATATGAATCAGGCAGAATTTGGCCTTTATATTGGCTGATTACTGCAAAATCCGGGAATGAATATCACCACAAGACTCCTGAGAACACCGAGGAAACAGGCATGGATAAAAGTCATAATTATTTCTTCATTCTGGTCATATTAAGTGACGAAATCTTTTCGGAAATGCGATACTTAAGCGGTTCCGATATTGCACTGTGGCGAATATATATATGAAATTGAGCAGAATTCAAGGTGTAATTTCGATGTGAATTTAACGTCAGATAATAATCCTTCTGTTTTATCATCATCATCATTGTCATCATCATCATTATTATTATGATTATTATTCTTTTTTAGGCGCAACTATCTAATGCCGAAGTATCATTTGATGGCGCTGAGCAATAATGAAGGAACGACTTGCTGAAGACTTGTGTGTAAGGGACTTGTTCAACTTCTGTACACATTATCCGTCTCAGAGAAGAGGATCGAACCCGTACTATCAGCGTTACAGGAAGGGCTCTCTAACCAATCGGATGACTTCTAGTATCTTAACATAGCTTTATTGCCAACCGTTGTGTGCTTCAAGTATTTAACGATATCTTAATAATTATGACCTCTTCACCTAGCTTGATCATCAAAGAGAAGGCGTAAAACATAGCATGTCCCATATTTATATAGAATTACTTGGTCACGTTTTAAAGGTGTCTAAGAAGAGCTCTCTAACCAGTCGCTGTTGAGCCTACGTCATGTAAGGGTTACAGGAATTAGGCATTTGTTTCCATTATAGTTTAATGACTTTATTATCGCCTCAGTAGAGTTCTCTAAGCAGAGAATTTTAAAAGAGAGCACTAGCGATTAAATAACTAAGTGTTTTGAAAATTCTTTCGCGTTTGGTTTTAATGAACATACCAACAACAGATGACGCACAAAACTATAGCCACGCTATGAAGTTGATATCTATAAATAGTAAAGCAGGGGCGTGCAACAGACACAGACACTAGAAACCGAACTTTGATCTTTTGGTCTGCTTCTTGTGGTGCTCTGCCTCTTAGGCAGGTTCAAATGTCCGACGTCGCCACTCCTCTCTTTGTTGGGCCTCTTTTTTCAGCTTCCTGTAATCGTTTGTCATCATCCAATTCAGCATCATCTGTCTTGGTCTTCCTCTTGTCTTCCGCGCCTTCATCTTTTGGTAAAAAAATAATAATATTAATATTAATACTAATAATACAACTCATATTAATATTCATATTTACTCCGTACAGAATCCATGCAGACACAAATGGGGCCAAACTGATAATTTATTAATTATTAGGCTAGATTAATTGCGAGCAAATTAAGTTTAAATTACATTGATACCACAGCAAGACCAGTGTAGTAGAGATTGCCATCATGGGACCCATACGCAACCAAAAACCCATACAGGACCATTATTGGACCAATATGAGGGCCACTAATTGTTCATCGGGTGCAGGCAGGGTTTAACAAAGACGAGTAGAGTAGACATAAAGACAATGCTCTAGTTTTAAATTAAAAAACGAATTCAAAGTTATCTTTAGACACCTCCAGAACGCTCTCCATGTATGCTACATAAAAGTCATATTCTACAATTCGCTGATACTCCGTGTAGCAGAACGTCCATCATTTTAAATGCAACTGGGTTCTCATCGAGAAACCTAAACAAATAACATTACTATTACATTGAGTCCTGAATAAATAACGTTGGTAGTGCCAGTCCCAAAAGGTTAAATCTAAGGAGGTCATCGGAAATTCTGATCCAAAGGCCGAGGACGACTATCGATACTGATACCATCTCTACATGAATTCTTGCTGTTACAATTTCGAGCCATAAAGATCGCATGTGCGTCCGGGTCAGCCAGTCGTTCTAAGCATTTCGATGGCAATGGTTTGAGAGGTCCGAGCATGCATAATTTTTTTTATTAAGGTCACTTGTTATAGCGCTCCTTCAAGATTTCTACTCAGAGGCGCTCCCGACTACAGCGCGGACACTGAATCGGAGTTTCACGCCGAAGCGCATGAGCAATTGCGAGTGAAGGACTTGCCCAGGGTCCCTACGCGGCGGCTTGAGGTGGATTCGAACCCGCAACCCTCCGGCTGCAAGGCACCGAACATACCCCTACACCACCGCGCCCCACAATGTTGTGAAAGCCACTGCCCAAGCTAGGTGGCTGTATGCCTCGCAGGCCCGCATTGAGCGGGGGGGGGGGTGTTAAAGGTCCTGCAGCACCCGGGCCCGCAGTTTATAGGGATAAAACCTGAGTCAGATGTACATAATAAACAATGTAAGAGCCTAGAGGAACGTCGATTATTACGTTCTCTTTTAGACACCTCCACAATGTTCCTAACTAAATAACCTTAAGCGCAAAAATTTAATAAGTAAACTGCTCCTGTCTGAAACATCTTTTAATCAAATTAAAACATCGAAAACATCGAAACGTCTTGCAAGCGGACTCACCTTACATCGCTTTTTTAGAGAACAATACATGTAGCTATAATGCTACGCAGCGCTCGTCAATAAACTGGTGCCCTGCGTATAGGCTTCTGTGTAACGCTCAAGATATCTTGAGATTTTTGTATCCGTAAAAAATCAATCAACCCAAGCTGTCAAGGTCGATAGAAGAATTCCCACGCAATTCCTGTTTCGGTTTCATTTTCGACAATGCCACGCTGTTGCAGCCTGTTAGGGTTTAGGCATCACGTGATGACTGCAGCCGTCGCGTGAGGCCAGGTGTTCGTTTCAGGGTGGGAGTCATAGTCAGTGTCTGCCTACACGAGAAGGAAGGTGTCGGTGAATTTGGACGACGAATAGTTTGAAGAACGGAATAATAATCTTCGTGGAAAATGTTAGTATGATTTCAAATCGAACGATGTAAGATTATGTGTGTATATGTATTTATGTATGCATGTATGTATGCATGTGTGTATGTATGCAATGATAATAAAAATATAAAAATAATGGGGCTGCGGATTTCAACGATTAATTAATCGATTAATCATTAAAAATTTTAATCGATTAATTTTGGCTTGTTCGATTAATTTTCGATTAATTTTCTTACTTATTTTATGACGTCAACCGACCTATTTTCGGAATAAACAATATGGCGGACAGCAATAATGTGAAATATTTGAGTGGAAAATTTAGCGATCATTTTGCATTTAAGGTATATACTGATGGAAAAGTCGAAGATGGCGAAATTATTGAAGATTTTTTATATAGAAGGTAGCTACTACTGACCACTTTCTCAGTTTGACAATTTGAACTTTAGCATGTCGAATGAATGAAGGATTTTTGCAGTGTATGCAGTCTAGACAGTTTTTCACCCTAATGAAATATGGACCAAATTAATCGAATTTAATCGATTAATCTCGATTAAATTTAGGAGATTAATCGATTAAAATTATTTGAATCAGTACCAGCCCTAAAAAATAATAACAGTAGTAATCGTTAATTAATTTAGAAAAAGAAGTAGGCCTATTGTACGCAATAAGATAACATGTTATAGACTATAGTTACAGTAGCAGATAATAACAAGTTTAGTAGGAATCGGCTTTAACTGAGTGGCAGCCTGCAAGGTGCCTATCTGTCCTACTGCTATTTTACAGACGTAGCTTAGGGAGTTGAAGGCTGAGTCAAACCAACGTTTTTAATGTGTCAAACGTTTTTGGGGATAGCGGGTGTCGAAGCCGCGTCTTTCTGATCATCGTGTTACCACTAAACCATTTGCCCTCCCCATGTATGTATGTATGCATGTATGCATGTATGCATGTATGTATGTATGTATGTATGTATGTATGTATGTATGTATGTATGTATGTATGTATGTGTGTGTATGTGTGTATGTATGTATGTATGCATGCATGTATGTGTGTATGTATGTATGTATGTATGTATGTATGTATGTATGTATGTATGTATGTATGTATGTATGTATGTATGTATGTATGTGTGTGTGTGTGTATGTGTGTATGTATGTATGTATGTATGTATGTATGTATGTATGTATGTATGTATGTATGTATGTATGTATGTGTGTGTGTATGTGTGTATGTATGTATGTATGTATGTATGTATGTATGTATGTATGTATGTACATATGTATGTATGTATGTATGTATGTATGTATGTATGTATGTATGTATGTATGTATGTATGTATGTATGTATGTATGTATGTACGTATGTACGTATGTACGTATGTACGTATGTACATGTATGTACGTGCGAATGTTTATATATATGCACATAATATTATGTACGTATGCAAGGATATATTTTGGCTCTTTATGTAGTGACGTATTAGAACATGACATTGCCTGGATCCACAGTTTAGCGGCAGCTTATGACAACATAGGCCGTTGCCGCCGACAAAGATTAGTTTTTGGCATATTACAGCTCATGACATTGCCTCTTGGCGCGAACAGTCATTATATAATTTATCTTGGCTACTTATATAGAATTGTTTGCCAACGTTTGAAAGGTGTCTAAGCCAAGGGCCTACATTCGATTTGCATAATTTTGCTTCTAAGAAATGCGTAGCTTACATCTTTGCTGTAATAAATTATTTTCAGGCCTTTCAGGATCGGAACAGCTCTCTCATATATTGGCTTCACAAGCGCTGGAGTCACAGGCGGCAGTTACGCCGCTGGGATGATGTCAGCCACTGCGATCGCCAACGGTGGAGCGGTGCCCGCCGGCAGCCTGGTCGCCAACCTCATGTCCATCGGGGCAGCTGGGGTTGGCCTGGGCCCCGTCGGCATCACAGTTGCAGTTGTTGCAGGCGTGGGCGTTGGGGCGGTGGCGCTTGGACCTGCGGGAGCAGGTGCATTTGCCGCCTGGGCTGCAATGCCTTAAGATACGAAGGGTGATGTTTCGAAGTATTCCGTATGATTGCGGAAGGCATCAGCTAAAATTCTGAAATCTATGATGAAACTTTATCATCATTCTACTAACAAATTGGCTATCAGCTGCGTTAATAAAGATCTGTTTTGTTTCGTAATTCAGTTACATTGCGTATATTCCGTAACAAAGTTAAACTTTTTAAATTCTGTAATAAATTTAAACTGCTTGAATTATGCTAATAAGTTAAACTGTTTAAATCCTGTTATTCATTTAAACCGTTGAATATTAATTATTTAACCGAAGTGTTGAAATTTTATAATATTAAGCTAAACTGTAAAAATTCTGTAATAAAGTTAAACTGCTTAAGTTCGGAAATTAAACTAAACTGTTTAAATTCTGTAATTAAGGCAGGACTGTTTAAATTCTGTAACTAAGCTAAACTGCTAAAATGTTTACTGTTTAAATTATGCTTATCGAGTTAAATTTAATTAATTAACTTAACATTCACTAATCTAGATTCATTTGCACTCGTGAATATAAACTGTGCTATGAGTTTAAAAAGTGTTAATTAACATTCATAAAAATAAATTGCATTATTAAGTTGAACTGTGTTCATTTGCATTCGTTTATGTAAATTACGGTTCAGAATGGATGGTGGTTGGATGGGTGGATAGATGGGAATGAGTGGATGGGTGGGTGGTTGAATTGGTGGATGGGAAAATGGATTGGTTGGTGGGTCGGTTTTGGGTGGATGGGAAGGTAGGTGGGTGGGTGGTTGCTTGGTTTGGGGATAGATGGATGGATCGAAGGATGGATGGATGGATGGATGGTAGGTAAGTAAGTAAGTAGTTTATTCATCACAAAATAAAACAAATTGACAATATACAAATTTTACAAACCGAGTGGTGGGCTACTGGTGGAGTCTCATAGGACTCATCTCGCCGGTCACCCTATGGATGGATGGATGGATGGATGGATGAGGGATGGATGGATGGAGATGGATGGATGGATGGATGGATGGATGGATGGATGGATGGATGGATGGATGGATGGATGGATGGATGGATGGATGGATGGATGGATGGATGGATGGATGGATGGATGGATGGATGGATGGATGGATGGATGGATGGATGGATGGATGGATGGATGGATGGATGGAGGGAGGGAGGGATGGATGGAGGGATGGAGGGATGGATGGATTGATGGATTGATGGATTGATGGATGGATGGAGGGATGGAGGGATGGAGGGATGAGGGATGGATGGATGGATGGAGGGATGGAGATGACGGAGGATGGATGGATGGATGGATGGATGGATGGACGGATGGATGGATGGATGGATGGATGGATGGATGGATGGATGGATGGATGGATGGATGGATGGATGGATGGATGGATGGATGGATGGATGGATGGATGGATGGATGGATGGATGGATGGATGGATGGGAGGATGATGGAGGGGAGGATGGAGGGATGGATGGATGGATTGATGGATTGATGGATGGATGGATGGATGGATGGATGGATGGATGGATGGATGGATGGATGGATGGATGGATGGATGGATGGATGGATGGATGGATGGATGGATGGATGGATGGATGGATGGATGGATGGATGGATGAAGGGATGGATGGAGGGATGGATGGATGGATGCATGGAGGGATGGATGGATGGAGGGATGGATGGAGGGATGGATGGATGGATGGATTTATTGATTGATTGGTGTGTGGATGAATGTATGGATTGATAGATAAACGAATATATATATATATACATATATATTTATATATAAATATATATATATATATAAGCAAACAAAACCAGCGGCCCTTCTGCGTCTTATATCATCCGATCCAACGTCAGTTTCGGAAAATTGCCACCCAGAACACGAGTCTCGTTGCTGGGGGTTAGCCATATATATATATTTACTCATCAAATGCGTGTAAAACATGCGGTGTCGTAAAGTAGCATTTTTGTTGACGATGTTTCACCTTCATAGACTGAGCACCATATATAGTGACCTTTTATTTTACGGTGCTTTAGCTTGTTAACATATTTTGTCTATGATAGGAAGAAAGAAGAGCACCTTTACAATTTTCGAGAAAATGAGGTGAAGCCTCTGGGACACGTTAGCCGATTAATTAGGGCGCTCTCTTTAGACACCTTTAAAATGGATTCAAAGGGTTATATAAGTATGGGTCACGGTAACCAATGGTAGATTAAATCGTGTGATCCTGCACTAGTTGACATAGTAATTACAACATATATATATATCTAAATTTTAAGCGATAATGAAAGCTGCGTCTTGTCAGAACTACCAGGAAAAGGACCAAGTCCAGTTTCCAGAAGGTCAGGAAGAGATGGAGGCAGGCATGCTGCTATGGTGGATTTCGTTTAGGACGGGAGATGTTGGAAATGCCTTAACAAAGGCAGGAGTTATTGAAGGAGCGTGATTCTAATTTGGTGTGGAACGAACGAGGGGTGATAAACAATGGCTGTCAGAGAAGTAAGATTTCGTTTTTAATGATATACCTCGTTTGTTTTCACCTTCTAGAACTTATAACTAAATATTAAGACCTATTTAAATAAGCTAACGCTGTGTCTCGTTGCCGGGGGTTAGCCATATATATATTTACTCATCAAATGCGTGTCAAAAAGGCGGTGTCGTAAAAAATATAAAGGCAACCACAAAAGGTAGTTACCCATCCGCAGCAGAAACAAGCGGTCGAAAATTATTCGTCAGTTCAATAGAAAAAAGGGCATTCGCTTAGACACCGTTTGAAAGTTTATGTTCGTCTTATAAATAACGAAAAACCGCCGCCTGCACACCCTTTTAACTTTTGCAATTAGCTTATATGTAAGAGAAAACTGGAAGTAATTGAATTCCTTTTCTGGTAAGCATTTTCAGGTGTGCTAGATAAGTGTAATCGACTTTATTTTCTTTGCCTCGGCATATGAACTCCAGTGGTGAAACCCTCCCTCGTCGTCTGATCTTACCACCGACAGTGTGCTCATCATAGCTGAGTAAGATGCAGATGCAACAGAAATGCCGAAACAATCTTGAAACCTTCCGTACTGGTGTTACATATTAGTGAAATTCAGCCATTCGCCGATAGTCTGTTGCCAAGAATACCTCATTGGTTCAAATGCAACCGGTTAAAGTAATTAATATTAACATTAAGACCTAAATAAGTAAATACGCCACTACTTTACCATAGGTAGTGCCAGTCCTAAGCCTGAAGAAAGGAGTAGGGCGACGTTAATTATCTTTGTAAGGACACAGTGTCGTTTAACAGTAACTAACCAAGCTGAGGCCGAGCTACATTTAGCAATAGAAAAGAGACATTATTCATTTGAAGTTTGAACATAAGATATCCAAAGCAATCGAATTATCAAATGAATAATAATAATAATAATAATAATAATAATGATAATAATAATAATAATAATAATAATAATAATAATAATAATAATAATAATAATAATAATAATAATAATAATAATAATAATAATAATAACCCGATGGCAGCAGAGCATTGCAGAAACGACCGACTTCCCATCCACAGACGGCAATCAGTCTTCATGGGACACGCCGCTGCTCTCGGTGGCCATGCTGAAGATAACATCGCGCTCTCGGGATTCGTACGACCGAGCCAGGCTTAATGCTATACAGGCCCCACACGCCTCGGACTGGCTATTCGCCCTCCCTCTAGCATCTCAAGGCTTAAGACTCAATGACGAAGATATGAGGGTAGCGGTGGGCTTGAGACTGGGGGCGGTCATCTGTGCCCCACACACATGTCCATGTGGTACAATGGTTTCAGCCAGAGGATCGCACGGTTTGGCTTGCACGTTGGGTTTCGGGAGACAAGCCAGACACTCTTCCATCAATGAAATCGTGCTACGCAGCCTCATCAGGGCAGGTACACCGTCGATCAGGGAACCGACTGGCCTCGCCCGATTGGATGGGAAAAGACCAGATGGCCAAACCCTGATTCCATGGAACAACGGGCGTTCCCTGATTTGGGATGTCACAATTGTAGACACTTTTGCGCCGTCGTACTTGGTGGAGACAGCTGTAGCGGCGGGAGGAGCGGCGGAAATAGCCGCGACTAGAAAGAAGAACAAATACGAGGAGCTTCAAACAAGATACCTTTTTACTCCAATCGCGATAGAGACGATGGGACCTTTGGACCAGGAGGGCCTGGCTTTTATCAAGGAACTCGGCAGACGGTTGACCAGAACAACGGAAGATCCACAAGAAACCTTCTTCCTTTTTCAAAAGATCTCTGTTACTGTCCAGCGATTCAACGCTGTCGCATGCCTTGGTACAATGGGGCCCTAGAACTCTGATCTTAGAGGAACAATAACTGTTTTATAATAATAATGATAATAATAATAATAATAATAATAATAATAATAATAATAATAATAATAATAATAATAATAATAATAATAATAATAATAATAATAATAATAATAATAATAATAATAATAATAATAATAATAATAATCATAATCATAATCATAATCATAATAATCATAGTCATAATCATGCAGATGTTGGCAGGGTTAAAACTTAGTCAGGTGTACATAAAAACAATGTTAGATAATCATCAATTTTAACGTTCTGCTTAGACACCTCCATAACGTTTATAACCGATGCTATATATTTTTAATATTAACCTAAAATTTAATAATTTGTGGTGTCGTCAATAATATTTTTCTTCAGAAGCTTCGAAACGCATTGCAACCGGATTATGATCTTCACCATGTATCTCTACATTGGAGGACAACACCTCTGACGCGACGCAGCGCTCGTGAATAAGCTGGTGCCCTGCGCTTAGGCTTCGGTTTAGCGCTCAAGATGTTTTGAAATTTTTGCATCCGTAAAAATCGATCAAAACAAACTCTCGTGGTCGATAAAATTCCCCGAGCAATCCCCGCTTCGGTTTCGCTTGATGGTCAAGAATTATAGACATTTTCCGACAATGCGACGTCATTGCAGCGCAACACCGTGTTGCCTAAACCATAACTTCACTGCCAACACGCGTTCACTGCAGTGGTCATGTGACGCCAGTTGTTCGTTCCAGAGTCGTAGTCCGTGTCTGCCCAGACTGGAAGGTGAATTTGGACGACGAACAACTGAAATTTTGAGGAACAGAATAATCTTGGTGAAAGATGTTAGTATTGTAGTTCTACCTGGCTTATTCAACAGATTCTGTATTTTTCGTTATGATTTCAGACCGAAAGATGTAAGGCTGTGTACGTATGCATGTATTCATCAACAACGCTATATAAATCGTCGTAAATACAATACAATACAATACAATCTGTTTATCTATGTATGCATGTGTTACGCGCTTCGGGCGACAGATTCTTGCGGGGTACTTGTCGGTTTTACGACCACCAAAATAGATCTTTTAATTATAACTACACGAGACCCCTGTAGGCTTACAGGAATGTGTTCGCGACAGTTAATATCTGTCTTCTAATGACGACACTAACCCTAACCCTGACCCTAACCGACCCTCACGACTTCAAGTTTTATAGTCCATATCGGTTACGTTGAGGTTATGCCTCGTTGTTACGCGCCGTGAGGGTCGGTTAGGGTCAGGGTTAGGGTTAGTGTCGTCCATGTTTTCTAATGACGAAACGTTAAGGTTTGTGACATAATAGATAAGTTCTGACGCAACATAGAATTAAAATAACGTAGAATATGAATAATTTAAAATGAAGTAATATATGAAGAATTTTGGTGGTCGTAAAACCGACAAGTACCTCTTGCGGTTTCTCAACCGATGATAGACACGGACACGATGTTGTACAGATGCTTTGTTTTAATTCATCTTTACTATATATATTATATGGTTCATGCATTCATTTACTGTCGCATCGACTACTGCAACTCTTAACAAGCTGGGTACCTTCCCTCTCCTCTGTCTTTCTGGAACACGGCGGCTCTGTCTTCCTCGTTTTCCCACATATCAACCTACATGAGATACATACTACACTGGCTTCCTGTTGAATTCAAGGTTCTGCTTATGGAGGCCAAAGCACAACAGCATTTAGTTCTTAATATCTTTGCGACCGCATGCGCTAACCTCGGTCGGCTCTCTACTCCCGTCCTCTCCGGTCTGCAGAACGTCTTGATCTCTGTTCCCCGGACAGCGCTCGTGAAGAAGCTAGTGCCCTGCGCCTGCAGTCTTTCGAGTTGCGCTTTAAAAGTTGGGAGATTGCGATTACGACGATCACGGACAGGAACTGCCTTGGCCCTGCACCATGCTTTTTGCTGTTCATGGCCCTTCGTTATGGAATGATCGCTCCCCTAACGCGTAGCAAACTCCTGCATTGGCTCTCTTTCTCATCACTTAGTTACCTGAAGTCCTTCCCGTTGCATGGGACTTGCAAGCTCAGAGCTCCTCTGAATAGTTTATAATTATACAGAATTTCCAGCCGATGACTTAGTAACTGATCCAGGGTAGTGTACTCGCAATAATTGCTGACGCACGTAGTATATGGGTTAAGGGTTTCTGTTTGTGCACGAAGTTTAAGGGTTAAGGGTTTGTCCTTTGCTACGCCTTGTAGACGCACTCAACCATATACTACACTACAGACTACACTTTATACTACACTGCATTATAATGCATGTATGTATGTATGTATGTATGTATGTATGTATGTAATGTAATGTAATGTAATGTAACAACACATTTATAAAGCGCCACTTAAGAGTCTCTCAAAAGCGCTCAACACGTGGCCATCAAACAGCTGAAAAAGTGCGTCTTTAAGAGTTTAGAGAAAACTGTATAGCCGCGTGCAGCACGCACAGACGGCGGAAGAGCATTCCACATCCGTGGCGCCGCAATCGAGAAGTCCCGACGAGCACAGGTGGTGGTTCGAAACGAAGGTATCATCAAGTCATTTCGCGAGGCAGACCGAAGAGCCCGCCGACCAGTTTGAGTGCCAACTGGAAGGCACAGTTCAGCAATGTAGTCCGGAGCAGTACCAGTCGTAGCCTTCCAAACCAGCGTAGTAATTTTGAATTGCACACGATCAGCAACTGGAAGCCAGTGGAGCTCACGTCGCATGTAGTCAGATATGTGCGAATATCTCGGTAGATCAGCGAGACGTCTGGCTGCTGCATTCTGAACGAGCTGAAGTTGATGAAGACGGAACTCAGGGAGGCCCAGGAGGACCCCATTACAGTAGTCAAGACGTGTGAGGACGAAGGAGTGTATTAGCACTGCCGCAGCGCTTAGCGACAGCGTTCTCCGTATAACTCGGATCTGCCTGAGCTCATAATAGCTAATCCTGGATATATTATGTGATACATGATCAGCCATCGTAAGCCCACCATCAAGAAGCACCCCAAGGTCCCTCACCACATTACAGGACTGTCCAGTAAGGGATGCCGTTGCAAGAGCATTTTTATCGATCCTACAATGTATGTATGCATGTATGTATGTATGTATGTATGCATGAATGTATGTATGTATGTTTGAACGTGCTAATGTATGTATGCATGCACATTAGGGTGGTCCAAAAACATAAAAGTGAAGCTAGAGGCCAGGACACCCCCTACATTTTTTACACTTGTCATTTGTATTATTCTGGCAAAATTTAAGCTCCCTACTTTAACTGGAAGATGATGCCCAATGACATAAACTTACACCATTGTAATCGTTGTGTTAAAGCAAAATAAAATGTGTTGCAAATTGTGATTCTCTTGGTAACTTTCTTATGGAATTATGCAGTTATGTTCTCCTACTAACTTTTCATATCTATGACTCAATGCACAGTTCTTATTACAGATCCTGTTATCTACTTCCTTTTCATTTACAGATATTTTGTTGAATTTTCATTTTTTTTTATATTTGTACAAAAAGTACTGTTAACGCAACACGAAAGTCCAGAATTCATATCTTTTATTGCATTTCAACTGCATTCTGCAGCATTTCATACATTGATAAATACATACAAACATATAAATGCATATATGCATATATACATACATACATACAAACATACATACATACATACATACATGTATACATACATACATACATACATAATTATTATATACACAGAAAGCTAAAAATGAACATGCTAATTCCGTAATAGGCAAATCTATACCAGATTGTCCCTTGGTGGTTAACAGGGTAGGTAAAATGCTTTCTGAGATTATTTAAATCAACGACTTAGACCGCCTGCCAGTTCTGGTTTCTGGAGGTGACAAGGATAACCTGCTAGGAATTCTAAAGTTGGCCTTTGGAAGAGGACTTAATGCAGCCAAGGCTATAATTAATGATCTGCTGGAGGCATTGAAGTTGACTAAAAAAGTTCAAGTCACGAGCTTTGACAGTACTTCTGTGAACACTGGTCGCATGAATGGAGCATGAGTTCTTCTGGAAAATATGATTGGTTGAGAGCTCCTGTGATTGGCTTGCTGTCACCATATCATGGAAGCGATCTTAGCCAAGGTCTTCACTTTTGTGCCTTTAAGTTACCTACACACAGCCTACCAATATTCAAGCGTTTTAAGGCTGCTTTGGAAATGTGGCATATGACAAATTGCAGAGACTGGAGCCAAATGCGTTACACTAGATGATGAGGAAAGTTGTTGCCTCAACAACTTGCAGTTCCTCCTGCAACTTTTTGAGGCAAACAGAACGGCTGATCCCACTGATACTACGAAGAATTCTTCTATATATGCAGTGCTGAAGATTTGAAGTTCTGCGACACATACATGTGCTTCTGGGCACATCATTTGAGAGTTGTTGATTGTTTATGTTGCAGCAAATAATATTGCTAACATGACATAACTACTGTGTTTGTGTACAATGGTAAATTAATAGTCTTATCATAATTTAAGATTTCAAGACGTTATGCGTATTTTCTCACCTATCGCACTGTTAGTTCTATATGGTAAAGGGGAAGGGTCTGTGAGCATCGTCTTCCAGTTGGAGTAGGAAGCTGAAGTTTTGCCAGAATGATACGATTAACAGGTGTAAAAAACTGAGGGGGTGTCTTGAACTCTAGCTTGAACTTCATTTTTTACCATGGACCACCCTAATGCACATAATTATGTACGTATGCATGGATGTATTTTTACTAAGTTTGCATAGTGTCGTATTAGAATATGACAATGCTTGGGCATTATGATAAAATTATCAGTCGACGATGTGAGACCGGTCAATTTATATTTGAGAGTTATGTGTGTGTCCACAGTTTAACGGCAGCTTATGACAACAAAGGCCGTTGCCGCCGACAAAGATTAGTTTTGGCATATTACAGAGTTATATTGGATGCTTACGCACTTATAGCATTGTTTGATAACATTTGAAGGTGTCTAAAAACGTGCTCTAACTAACCGCATGTATTAATAATAATAATAATAATAATAATAATAATAATAATAATAATAATAATACCTTCCTCTTCCAAAGACTGTCGTTGACAATTCAGCGCTTTAACGCTGTGGCCTTCACCGGTTCTTTTGTTGACCCTATGCCCGAGATGGAAGAGGGATAGCCCTTCCAGTTACACTAGATTTTGATATAATAATAATAATAATAATAATAATAATAATAATAATAATAATAATAATAATAATAATAATAATAATAATAATAAAAATAATAATAATAATAATAATAATAATAATAATAATAATAATATTCTTTATTGAAACAATCCTGTTGACAAACCGCAACCGGTAACAGTGTACAGTTATGCAATTGAAACAATTCACAATAATAATAATAATAATAATAATAATAATAATAATAATAATAATAATAATAATAATAATAATAATATTTATTCTTTAATGAAGCGCCTGACAAACGCACTGCGCTGTACATTTACATGTTATGCAATTTAAATCTTAACTACTAACAGAACAGACAGCCTGCAATACACGGCGCTAATAGCAGCCTACAAAGCATGTCCGACTACGGTACTCGATCTCGGTACCTCTCGCTCCCTATGCCAGTGTGTTATCCAATGCGCTATCGCCCCCCATGTATATTTGTATTTATGCATGCATGCATGCATTTATGTATGTATGTATGTATGTATGTATGTATGTATGTATGTATGTATGTATGTATGTATGTATGTGTGTATATATATATATATATATGTATGTATGTATGTATGTATGTATGTATGTATGTATGTATGTATGTATGTATGTATGTATGTATGTATGTATGTATGTATGTATGTATGTATGTATGTATGTATGTATGTATGTATGTATGTATGTATGTATGTATGTATGTATGCATGTATGTATCTATGTATGTACATATGTGTGTATGTATGTTTGAACGTGCTAATGTATATATGTGCATATTTACGTAATTTGATTATTTGTATTATAGTGTCGTGTAGGAACATGACAATGCCTTCGGCATTACAATAAAATTACAATTGTAATGAAGAGGAATCAATCATTAGACAAGTTTTACATCCTACCTATATAACGTTTAGTGCCAACGTTTTAAAGGTGTCTATGGAGAGCGCTGTGATCAGTCGCCTACATCAGTTTGCATAATTTCGCTTCTAAGAGTTTCGTGACTTACATCTTTGCCTGCAATGCATTTTCAGGCCTTTGGGGATTGGAACAGCTCTCTCAACAGTTGGCTACACTGCTGCAAGCTGGGTCGCCAGTATGGTGGTGTCAACGACCACGCCTCCCCCAACGGGCCCAACCGAAGGTGCCATACCGATGGGGTGGAAAACAACCCCAGCTGCCCAGACTGACAAGAGTTTGCCACTTGGTCCTGTGATGTCAAGCGCAGTTGCAGCTTGGGCGGCGATTCCTTAATATGCGAAGCTAAGAACGGGTGATGCAATGAAGCCCGTCCAATAATGACAAAAGTCATCTACTTATATTGAAACTTTATAACAATTTTACCAACAAAGGGTTATCTTCAACAAGATCTGTTCTAAGTGTTTTGTTCTGTAACTAAACTAAACTGTTTAGATTATGTAATTATTTAAGTTAAAACTGTTTAGATTCTGTAATTATTTAAGTTAAAACTGTTTAGATTCTGTAATAATTTCAGCTAAAACTGTTTATATTATGTAATTATTTCAGCTAAAACTGTTTATATTATGTAATTATTTCAGCTAAAACTGTTTATATTATGTAATTATTTCAGCTAAAACTGTTTATATTATGTAATTATTTCAGCTAAAACTGTTTATATTATGTAATTATTTCAGCTAAAACTGTTTATATTATGTAATTATTTCAGCTAAAACTGTTTATATTATGTAATTATTTCAGCTAAAACTGTTTATATTATGTAATTATTTCAGCTAAAACTGTTTATATTATGTAATTATTTAAGTTAAAACTGTTAAGATTCTGTAATAATTTCAGCTAAAACTGTTTATATTATGTAATTATTTCAGCTAAAACTGTTTATATTATGTAATTATTTCAGCTAAAACTGTTGATATTATGTAATTATTTCAGCTGAAACTGTTTATATTATGTAATTATTTCAGCTAAAACTGTTTATATTATGTAATTATTTCAGCTAAAACTGTTTAGATTCTGTAATAATTTCAGCTGAAATTGTTTAGATTCTGAAATTATACTTGGTTAAATTCTGAAATTATTTAAGCTAAAACTGTTTATATTATGTAACTATTTAAGCTAAAGCTGTTTAAATTCTGTAATTATTTAAGCTAAAACTGTTTATATTATGTAATTATTTAAGCTAAAGCTTTTTAAATTCTGTAATTATTCAAACTAAACTAGTTAAATTCTTTAATTATTGAAGCTAAAACTGTTTAAATTTTGTAATTATTTAAGCTAAAACTGGTTAAATTCTGTAATTACGAAGAAACTGCTTACATGCTAAACTGTTCTGATTCACATTCGTTAATGTAAATTCTGCTATAAAGCTAAATTGTACTAATTAACATTCGCTATTCTAAATTAATTTCCATTCGTAAACATAAAATTGCGCTATTATGGTAAATTATACAAATCTACATTTATTAAAATAAATTGCATTGTTAACCCATTAGTGCCCGACGTCTGTTAAAACGGACGCTTAGAAAACAGTTTACCAAAAAATAGGCAACTGTATACAAGGCTCTTCTCTATTTTTTTTAAATACTGGGCCATATGACTATACATTATACTATTGTGATTGCCGGATTATGTCAGTTAGAAAAATATACAGTTTTGGTTTTTACGACAACCACAAAATGTCAAAAACATCGTTACCGCTAGTCAGTAAATTTTTATTTGGTATTGAACCAGAAATAATTTTAGGAAAATGTTATTGTTGTTTATAGTACACATATGTTGGCAGAATATTATGACAATCACTGCTTGTTTTACCATGAAAATTTCAATTGCAATTTTGGCGTCCGTTTTAACGGACGTCGGGCACTAGCCCTAAGACATCATTGTTGCACACAGTAAAGTCACCAAGCCTCAATGTCCCAGCAGTTGCTCTTGTCATTGTATTACTTGCAATATGAAGTAACCATCTGCTTGAAATCTATTAATTTTAGACTTGCTACTCACAATATTGTAATCCCTAGAGGCCTAGACTATGAGCTCTATAGGACTTTTTGGCTTTCTCCGAGAAAGCCAAAAAGCCCAAGGAAAGAGCACATTTTCAAGAGTCTAACGCCACATTTACTACAACTGATAAAATGTCACATTTATTGTAACTAGCCTATTTGGGGCGCAAGTTGTTGCAACTTCATGCGAAGTCTGCAGACAGACCATGCCAACATATCGAGATGCCAGTGACACATGCCTGGACAATGTCGGGCCTGCTGACATCAAGAAACTGAGAAACACCGGCAGACAATCGCTGTCGCGTACAAACTTGGCCTTGTGGTCTATGATGTCATAGGTGTTCTAGAGAGGGCATGCATTACTACTCATTGCAGGCACAATGATCATTTTGACAACTTTTTCACATCTTACAGACTCTTGCACTACATGCATAGTTTGGGTACGAAGCAGCAGGTACAATCAGAGGGAACCAAACGGGGCAATTTACCATGAATTCTATGGCAGCCACAAAGAAAGAACCACGAAGACCATATGGCTTTAGATCACGTGCTGATCATACTGTAACTGGCATGATAACAGTGTTGTTTCCATTGCATGAAATTTTGGGATGGTAGACGAAGGTCGTGTGCAGAGATGGCCACAGAGCTAGAAGAAAGTCAATTTGTGTTTCGCAACCTCTAATGTTCCACATCTACAATGAAGGTCAAGGTGGTGTTGATAAGTAAGCTCAGCAGGTTGCTTGTTACAGGCTAAGGATCAGGCAATGCAGGTTTAGATGGTCAATCTTTGTCTACCTGTTTGACCTAACAGTGGTCAAAGTATGGTATCTTTCTCGTAAAGTTTAGGGAGGCGGCGACAGATGCCTTGGACTTAGCTATAGAATAGCACTTTATAAATGTGAAGTTTATGATTACAATCAACCTCATAATAGGATATAAATGCGAGAAATGATCAAAACATTCTGGAAATATTGCATGAAATAGCTAGCAGGCTTCATTCTGTGACAGCGACCTAATCCACTTATCACTGGGCTAGTGCCCGACGTCCGTTATAACGGACGTCGGGCATTATTATGTAAAATACTCAAATCGAACTAGGTAAAAATAAATAAGTTGTCAGCAATGTTACTACACTAAGTTGATGTGATTACTGAAACTATAACTTAATGTGTTCAGTTTAACAACTTTGGGCACTAATGGGTTAAGTTAAATTGCACCATTGAAATAAACTGCGTTCACTCACATTCGTCATAAATTGATGGATGGATGGATGGATGATTTGATCAGAATCATACTCCCCTTTAGCCATGTTTGGTAGTAGTTTTAGTTTAACAACACTGTGTGGTAACAAAGATCATTAGCATAGCCCTTCGCCTTTATCCTGGCTCTTGACTAGCACTGTCAGGTTTAGTCACGTACACACCTTTTAAAGGTTTTAATTTGCCTTATAAATAAGGAAGGTGCGCAACATCTTGCACACCATTTTAACTTATGAGACCATCCTATATGAACGGTATATGAATTTCGGTGGCCAATCGTCTCCCATCCCGTTAAATCTTAACCCAACAGTGTATGGTCAGTGTACTCATCACAGCTGAGCAGATGGAGCAGAAATGTCGAAACAAATTTCTACCATGGCTGGAATTTGAACCCCCGACCTCTCGGTTTTTGTCCAGCACGCTAACCACGCCGCCTTTACTATACAGAGGTCTGTGTCAGTCCAAAGCCTTAGTACATGAGAGGGCAACGTCAATAGTTTCTTCATCTTTCTGTAGCCTAAAATAATGCCTTTACTCTTAGGGTCTCACGCTTGAGGAGGAGCGCGCTTCTGAAAGGCTCATGCTGTGAGAAGCGCCTTAAAATTGGTCAAATACAATAAAATACAATCGCCTTCGTAAACATCATACAGCGGCCACCTCACCTGTGTTTACCTAGCGTCAAACGAACCTCCGTTGTGAAACTACTTTTAGCCACGTCAGCAACAAAACACGAAGTCTGAACTATGCCATACGAACCCTAAGAACTGGTTAAATATTCCACACCTTTTTAAAGTCTAGTATTCGCACTCTAAGTAAGACCAGAAGCGCGCTGCTGTATTATGCCAAAAATAATCTTTGTCGGCAGCAACGGCCTCTGTTGTCATAAGCTGCCGTTAAACTGTGGACACACACGCTGCTGTCTAAGTGAGGCTGTAGTATGCCAAACAAAAATCTTTGTCGGCGGCAACGGCCTATGTTGTCATAAGCTGCCGTTAAACTGTGGATCCATCCTGCTGTAAGTAGTATCAAAAGTGGAGTGCTCATAATTATGTAAGTGGTTGATGGCAACGGCCTTTGTTGTCATAAGCAGTTGTTAAACTCGGGATCCATCCATCATGCATTAGTACCCGTCCTAAGTCTGCACCAAGGAGGAGGGCGACGCCAATGATCTATGTTATCACTTAGTGTCGTAAAACTTATGCTAACATTTACTAACACTGATATAATATTAGAAAGGCTGTATTAAGCCAATATAAAATTTTCCCGTCAACAGCCTTTCTTGCCATAAGATGTGGTTTGACCCCGGTTCCATTCGCGGAACTCTGCCTATTCCTTATTTGGTTTAAATTAAACCAGTTTCCTGACAAGATTATCAAGAGAAAAGAAAGGATTTTTGACTTGAAGTAGAATACAAATTACATTTTAATCTTTCTCATTGGTCTCTCGATCTTTGAAAGCGATTCTTTCTCCCGGCTTCCGTTCTGAGAGCGCCTCTAAATAGTTGTTCTACGAGATGCGCTTTATATATATTGGATACTATACGATACGATGCGATACGATACGATAAAATATCGAAAGCAATCAAATTTCCGAATGGGTAATAATAATAATAATAATAATAAAAAAAAAAATAATAATAATAATAATAATAATAATAATAATAATAATAATAATAATAATAATAATAATAATAATAATAATAATAATAATAATAATCTTACGTAGCAGCGGAGAAGGTGGCATGATGAATAAAATGCTATAATTATCAAGAGATAAAGCGATCAAATAATAAATTGATCAAACGAGAAAATGATCAAATAATAAAATGATCAAACGAGAAAATGATCACGTGATCAAATGAGAAATTGAGAAAATGGTCACATAATAAAATGATCAAACGAGAAAATGATCATGTGATCAAATGAGAAATTGAGAAAATGGTCAAATAATAAAATGATCAAACGAGAAAATGATCACGTGATCAAATGAGAAATTGAGAAAATGGTCAAATAATAAAATGATCAAACGTGAAAATGATCACGTGATCAAATGATAAATTGAGAAAATGGTCAAAAGATCAATTGCGAAAATGCGAAAATTGTCAGGTGATAAAATGACAAAATCGTGACTAAAATGCTACCTCTGAAGACATGCACTTAAACTAATTAGGGCCTATACGAACAGTAATGTAAACATTGTTCATCGATTTACTGTGAAGTCTTCAGTGTCGAATCAAAAATCAAGGTTTCGATTGATACTTTCGAAATATGCAAACACTTTCCGAATATGCCACGTATAGCTACAGCCTGATCACGTGGCATCACATGACCACTGCACGGTCATCACGTTACATTATTATTATTGTCAGCGTCTGTGTTGAAGAAAAGATTGGACTATAGAGTGACAGGAAGATCTATCACCCCACTTAGTGTAGAGCTTCTAGAGGGAACTATACTTAGTTGTTAAGCTCACAGGAGAGACAATAGATGACAAAATTGATTATTTAATTAAGCGAGAACAATCAGTAATCATGAGTCAGTAACATAATGACAATTCCAATAAAACAATGAAGTAGGCTAACTCTTTTACTAAGAGTCCGTGAATTACTATCTCTTAATAATTAATAATGTTCGTTATCTGTATAATTGACAATAATATTAATTAAAGTTTAGAATAATAAAAAATCAAAGTTAAACGATTAAGTATTAAGTTTTAAGTGTTAATTGTTCACGAGTTCCAAACCTGGCTGTACCCAAAAAGACCAATAACCCAAAGTTAACCCAAAACCAATCTATCCGAACAAGCCCCGTTTCTATGTGTGCTTAAGAATTTATACCACTGTTTTTGTACCCCTAGAGAAGCTGAGCCAATCAGGGGAAAGCAATACACAGGAGTATTTTTAGGAATACTAGCTAGTGAACTTGTTTCTCAAGTGTAACGCCTGCCTAGGGAAACCATTCAGCCAATGAAACTAACCCACACACTATCCAGTAATGCAATGATAAAGCCAATACTGTATGTATATACTCATTATATACTTATTATATACTTATTATATTATACTTATATATATATATATATCTATATATACTAGCCTTATGACAGATCTAACGACAAAGAAACATATTACATAATATTATTATAGTCAGTGTCTGTGTTGAAGGAAAGATTCGGCGTATAGCACGACAGGAAGTTAAACGATCTGCGACAGAAAATCCTCAGCAAAATGTTAGTATTTATAGAATAACAGTGAAATCTTCTTTATCTGTTGAATGGTGATATTCAATTATTGTAATTTAGCGCCGTGTGTTGCAGGCTGTCTGTTCTGTTAGTGTAGTTAAGATTTATGTCTTCTGTCATTTGTGTTCTTGTGAATTATTGTTTCAATTGCGTAACTGTACACTGTAACCGGTTGCGGTTTGTCAACCGGATTGTTTCAATAAAGAATATTATTATTATTAATAATTTAGTTGAAGCGACCATCATGGATTAATTTGCGGATATGTATATGTTTCAGGGAATGTGTATAATCAGGGAATGTGTATATACCCTGAAATTTCAGGGTACATGTATGTGTTTGAACAGGGTATGTGTATATGCCCTGGAAATTTAGGGTTAGGGTTTAGGTTTAGGGTTAGGGTTATGGGTTGGGGTTAGGGTTATGGGTTGGGGTTAGGGTTAGATATACATGAAATATACATATACACATACCCTGATTATACACATTCCCTCAAGTATATGTATATTCATAGGGTATATACATGTACATATTCCTTGATTATACACAATGAACCGTTCACTGTGACATAATATGCACGTACACCCAGATATGCTGTCAGTATCTAGAAGGCAATGTGTATGTGTTTGTGCGTGTGTGTGTGTGTGTGTGTGTTTGTGTGTTTGTGTGTGTGTGTGTGTTTGTGCGTGTGTGTGTGTGTGTATGTGTGTGCGTGTGTGTTTGTGCGTGTGTGTATGTGCGTGTGTGTATGTGTGTGTATGTGCGTGTGTGTTTGTGCGTGTGTGTATGTGCGTGTGTGTATGTGTGTGTATGTGCGTGTGTGTATGTGTGTGTGTATGTGTTTGTGTGTGTGTTGTGTGTGTGTGTGTGTGTGTGTGTATGTGTGTGTGTGTGTGTTTGTGCGTGTGTGTATGTGCGTGTGTGTATGTGTGTGCGTGTGTGTGTGTGTTTGTGTGTGATAGGCCTTCTTTCGAAATATTCAAACACTTTCCGAATATGCCACTTATAGCTACAGCCTGATCACGTGACTGACTGTGTGTGTGTGTGTGTGTGTGTGTGTGTGTGTGTGTGTGTGAGTACGCATTGCGTCCGCTCTGTGAACGTCAGTATGTACACACAGCTTCTCTTCGAGACCGTCACCACAATCTCAAGGCCTGAGCATGCGTTCTCGGAATGCGAGCCCATTATAAATTATTTAAACTTTTATTACACCAAAGTTTGTTAAAATAAATGTAGTGGAGTATAGCTAACATAAATGTTTACTATGTTTTTGAATCTTAAGAAATTCCGATCGGTAGAATATTTTAAAATCGCGATTATGTTGAGCACTCGGATTGTCAGGGGCGGAGCTTCGGATCTCGCATTCTGAGAACTAAAACACACGTTTCCACCAATTTCCCACACGTATGTATTTTGGCATGTAACAATTTCACACTCGGCTAGTTTTGGGCTAGTTGCGCTGAATGCGATGGAAGGCCCTAGCGACCGTATTAAACATGGACAGCGAAGTTAAGAGGTTGGCTATTATTTACTTAAATTCTTATTTAGTTTATTTCTAGTTGTAAGATGTAAATATCGGGTCATGTAGATAGCGTTAAGCAAGTTAATACATTTATTACCTAACAGTATCATAAATAGAGTAGGTATAATCGGACACGCAAACGACGACACGTGCCCACTGCATAGTACAGGTCTCCTAATTCAACCCCGTGTCCACTGCCTGGTTTAGAACGCGTTGTCGTGTTGTTGAATTTAACCGATAATGGCAGTGATCGTCGCCCAATATAACTGCCTATCTTTTGAGGGTAAACGTGTAGCTTAGCGTCGTAAATATTCGCAATTGCATGGGTTTCAGCGTTGGTCGAATACAAGTGGGATTGAATTAAAACAATTCTTGCTAAATAGAAGTCGGATGGATGAAAATAATTTTTAGTTAAATAGAAGTGGGCCTGATGAAAAGAATCGGCATTCTATTAGTTTCATGGACCGCAACTTACCGATTCCTTATGGCGTCCGATCCCGGTCAGGCATTCGTGAGGGTCGGTTAGGCGTCGTGAGGGTCGGTTAGGGTCAGGTTAGGCGTCGTGAGGGTCGTTTAGGGTTAGGTTTAGGGTTAGTGTCGTCATTAGAAAAGATGGTACAAATTTTACATTCTGCGTAGCATGCCAAAATATACCGTGTAAGAACGGTTGAGAATCTCTGTGTGTCATTTATATCGACCAGTCAGGGCGCACTACAATGCTTAAATCTTTTAGTTCAAACGTTCATGGCAGAGATTAAAAGACCAATGTCCAGCTGGACTGAACGCAGAGAAAACTAATTACTCTTTTGTAATATTTTAACAGATATGTTATCAGAACAGTTTATTATGACATTGTTGTTGCGTTAAATCGTGTCTGTTTTGTGAGTGCTTGTATTCTCATATGTGTTTATTGTTTGCGGTTATTTTCCAGCTTTGTTCCAATCTGGCTTCTACCAGACTGCAAACAAAGGAGTCAGCCCTTGACTAGCACGCAGTCAAGTCATCACTTCCGTGCCACACTACATCGGAGAACCGCGAGGCCAGCATACGAAGCTACGTAGCAGGCATGTACAGCTTCTAACACTTTTCTAGATCTGTAGCCCTTTCAGTCTTTTAGTTCATCTTTGTCAAAGAATTCATATCTAAGGTATCTGGTTTCAATAAAGATTGTTCCAAGACAACTGGCTGAACTGGTCAGGAACTGAGCTCAGATTTAAAGTGGTTCTTCAGCTTGGAGCAAATTGGCCGCAAAATTTACTGTGTAGTATTAGACAATCAAGACAACTAGCTGAACTGGTCAGGAACTGAGCTCAGATTTAAAGTGGTTCTTCAGCTTTGAGAAAATTGGCCGCAAAATTTACTGTGTAGTATTAGACAATGGTTACTGGTAAGCCTAGTACATAGCACCAGTACCAATAATTTGAGTAGCCGTTCCATATGCACAACTCTATATAATCTCTAAGACCCTGGGGAATGAAGTACCTCGGGGCAACAGAAAATAATAGTGATGATTATTTGATTTTCATTAAACTGCCGTGTGTATGCAGTGTTAGCGACTTCATTTTCTTAACCTCAGTCCTCTTTACTTTGCCATACGATCTTTAAAGTTATTGTAATTGTCGTTGAATGAATTTATTTTGTCTGTTTCAGAATTTGCTGCCAGCACAAAATCCAACCTGATCATCGCACTTCCAGATTCGATGCCCGCTTTTAAAGAAACGTCAATTATCATCGAACAGGAGGAAGGAACGGAGAAACACACCCTCGTCTCATCAGCCACTGAGTCATCACTCAATTTTGCATCACTTGCGCCAGGTATGTACAGTATATTTAAAATGCTTTGTTAAATTCAAATACAGTGGATTCATTCAAAGCCAGTTTAAGTATTTTGAGTGGAAAACAAATCAGAAGAATTAAATGAAATAATAGTTGAAATAAATTCAATGAAGAACAAAGTAAATTCTTTGTGAAATATTAATTAACTGAGAAAGCTTGTCTGAAGAGGTCAGTCAATTTAGTTTACATGTACTGTAGGTCACTCTTGTTCTTTAGCCTAATTCATAACTGACTTACATCGTGGAGCCTTTGCAAGGCAAACGCTCCTCAAAAACAACCATACTGCACGTGAGCCTACATATACTAAAGTTTTCATTATGATCTCTGTATTTACTTGTTGTATTTATCATTGTTATATTTTATTCTTAGTAATAAGTTATTAGCAACTTCTATAGCACTGCATTTCAAGATGGTTTACATGGCAGCCGAGGTTCTGTTCAAATGTGCAATCTGCACAAAGGCGTTCACTCGGAAGGCTCAGCTCAAACGCCATCTGACACTCCACAACGAGAGAAACCGTTCAAATGTCCACACTACTAGGTAGGAGGCCTTCTTAATCTCAATTAGAGCGCTCGACCAGTAGCGCGGAGAGTACGAGTTCGAGCCTCGCCCAAGGCAGTTTATGTGCAGATTTTGGGCTGTTGATAGACAGTGTGGCTGGAAACGCGTGCTAATATAGTGGTGGACATGAACTGTGAGAGAACAGTGCGCAAGTCTTCGGTACTGATAGGTAATGACATCACTGTAACCATAATCCCTGCACAAACCTGTTTAGTATTAAACTATGAATGTATATCATTTTATTGAATCTCAAGGTTTCCATAATAGTAATAAAAAAGTGATCTGAGAAAGTCTGTAGCACCAGTGTACTGATGATCAAAGTATTATATGATGGTCACTGGTAAGGAGAGTTCATAGCACCAGTACCAAAATATACATGATGGATGGTCATAATTAATAGTCTGTTAGTTAAAGTTTAACTTCATTCCTACTTTTAATTATTTGCATATTAAATAGTAAAAGGAATTGTGTTAATTTTCCAGGTTATTTTCTAGCCTTGTTCCGTTCCCTGGATTCTACCAAGTGCAAACAACGGCAACGGAGTCAGCCCTTCGGGATACCATACCGGATGAAGAGCCATGCCTGATCTTTGACCCTGACCAACACACAGTAAAGTCATCACTTCCATGCCACACGACTCCCTTTGCACTGAGAAATGCCAGCATTTCCACTTTGGTTACAGATGCAGAGAGCAACAACGGTCCACTCAACTCAATCCAAGAACAAATTCGTTTGCTAGCAGAACCAGTCTCAGGAAATCAGGACAGCAAGAAACCAGCGTGCAAAACTACATGGCAGGCATGTAAAGTTTTTAATATTTCTGGATCATAAGAGCGTATATTTTTTATTGTATTGTATTTGGCCATTTGTAAAGCAAAAGCCTTTCAGAAGCGCTCCCAGTGCGAGCAACCCCGAGGGAAAAGGCAGGATTTTAGTTTAGAAAAAGACGGTGGAAAGACTACCAGAAAGGATTGCGGAGCGGACCGGTTGAGGAAGTCCATTCCACAGAGAAGGACGAGAGATCTGGAGTGTTTTAATGGTATTATGTAATGTAATTACGACAATTTATATAGCGTCGTCAGTAGCAAGCTTCTTCAAAAATGCTTTACACGCATGCAGGCTGCCAACTGTCAGCGCAGATGCTAGGAGCTCGATAGAATGTACAGTTTTAACTGTTTAAAAAAATGAATGCTTTTGATTTCCTGGATAGTTGCGGGTGATGACCTTATGACATTTCATAATTATTGCCTCTTTTCTTAATATTATTATTGTTGGTATTATTACCCTTGTTGTTGTATTATTGTCGTGGCCGAGTGGTTAGAGCGCTCGGCCAGTAACGTGGAGAGTACGGGTTCAAGCCTTGCCCAAGGCAGTTACTGTGTAGTGACCTTGAACAAGTCCTTCCCTCACAGTTGCTCAGTGCCATAGATGTTCTGTCATGTTGTCATGTGTGCACTTCTGAACTTTTGGAAGGAGGGCTATATCAAATGCAGTTGTACTGTACTGTTAATTACTGTCATTATTAATACTATTTATTTGATGTAGGAAGGAAGGGAGAGAGAACTGGAATCAGAATGAGCTAGTTATGAAGAAAGGATGGGAAGAGTATAGGTTGAATAACTGTTAGCTTTTATTCATGATGTACCATATGTAGGCTTATTTTAAGTTTGTTAATTAAGAAATAACATTTAGCAAATTAAGCATAATTAGCAGCAGTTACTGTGAGTGGCTGTTGACACCACGTTGTCCAGTGTTCTGTCATGTAGGCCTATATTATTATTATTATTATTATTATTATTATTATTATTATTATTATTATTATTATTATTATTATTATTATTATTATTATTATTACTATTACTATTATTATGTGTAAGAAGACCATTATTATGTTATAGTTTGAAAATAACACTAAAACCAAACATTCATTCATTTCAGAGATTTATATAGCACCCCTTCAAGGTAATCTACTCAACCTCTGTTAAAGAGAACAATCTTGAGATTAGAGAAGAACGTGGCCACAGGGGCTCTATACATTATTTTGCCATTATTGATAGTCTGTTCGTAAATGTTGAATTACATTGCGACTTTTAATTATTAGCCTATTACTATAGTAAATAGTAACAGCTTACTGGCACATGAAAAGCAATTGTGTTTATTGTTCCAGGTTATTTGCTGCTTTGCTGTCCTCCCTGGACTCTACCAGCGGCAAACAACGCAGTCATTCCTTCAGGATACACTACCGGATGAAAAACAACCATGCCTGATCCTTGACCACAGTCAAGTCATCACATCTTTGCTATGGCAATCCCTTTGAACTGAGAAATGCCAGCCATGCTTCCACTTTGATTACAGAGGCAGAGAGCAATAACGATCCGTTCAACCCATCCGTCGCAATTCCTTCAAGAAGGACTTCTGGACCATACCATTATCTGGTCATGTCCTTTGTTTGGCACAGGTCATCTGTGGGTGATTGTCAGGGTGAGTTCACACAGAGAGGGCATTATTATGTATAAGAAGACCATTTTTATGTTATAGTTGGTTTGGTATTAGTATTGTTTTCTGCTTCAGCAACTTTGCTGATTAGATATGTGTTAAGTAGTTTAAGATCACTGACTAAGGGTAGTTTCCTTGGACTATTCCATTTTCGTTCATCAATAGTTTGTCTAGCTTGTGTTGACACTTGTAATTTCCAGTCTTCTCTGGCAATGTCTAGAAAGTCATCGCACTGTTTCCTTAAATAACTGCACCCTTCACTTACAACCTTTTCACAAAGATTCTGGGCACATTTTGTCAGTGACTGGCCCAGACGCAGTGCTAATGATGGAACCTTGTATGTGCCAGTTTGACTATCATGTCCAGAAAGAGCCTTCACTGCATCACATACCACCTCAAATTTTTCCAACGTGAATGCATTCACTTAGGTTCTGAATGTCATGGTCAATGGTACGAAATTTGATTAAAAATCGTCCAAGTTCTCGCAAACGACATCTTATTTCCTGTTGAGTGTTGACCATGATGGGACAGCCCCTTACGTCCTTTTATGTACAAACGTTTACCAAATTCTAAGATTGTGCTGTCATTTTGAACAGCCATACCCACTTTTTCATTTTCTACGTGGGTTAAACAGGTGGAGAAGTGGAGAAGTTCAGAGAATTACTTTATCTGTGTATATAAACATGATGTATTAAGATGTAGGAATATTTTCTGTTTGTAAACTAAGAACTAACATTTAAAGTTATGCATAATTATTTGCAGCAATTACTGTGAGGGTAATTACTGACCGTTCAGCCTGGCCATTGTCTAATTAATGTGCTACCAGAAAGACCTCACTCAATACATGTATGTCAAAACTTGTGTCAACAAATACAATTCTAAGATGTGCCATTGGTATCAGAACTCGTGCATTATAGCATGTTCAAGATTTTGAGCTTTAAAAAAATATAATGGTGCATTTCTGTTTAGTTATTTCTTGTTACAACGTCTTGTGTTGGTAACAGAGCTAAGGAAAATTGTTTTTCATTGACTACTTAATATAAGTTGCCTTTATCACCAAGTCCTGATAAGTGGAGACTATTGGTGTCATGTACTTTAGAGCTAATGAAAATAATTGCTTTTGTTTATATGCCTAGTTCATGTACTACAAAGTACAAACTATGTACTTACTGACCTTTCAGCCTGGCCGTTGTCTAATTAATGTGTCTTCAGTTTTTAAATATAGCTAAGTAAGTAAATAAGTAAATATAGCTACACCATAAATGTTCTACAAACTGCTCTGTATAATGTTCTTTGTTGAGCAATAGCTCTGATACCACAAGGTAATTACTGACCTTTCAGCCTGGCCATTGTCTAATTAATTAATGCATTACCAGAGAGACCTCACTGAATACATTTTTTGTCAAAGTTTTTACACTGTTTTGACTGTTTTTACAGTGAGCAACAGAGCTAATGAAAGTTGCTTTTGATTAAATGCCTAGCTCATGGATAATTATAATTATAGGTTAATTATTGACCTTTCATCCTGGCCGTTGCCTAGTTAATGTGTCTTCAGTTTGCATAAGCAGGTTATTCAAGTGCTAACTGTGATAACATAAGGTCACTCATTATATTCCTACTGTACAATTTGTTAGCATATGCATAAATGGTAGTATATTGCATGCAGCGTTACGTGGAGTATCCAGGTTCATGGCTCTCCTGAAATGGCCTCTGTTACATCATTTGTTGAATCCAGGTTACATCAAACTACCCTGCAACTCCAGAACTTTGGCTAGTGTTGATTGTGATGTGTAATTAATCAAATAAGTGTGTAATTGATAAATGCTTACATCACTAATGCTGCATGTGGCTTTCTGGTCTTCCCTAGACTCTTAAAGACTCATTTTTCAACTGTTTGATGGTCTCATTTTTATTCTATAATAATACCATTATCAATCCCAAACGACAGGTAGGCAACTATAATAATAATACTGACTTCGTAACGGTGGATTACTGCAATATCCAAGAAAGAAACTGACCACAAGACGCCACGGATCATCATGGAAACTGGTATGGATAAAAGTCGTATATCTTCATTCTGGTAATATATTATGACGAAATCTCTGCGGAAATGTGATACCTGATCTCTCCCTCACTACCTCACCTAAAATCACCATGTTTGGACGAGGTCAAATTTTTGGTCAGAAATAAACACTGGACTAACAACCATCAAGGTTTTAAAAGTGACGAAATTTCGAGTATGTCAGAATCACTTTAAAACTCATACATAAGTAGGTAGGGTATAGTTATTCACGAATCAGGCAGAATTTCGCCTTTATCTTGGCTGATTACTGCAATATCCAAGAAAGAAACTCACCACAAGAGGCCTCGGATCATCATGGAAACTGGTATGGATAAAAGTCGTATATCTTCATTCTGGTAATATATTATGACGAAATCTCTGCGGAAATGTGATACCTGATCTCTCCCTCACTACCTCACCTAAAATCACCATGTTTGGACGAGGTCAAATTTTTGGTCAGAAATAAACACTGGACTAACAACCATCAAGGTTTTAAAAGTGACGAAATTTCGAGTATGTCAGAATCACTTTAAAACTCATACATAAGTAGGTAGGGTATAGTTATTCACGAATCAGGCAGAATTTCGAATTATCTTGGCTGATAACTGCAATATCCAAGAAAGAAACTGACCACAAGACGCCTCGGATCATCATGGAAACTGGTATGGATAAAAGTCGTATATCTTCATTCTGGTAATATATTATGACGAAATCTCTGCGGAAATGTGATACCTGATCTCTCCCTCACTACCTCACCTAAAATCACCATGTTTGGAGGAGGTCAAATATTTTGTCAGAAATAAACACTGGACTAACCATCAAGGTTTTAAAAGTGACGAAATTTCGAGTATGTCAGAATCACTTTAAAACTCATACATAAGTAGGTAGGCTATAGTTATTCACGAATCAGGCAGAATTTCACGTTAATCTTGAGTGACTACTGCAAAATCCGAGAGTGAACTTTCCAAAAGACGCCTCGGATCACCATGAAAATCGGTATGAATAAAAGTCATGTATCTTCATTTTGGTAATATATTATGACGAAATCTCTGCGGAAATGTGATACCTAACGTCTCTCTCACAACGTACCCTAAAATCACCATGTTTGGAGGAGGTCAAATATTTTATCAGAAAAAAACACTGGACGTTATCAAGGTTTTAAAAGTGACGAAATTTCGAGTATGTCAGAATCACTTTAAAACTCATACATAAGTAGGTATGGTATAGTTATTCACGAATCAGGCAGAATTTCGCCTTTATCTTGGCTGATAACTGCAATATCCAAGAAAGATACTGACCACAAGACGCCTCGGATCATCATGGAAACTGGTATGGATAAAAGTCATTTATCTTCATTCTGATAATATATTATTTTTACCAAACAAGCTTAAAATTGAAGCAAAATTATAAATCGTATGTTGGTTTGGTTAGAGCGATCTGCTTAGACACCTTTAAAACGTTGGCAAACTGTGCTATATAAGCTGCCAACAAACTTGTTTAATGACTAATGGGTTCTGTCGACAGTTTCTTTGTAATACACAAAGCAGTAACGTGTTCTAATAAGTCACTATCTAAACACCAAAATACATCCTACTATAACTATGTGCATACATACATACATCCGCACGTTCATACATACATACATGCATTGCATACATTCTTTGATCTACCGGTTGTTTACTGGCCGAGCTCCCAAGTATCTCTGCGACCGTATCCGGCTGCCGACCTCGGCTACTTCTCTTCGCCCGTTACGCTCATGATCTCTTTGTCCCGCGAGCGAGAACTGCTATGGCTAAAACGCGAGCCTTTGCCTTCTGGCCCTGCACTATGGAATTAGCTTCCTCCTTTGACACGTTCCTGTTTATTAACTGGTGGGCCAAGTGCCTCTTTTCGTTGTCTGAAGACCTCTTTCTTTTCTCTGGGTCTTTCGCACTGGGAGAGCCTCTGATTGGTGTACACTGCGAGAGGCGCTATATAAATTGACAGATACAATACAATACATACATGCATACATTAATGCAGAGATACAAACACGTATACATGCATACATACATACATACATACATACATACATACATACATACATACATACAGACATACATACATACATACATACATACATACATACATACATACATACATACATACATACATACATTCATACTCAGGTAGGGTGGTTCTAAAAATTAAAAGTTGTTATTTCCAGGATGGTACCCTCTCAATCTGTTACCTTGCCTTAGTGATAAATAAGTGCAAAATTTTAGCTTGATTGGTTGATATTTAGTGGTCGCTCAGTGCTCGTGACTTTTCACTATTATTGACTAATCACGATAATGTTGCTCTTCACAGGCTAATGCCGAAAAATAGACAAATCAGCTCATAAAGTATTAACAAAAACTTTTTAAACCAAAGAAACAAACTGGGTAATGTAGACTGTAAGAGCTGAAGTGACAAACATTGTTTTTGCTCTTCATTTTGGTGATGGATGAGCTGAATTCTTGGATGAGTTTTACACCCTGCTCGGCATTGTCGTTCACAATATACTGAGACTCTGTGCGCAATGTTTTGCCTTCTGAAAGTCCTCATTTTCTTCCTATTGCTCAGTATCAATCAGAGTTAGCAACTTGCTGGGCAGTTCAAATATCTCAAAGAAGTTGAGAGTACTGACGATCACAAAATCTTCGAGCACCTTGCTGTCAATACTGCTCACCTGCATTTGAATGCATTTCGGCGGTTCGTTCGGTCATGGATTTTGAAGTACCTTGACCATCTTTCGCTTTACTCCGCAGGGTCAAAAAAGACAAAGGCTATCATCTCCTCACTCAAATGCCACAAGTACCTGCAGAGAGCCTTGGTGGCTGCTGCAGAAATGACGTCATTTATCTCCTTGTACTTCAAGAGAGACTTTAGACGCCGAAGGTAATTGGAAGGCGCTGTAATCGGGTTGGGACAAGAAATCCATGCTTCTGTGTATGCCAGACTAGTAAACAGGCTGATGTCTCTAAGTGACTTTTCTTCGCGAACTGTAAGTCGGAATTGTTCTCTGAACATCCAGTCTTTGATGGAATACAATATCTTTGGCCTCCATTGCATCGGGTGCCATCAATCGGATAAAATTATCATAAAGAAAGATGACAGTGAGTTCAAGTAGTTCGCGGTGGTCATCTCAAGGTTGGTTGCTAAATTGTAAAGAGTTCTTGGCAAATTCAATTGCATCAAGTCTGAGCTTGCTGTGTGCTGCTACAATTTCTGAACAAGTAGTTCGCGGTGGTCATCTCAAGGCTGGTTTCAGATCTTGAGGTGCTGTCTTGAAGTTATCTGTATCCATGTGTGGCCAATTCTCATGGAATCGCTTAAAACGTGCCATGTCTGGACCACTTGATGGTCCAAATGAGTGTTTAAAAACATCACTAGGTATGACTTCGGGCACATGTTGCCAGCAAGCCAGATGCAGTAGGTCCTTTCAAGTTTGATCTCAATCAGAGAACATGCGCCATTGCGCCTGCTGGAATCCTGTATTTCATGCCGTGGTATCGAGGCACATTGCTTTGACCCTCTCTGTCACCCCTCCCATTCAATCCTTCAACACACTCACAGCAGCTTGACTGGTTTCTTCACCTGTACAATGATTTAACTTTTGCACTCCGACTTATTGATCCTCTTCATATTCTGTGACCAAAACTGGCAATCTATAAACCGTGTCTCTTCCGGTAATTTCAGGAAAGATCTTCCCATCCCAATGTACAGTTAGAGGTAGCCTACTGGTCCATCTCGCCGACTAAATTCGAGTTTTACTCTGCCAGCAATCTGACTGCGGTGCGCAATCCTGGCTCTGCGAATTGTGGCTCGATTAATTGCAAACTCAGCAACGTTATCGTCGTCATGTCTCAGGCTTTGCGCTGTTGCTGAAAGCAAATACGTAGCATCTCCGTCGGTCACATTTGACTTTGTTGAGCGACCTCTAAACTTTGTTCAATTTCAATCAAATTTGGCAGGAATCATTGTTACATAAAGCATAACAGAATAAAAGGGTACCATCAAACATTTTGAAAACTTTATTTTCTTACATAGCTTTGAGAACCACCCTAATATGCATGCATGGGGCGGGCAGATGGTCGAATGGTAACACGCTGACACGATTATCAGAAAGACGCGGGTTCGATACTCGCTATTCTCAATAAGTTTTGACACCTTCAAAACGTTGGTTTGTGTCAGCCTCCCATTCCCTAGGGAAAAACTGTGAAAATGAGCAGTAGAACAGATGAGAGCATTGCAGGCTGCCACTCAGTTAAATTCGATTCCTACTAAACTTGTCATTATCTGCTACTGTAACTATAGTCTATAACATGTTATCTTACTGCGTACAATACTTGTCATTCTAAATTAATTAACGATTACTACTGTTATTATTATTGTTTAGGGCTGGTACTGATTAAAGTAATTTTAATCGATTAATCTCCTAAATTTAATCGAGATTAATCGACTAAATTCGATTAATTTGGTCCATGTTACATAAGGCGTGAAAAATTGTCTAGACTGTATACACTGCAAAAATACTTCAATCATGTGACATGCTTAAGTTCAAATTGTCAAACTGAGAAAGTAGTCAGTAGTAACTACTTTCTATATAAAAATCTTCAATAATTTCGCCATCTTCGACTTTTCCATCAGCATATACCTTAAATGCAAAATGATCGCTTAATTTTCCACTGAAATTTTTCACATTATTACTGTTCGCCATATCGTTTATTCCGGAAATAGGTCGGTTGACGTCATAAAATAAGTAAGAATATTAATCGAAAATTAATCGAACAAGCCAAAATTAATCGATTAAACCTTTTAACGATTAATCGATTAATTAATCGTTAAAATCCGCAGCCCTATTATTTATATAATTATTTTATTATCATTGCGTACATACATTATGTATGTACGCAATGATAATAAAAATAATTATGATACATACATGCATACATAAATACATACAAAATGCATACATACATAGTCTTACATCATTCGATTTGAAATCATACTAACATTTTCCACGAAGATTATTATTCCTGTTCTTCAAACTATTCGTCGTCCAAATTCACCGCAACCTTCCTTCTCGTTTATGCAGACACTGACACTATGACACCGACTTTGGAACTATCACCTGGTGCATTTGCCGCCTGGGCTGCAATGCCTTAAGATACGGGGTTAACAAAGTGTGATGTTTCGAAGCCTTCCGTATCATTGCGGAAGGCATCAGCTAATGCTGAAATCTATGATGAAACTTTTTCATCATTCTACTAACAAATTGGCACATAGCTGTGCTGATCATGAACTGTTCTGCCTTGTGATCAGGCCAAATTGCTTATATTCTGTAATTTAATTAAACTGTTAAAATTCTGTAAATAACTTAAACTGCTTGAATTATGTAAATAAGTTTAACTGTTTAAATTCTGTAAATAAGCTGGACCGTTGACAATTTCTAATTTAGTGCTTAAATTCTATAATATATTAAGGTAAACTATTTAAATTCTTCAATTAAGCTAAACTGTTTAAATTCTGTAACTAAGCTAAACTGTTTAAATTATGGTATCAAGTTAAATTGCATTAATTAACATTCGCTATTCTGGATTCATTTGCATTCGTGAATATAAACTATGCTATGAGTTTAAACAGTGTAAATCAACATTCATAAAAATAAATTGTATTATTTAGTTGAATTGTGCTGCTACACGGAACTGTGTTCATTTGCATTCGTTTATGTAAATTATGATTCTGAGGATGGATGGATGGATGGACGGATGGACGGATGGATGAACGGACGGACGGACGGACGGACGGACGGACGGACGGACGGACGGGACGGACGGACGGACGGACGGATGGACGGACGGACGGACGGACGGACGGACGGATGGATGGATGGATGGATGGGTGGGGGTGGACTGATGGATGAATGGATGGATGGATGAATGGAAAAAGACACATTAATAATAATAATAATAAATATAATAATAATAATAATAATAATAATAATAATAATAATAATAATAATAATAATAATAATAATAATAATAATAATAATAATAATAATATAATAATAATAATATCTTTTCTTTAATAAGCGCCTGACAAACGCACTGCGCTGTACATTTACATGTTATGCAATTGAAATCTTAACTACTAACAGAACAGATAGCTTGCAGTACAACGGCGCCAATAGCAGCCCACAAAGCATATCCACCCTACGGGGGCTCGAACTCGGTACCTCTCGGTCTCTGTGCCAGATGTTATCCAATGCGCCACGGGCCCCCATTTGAAGTTTGAAGTGGAACATAAGATATCCAAAGCTATCGAATTATCGAATGAATAAAAATAATATTAATAATAATAATAATAATAATAATAATAATAATTATAATAATAATAATAATTATTATAATAATAATAATAATAATAATAATAATAATAATAATAATAATAATAATAATAATAATAATAATAATAATAATAATAATAATAATAATAATAATAATAATAATAATAATAATAATAATAATAATAATAATCATAAAAAAATAATAATATTAATAATAATAATAATAATAATAATCATAATCATAATCATAATCATAATTATAATGTAGACGTTGGCAGGTTAAAACTCAGTCAGATGTACATTAAAACAATGTCAGATAATCCTGATTTTAAGGTTCTGCTTAGACACTCCATAACGTGACTAACTGGTTCGATATATACTTAATATTAACTAGAAAATGTAATAATTTGTGATCCAGCCAATAATATCCTTCTTCTGAAGCTTCGAAACGTCTTGCAACCGGGATGAGGGCTTCACCTGCCATCTATAGTTTAGAGGACGATACCTTCTGACGAGACGCAGCGCTCGTGAATAAGCTGGTGCACTACGATTAGGCTTCGGTGTAGCGCTCAAGATGTTTAGAAATTTTGCATCCGTTAAAATTTATCAACACAAACTGTCGTGGTCGATAAAATTCCCCCAGCAATCCCCGCTTCGGTTTCGCTTGATGGTTAAGAATGATAGACATTTTCCGACAATGCCACGTCATTGCAGCGCAACACCGGGTTGCCTAAACCCTAACTTCACTGCCAACACGTGATCACTGCTGTGGTCATGTGACGCCAGTTGTTCGTTTCAGAGTCGTAGTCAGTGTCTGCCCAGACGGGAAGGTGAATTTGGACGACGAACAAATAAAATTTTGAGGAACAGAATAATCTTGGTGAAAGATGTTAGTATTGTAGTTCTACCTGGCTTATTCAACAGATTCTGTATTTGCGTTATGATTTCAGACCGAATTATGTAAGGCTGTGTACGTATGCATGTATTCATCTGTTTATCTATGTATGCATGTGTTACGCGCTTCGGTCGCCCGAATCTTGCGGGGTACTTGTCGGTTTTACGACCACCAAAATAGATCTTTTTTTACATATATAACTACACGAGACCCCTATAGGCTTACAGGAATGTGTTCGCGACAGTTAATATCTGTCTTCTAATGACGACACTAACCCTAACCCTGACCCTAACCGACCCTCACGACTTCAAGTTTTATAGTCCATATCGGCAGGGGCGCCGCCAGGATTTTAATTGTGTACGCACAATTAAAAGCCGGAGACTAGTACTACACGTAGGCCGGTGCCTGGGGACGAATTTAAGGGGGCATATCCTACAATGAACGAGCGTCCGAAGGACGATCGCTGTGGCGCGCAGCGCCGGGTAGGGGAGAGCTTTGGGGAGGGTGGTGTGCCCCTCCCCACTTGAAACTTTTTTGAATTTCCACACTGTAATGGTACCGGTAGCATTTTAAGCCGTCATCTGAAAAATTGCTTTATCATTTCAATGCTTGTTGGAACCAGATGTCACTCAGATGTAAGCCTAGTTTGAGTCGCGTTTGTGTTAGACTGCAGACAATACTGGCAAACAAGACACTTATTGAAATTAATATAAAACTGGAAAATACGTTCAATTTCTAAGAGCGCTATCAGCCTTAAGGCAAACATATTGCTGACCAGACACAATTAGCATAAATAGTTTTAAAATGGTTCACAAACCAAACAAGTAGGATTCAACTACCGAATCGTGTAGCCACGGGGTATTATAAGACCTAATGAAGTAGTTTTACTAAATGTTTAAGAAACACAACATTTTGAAATTTGATATTTTGAAATTTCAAAAATAACACTCGAGAGAAGTCATTTAGGTGTAAAAATATAATATTTGTACAAATATAATTTCAACAGTAGATTATTATACTCAATATTATATGATAGTATAATATTTTAGAATAGTAAATAATATCATAATATCATAGTATAATATTTTAGAATAGTAAATAATATCATAATACCATAGAATATCGATAGATCATTTCCTAAGTCGATTGATCAATCATTTTCTAAGTCGATTGATTATTTTCTAAGTCGATTGATTATTTTCTAAGTCGATAGGATATTTTCTAAGTCGATAGGATATTTTCTAAGTCGATAGGATATTTTCTAAGTCGATAGGATATTTTCTAAGTCGATAGGATATTTTCTAAGTCGATAGGATATTTTCTAAGTCGATAGGATATTTTCTAAGTCGATAGGATATTTTCTAAGTCGATAGGATATTTTCTAAGTCGATAGGATATTTTCTAAGTCGATAGGATATTTTCTAAGTCGATAGGATATTTTCTAAGTCGATAGGATATTTTCTAAGTCGATAGGATATTTTCTAAGTCGATAGGATATTTTCTAAGTCGATAGGATATTTTCTAAGTCGATAGGATATTTTCTAAGTCGATAGGATATTTTCTAAGTCGATAGGATATTTTAGGATATTTTCTAAGTCGATAGGATATTTTCTAAGTCGATAGGATATTTTCTAAGTCGATAGGATATTTTCTAAGTCGATAGGATATTTTCTAAGTCGATAGGATATTTTCTAAGTCGATAGGATATTTTCTAAGTCGATAGGATATTTTCTAAGTAGGATATTTTCTAGTCGATAGGATATTTTCTAAGTCGATAGGATATTTTCTAAGTCGATAGGATATTTTCTAAGTCGATAGGATATTTTCTAAGTCGATAGGATATTTTCTAAGTCGATAGGATATTTTCTAAGTCGATAGGATATTTTCTAAGTCGATAGATTATTTTCTAAGTCGATAGGATATTTTCTAAGTCGATAGGATATTTTCTAAGTCGATAGGATATTTTCTAAGTCGATAGGATATTTTCTAAGTCGATATTTTCTAAGTCGATATTATATTTTCTAAGTCGATAGGATATTTTCTAAGTCGATAAGGATATTTTCTAAGTCGATAGGATATTTTCTAAGTCGATAGGATATTTTCTAAGTCGATAGGATATTTTCTAAGTCGATAGGATATTTTCTAAGTCGATAGGATATTTTCTAAGTCGATAGGATATTTTCTAAGTCGATAGGATATTTTCTAAGTCGATAGGATATTTTCTAAGTCTAGGATATTTTCTAAGATATTTTCTAAGTCGATAGGATTTTCTAAGTCGATAGGATATTTTCTAAGTCGATAGGATATTTTCTAAGTCGATATTTTCTAAGATATTTTCTAAGTCGAGTATTTTCTAAGGATATTTTCTAAGTCGATAGGATATTTTCTAAGTCGATAGGATATTTTCTAAGTCGATAGGATATTTTCTAAGTCGATAGATTATTTTCTAAGTCGATAGGATATTTTCTAAGTCGATAGGATATTTTCTAAGTCGATAGGATATTTTCTAAGTCGATAGATATTTTCTAAGTCGATAGGATATTTTCTAAGTCGATAGGATATTTTCTAAGTCGATAGGATATTTTCTAAGTCGATAGGATATTTTCTAAGTCGATCGATAAGGATTATTTTCTAAGTCGATAGGATATTTTCTAAGTCGATATTTTCTAAGTCGATAGATATTTTCTAAGTCGATAGGATATTTTCTAAGTCGATAGGATATTTTCTAAGTCGATAGGATATTTTCTAAGTCGATAGGATATTTTCTAAGTCGATAGATATATTTTCTAAGTCGATAGGATATTTTCTAAGTCGATAGGATATTTTCTAAGTCGATAGGATATTTTCTAAGTCGATAGGATATTTTCTAAGTCGATAGGATATTTTCTAAGTCGATAGGATATTTTCTAAGTCGATAGGATATTTTCTAAGTCGATAGGATATTTTCTAAGTCGATAGGATATTTTCTAAGTCGATATAAGTCGATAGGATATTTTCTAAGTCGATAGGATATTTTCTAAGTCGATAGGATATTTTCTAAGTCGATAGGATATTTTCTAAGTCGATTTTCTAGGATATTTTCTAAGTCGATAGGATATTTTCTAAGTCGATAGGATATTTTCTAAGTCGATAGGATATTTTCTAAGTCGATAGATATTTTCTAAGTCGATAGGATATTTTCTAAGTCGATAGTCGATAGATATTTTCTAAGTCGATAGGATATTTTCTAAGTCGATAGGATATTTTCTAAGTCGATAGGATATTTTCTAAGTCGATAAGATAGGATATTTTCTAAGTCGATAGGATATAAGTCGATAGATATTTTCTAAGTCGATAGGATATTTTCTAAGTCGATAGGATATTTTCTAAGTCGATAGGATATTTTCTAAGTCGATAGGATATTTTCTAAGATAGGATATTTTCTAAGTCGATAGGATATTTTCTAAGTCGATAGGATATTTTCTAAGTCGATAAGTCGATAGGATATTTTCTAAGTCGATAGGATATTTTCTAAGTCGATAGGATATTTTCTAAGTCGATAGGATATTTTCTAAGTCGATAGGATATTTTCTAAGTCGATAGGATATTTTCTAAGTCGATTTTAGGATATTTTTCTAGGATAAGTCGATAGGATATTTTCTAAGTCGATAGATATTTATTTTCTAAGTCGATAGGATATTTTCTAAGTCGATAGGATATTTTCTAAGTCGATAGGATATTTTCTAAGTCGATAGGATATTTTCTAAGTCGATAGGATATTTTCTAAGTCGATAGGATATTTTCTAAGTCGATAGGATATTTTCTAAGTCGATAGGATATTTTCTAAGTCGATAGGATATTTTCTAAGTCGATAGGATATTTTCTAAGTCGATAGGATATTTTCTAAGTCGATAGGATATTTTCTAAGTCGATAGGATATTTTCTAAGTCGATAGGATATTTTCTAAGTCGATAGGATATTTTCTAAGTCGATAGGATATTTTCTAAGTCGATAGGATATTTTCTAAGTCGATAGGATATTTTCTAAGTCGATAGGATATTTTCTAAGTCGATAGGATATTTTCTAAGTCGATAGGATATTTTCTAAGTCGATAGGATATTTTCTAAGTCGATAGGATATTTTCTAAGTCGATAGGATATTTTCTAAGTCGATAGGATATTTTCTAAGTCGATAGGATATTTTCTAAGTCGATAGGATATTTTCTAAGTCGATAGGATTATTTTCTAAGTCGATAGGATATTTTCTAAGTCGATAGGATATTTTCTAAGTCGATAGGATATTTTCTAAGTCGATAGGATATTTTCTAAGTCGATAGGATATTTTCTAAGTCGATAGGATATTTTCTAAGTCGATAGGATATTTTCTAAGTCGATAGGATATTTTCTAAGTCGATAGGATATTTTCTAAGTCGATAGGATATTTTCTAAGTCGATAGAATATTTTCTAAGTCGATAGGATATTTTCTAAGTCGATAGGATATTTTCTAAGTCGATAGGATATTTTCTAAGTCGATAGGATATTTTCTAAGTCGATAGGATATTTTCTAAGTCGATAGGATATTTTCTAAGTATAGATTATTTTCTAAGTCGATAGGATATTTTCTAAGTCTAAGTCGATAGGATATTTTCTAAGTCGATAGGATATTTTCTAAGTCGATAGTCGGATTTTCTAAGTCGATAGGATATTTTCTAAGTATAGGATATTTTCTAAGTCGATAGGATATTTTCTAAGTCGATAGGATATTTTCTAAGTCGATAGGATATTTTCTAAGTCGATAGGATATTTTCTAAGTCGATAGGATATTTTCTAAGTCGATAGGATATTTTCTAAGTCGATAGGATATTTTCTAAGTCGATAGATATTTTCTAAGTCGATAGGATATTTTCTAAGTCGATAGGATATTTTCTAAGTCGATAGGATATTTTCTAAGTCGATAGGATATTTTCTAAGTCGATAGGATATTTTCTAAGTCGATAGGATATTTTCTAAGTCGATAGGATATTTTCTAAGTCGATAGGATATTTTCTAAGTCGATAGGATATTTTTTCTAAGTCGATAGGATATTTTCTAAGTCGATAGGATATTTTCTAAGTCGATAGGATATTTTCTAAGTCGATAGGATATTTTCTAAGTCGATAGGATATTTTCTAAGTCGATAGGATATTTTCTAAGTCGATAGGATATTTTTTCTAAGTCGATAGGATATTTTCTAAGTCGATAGGATATTTTCTAAGTCGATAGGATATTTTCTAAGTCGATAGGATATTTTCTAAGTCGATAGGATATTTTCTAAGTCGATAGGATATTTTCTAAGTCGATAGGATATTTTCTAAGTCGATAGATTATTTTCTAAGTCGATAGGATATTTTCTAAGTCGATAGGATATTTTCTAAGTCGATAGGATATTTTCTAAGTCGATAGGATATTTTCTAAGTCGATATTTTCTAAGTCGATATATTTTCTAAGTCGATAGGATATTTTCTAAGTCGATAGGATATTTTCTAAGTCGATAGGATATTTTCTAAGTCGATAGGATATTTTCTAAGTCGATAGGATATTTTCTAAGTCGATAGGATATTTTCTAAGTCGATAGGATATTTTCTAAGTCGATAGGATATTTTCTAAGTCGATAGGATATTTTCTAAGTCGATTTTCTAAGTCGATAGGATATTTTCTAAGTCGATAGGATATTTTCTAAGTCGATAGGATAAGTCGATAGATTATTTTCTAAGTCGATAGGATATAGATATTTTCTAAGTCGATAGGATATTTTCTAAGTCGATAGGATATTTTCTAAGTCGATAGGATATTTTCTAAGTCGATAGGATATTTTCTAAGTCGATAGGATATTTTCTAAGTCGATAGGATATTTTCTAAGTCGATAGGATATTTTCTAAGTCGATAGGATATTTTCTAAGTCGATAGGGATTTTCTAAGTCGATAGGATATTTTCTAAGTCGATAGGATATTTTCTAAGTCGATATTTTCTAAGTCGATAGGATATTTTCTAAGTCGATAGGATATTTTCTAAGTCGATAGGATATTTTCTAAGTCGATAGGATATTTTCTAAGTCGATAGGATATTTTCTAAGTCGATAGGATATTTTCTAAGTCGATAGGATATTTTCTAAGTCGATAGGATATTTTCTAAGTCGATAGGATATTTTCTAAGTCGATAGGATATTTTCTAAGTCGATAGGATATTTTCTAAGTCGATAGGATATTTTCTAAGTCGATATTTTCTAAGTCGATAGGATATTTTCTATATTTTCTAAGTCGATAGGATATTTTCTAAGTCGATTATTTTCTAAGTCGATAGGATATTTTCTAAGTCGATAGGATATTTTCTAAGTCGATAGATATTTTCTAAGTCGATAGGATATTTTCTAAGTCGATAGGATATTTTCTAAGTCGATAGGATATTTTCTAAGTCGATAGGATATTTTCTAAGTCGATAGGATATTTTCTAAGTCGATAGGATATTTTCTAAGTCGATAAATTATTTTCTAAGTCGATTATTTTTCTAAGTCGATATTATTTTCATAGGCCTTCTTGAAAAATTATTGGAAACGAACTGTTGTAAATAATGACGTTACTGACGTGCTTGCACTACTCACTACTATACTTAGTAATTTAGTAGGCGGCAGGCCCAATAGTTTCCTTAGCCTACTATGCTAAACGTAGGCTAAATGTAAATGTAAATCTTCGAAAAATTTTCAGCGCCGCCAAAACCCTTAGTCTCCCTTAAATTAATACGCTATTGTTAAGTCTTCAGTACACACCCCAACTCCGGACCATGTGGATCAATGTCTGTCCCAGTCTTTTTTTCTACAATTCTCATAGGTCTACTGCAGGAGAAGAGTAAGGTACCATAGAAGTGAGATCTGTTGGACAAAGGTCGGGAGGATAGGCTAGTACCGCTAGTTTGTTTAATTGCTCGCGAAGGCCAATAATGAGGAATTCTGTGACATAGCAGGTTAGCGTTCATCCATGCTGAAATCTGAGTGATGATGTTGAGTAAGTGATTTAGTGCATCTGGAAGGGAGTGAGGGGAGCAAGATATGAAGAGTTGTGTGTCGTCGGCATAGAGGTGATGAACGGCAGAGGATGAGGAAATGAGTTTGCTGAGTGAGAGGTGTACAGATAAAAGAACTAACAGCAGACCGAGGACAGAGAACAGAACCTTGAGGAACACCGCAGGTGAGGGTGTGCGGATTAGATGCGGAGACCAGCGGCAGTGACAGTGAAAGAACGTGAGGAAAGGTGTGAGATATAAACGACTGGATGGTGTTAGAATGTGAGTTTACCTACTATTAAAACTAGTACCTACCCAAGTTATTATAATTTTGCAACTTAATAATATTTAACTTTATTCATTTGCAATTTTTCATTTCTTAGCCTTTCAGCGCTGTACGGCAGTGTACGCACTTGCGTAAGTGCGTACGCCTCCCGGCGCCCCTGCATATAGGTTACGTTGAGGTTATGCCTCGTTGTTACGCGCCGTGAGGGTCGGTAAGGGTCAGGGTTAGGGCTAGTGTCGTCCATGTTTTCTAATGACGAAACGTTAAGGTTTATGACATAATAGATAAGTTCTGACGTAACATAGAATTAAAATAACGTAGAATATGAATAATTTAAAATGAAGTAATATATGAAGAATTTTGGTGGTCCCCCCCTAGATTTTCGACTATATCTTATCCGTCATTTAATATTAAGAGACACAAATTATACCATTCTATAGAGGGAATGTGGGGCTACATTTCTATGGTCACTGAGTTGACCTGAGACAACCGGAAGTGCTCAAAATAAATAATAATACGCGTAACATGCGCGAAAAATGGCTGAATGGAAGCACTCCCCCTTAGTTTTTTGTCTGTAGCGTATTCATTTGTCTTCCTGGAAGAGAAACAAAGATACCATTCTTTAGAGGGAATGAAGGGCTTCATTTGCATACCTACATCTTTGTCTTTTGAATACCGAAAGTGATCAAAATAAATAATAATACGCGTAATCTGTGTGAAAATGGCTGAATACAGCATTACAACGTAAACCGATATATATGTATGGATATATATGTATCTTATATTTGTTTATCCAAAAAGTACAAAATGTACGCAATAATATACAATATTGCTAATTAATGGGTTCCGTTGTTAAAAGTGATGTAATTTCGAGGTGCATTCACATAATGTACAACTAAATATACCATTCTGTGCAGAAATGAATGCTGAATCCACTGCTATATTACAAGTTATGATATGTAAAACCAAACACGAAATCCAGCGGGGGGGTGGTAACCACCCCCTTGGTAGTCCGTGTTACAAAAATTGCTGACGCTTAGTAGCCCTAGGGTTAAGGGTTTCTGTTTGTGCACGAAGTTTAAGGGTTAAGGGTTTGTCCTTTGCTACGCCTTGTAGACGCACTCAACCATATACTACACTACAGTCGACACTTTATACTACACTGCATTATAATGCATGCATGTATGTATGTATGTTTTTTTGTATGTATGTGTGTTTGTACGTGCTAATGTACCCTATGCACATAATTATGTACGTATGCAGGGGATGTATTTTTACTATTTGCATAGTGTCGTATTAGAATATGACAATGCTTGGGCATTATGATAAAATTATCAGTCGACGATGACTTTGTGAGACCAGTCAATTTATAATTATTGGAGAGTTATATTGGATGCTTATATTATCATTGTTTGATAATATTTGAAGGTGTCTAAAAACGTGCTCTAACTAACCGCATGTAATAATAATAACAACAATAACAACAATAACAACAACAACAACAACAACACCAACAACAGCAACAACAGCAACAACAGCAGCAACAGCAGCAACAGCAGCAACAGCAACAACAGCAGCAACAGCAGCAACAGCAGCAACAGCAGCAACAGCAACAACAGCAACAACAGCAACAACAACAACAACAACAACAACAACAACAACAATAATAATAACAATAATAATAATAATAATAATAATAATCTTATCTTTATTGAAGCGCCTGACAAACGCACTGGGCTGTACATTTACATGTTATGCAATTTAAATCTTAACTACTAACAGAACAGACAGCCTGCAATACATGGTGTTAATAGCAGCCAACAAAGCATATCCGACTACGGTACTCGATCTCGGTACCTCTCGCTCTCTATGCCAGTGTGTTATCCAATGCGCTATCGCCCCATGTATATCTGTATGTATGCATATATATATATGTATGTATGTATGTATGTATTTATGTATGTATGTATGTATGTATGTATGTATGTATGTATGTATGTAACTGTGTATGTATGTATGTATGTATGTGTGCATATATAAATATATATGTATGTATGTATGTATGTATGTATGTATGTATGTATGTATGTATAGTATGTATGTATGCATGCATGCATGCATGCATGCATGCATGCATGCATGCATGCATGTATGTATGTATGTATGTATGTATGTATGTATGTATGTATGTATGTATGTATGTATGTATGTATGTATGTATGTATGTATGTATGTATGTATGTATGTACATATATGTGTATGTATGTTTGAACGTGCTAATGTAGGTATGTGCATAATGTTCGTAATTTGATTATTTTTATTATAATAGTGAACATGAGAATGCCTTCGGCATTACAATAAAATTACCATTGTAATGAAGAAAAATCAATCATTAGACAAGTTATACATCCTGCCTATATAACGTAGAGTGCTAACGTTTAAAAGGTGTCTAAGGAGAGCGCTGTGATCAGTCGCCTACATCCGTTTGCATAATTTCGCTTCTAAGAGTTGCGTGACTTACATTCATTCATTCATTCATTCATTCATTGCGAAGTTTTATATAGCGCCCCTTCAAGGTTACTACTCAGAAGCGCTCCCGACCCCAGCACGGCTGAAAAGGACAGTTTTGAGGCAAGTATAGAAAGATTCAGAGTGGATTCTGGGATGCAAGCGCAGCGTCAAAGGGAGCTCGTTCCAGAGGGAGGGGCCAACCACTGAGAAGGCTCGATTCTGCTTAGTAGCTGTGCGGGCAAAGGGACCATGAGCACGCCCCGCTCAGTAGAGAGCGACGACCCAGAACACCCAAGGTAGGGCAGCAGAGGTCGCGTAGATAGGCAGGGGCTAGGCCAAGCAAGGACCGCCAGACCAAAGCGATGATCCGATACGAGATCCGCTGCAGTAGTGGGAGCCAATGAAGCACATCCAGCATATAACCTGAGACGTGGCCAAATTTTGGAATACGTCCGCAAAGGCGTGCGGCATAGCGCAGGACCCGGTTCAGGCAGAGTTTCGTGACTTACATCTTTGCCTGCAATGCATTTTCAGGCCTTTGGGGATTGGAACAGCTCTCTCAACAGTTGGCTACACTGCTGCAAGCTGGGTTGCCAGTATGGTGGTGTCAACGACGACGACTCCCCCAACGGGCCCAACTGAAGGTGCCATACCGATGGGGTGGAAAACAACCCCAGCTGCCCAGACTGACAAGAGTTTGCCACTTGGACCTGTGGGACCATGTGCAAGCGCAGTTGCAGCTTGGGCGGCGATTCCTTAATATGCGAAGCTAAGAACGAAGCTAAGAATTGAAGCCCGTCGGAAAATTACAAAAGTCATCTACTTATATTGAAACTTTGTAACAATTTTCCCAAACAAAGGGCTGTCTTCAACAAGATCTGTTCTAGGTGTTCTGTTCTGTAACTAAGCTAAACTGTTTAGATTCTGTAATTATTTTAAGCTAAAACTGGTTTAAAAATCTGTCATTATTTAAGCTAAACTGTTTAAATTCTGTAATTATTTAAGCTAAAACTGCTTAAATTCTGTAATTATTTAAGTTAAACCTGGTTAAATTATGTAATTATTTAAGCTAAAACTGTTTAAATTCTGTAATTATTTAAGCTAAAACTGGTTAAATTCTGTAATTAAGAAGAAACTGCTTACATGCTCAACTGTTCTGATTCACATTCGTTAATGTAAATTCTGTTATAAAGCTAAATTGTGCTAATTAACATTCGCTATTCTAAATTAATTTCCATTCGTAAACATAAAATTGCGCTATTATGGTAAATTGTACAAATCTACATTAATAATTAAAATAAATTGTGTTGCTAAGTTAAATTGTGCCACTATAATAAATTGCATTCATTCAAATTCGTCAATATAAATTGTGGTTTAGAAGATGGATGGAAGGATGAATGGATAGATGGATGGATGGTTGGATGGATGGATGGATGGATGGATGGATGGATGGATGGATGGATGGATGGATGGATGGATGGATGGATGGATGGATGGATGGATGGATGGATGGATGGATGGATGGATGGATGGATGGATGGATGGATGGATGGATGGATGGATGGATGATGGATGGATGGATGGATGGATGGATGGATGGATGGATGGATGGATGGATGGATGGATGGATGGATGGATGGATGGATGAACGTATCTATGGATGGATGAATGAATGGGTCGCAATGGGTGATATGATTAGAGTCACACTCCTCTGATCTGCTCTTCCTTCTATCGGATACCTTGTCCATGAATAGTAGTTTCAGTTTAACAACACTGTGTGCTAACAAAGATCATTACCATCGCCCTTCTCCTTTACCCTGACTCTTGACTAGCACTGTCAAATTGGAAACAACGACGGAGAAGAGGTTTAGTCATGTAGACACCTTTTTAAGGTTTCAAATTTGCTTGTAAATAAGTTAGGCGCACAACATCTTACATACCATTTTAACTTACGCGACCATCCTATATGAAGGCAACAGACCTTCAGTGTTATTTTGTACGCCGCTTCAAGTTGTAATGCGGAAAAGCGTAATAGACTTCATTTTCTTAGCCTCTGCATATAATGTTCGGTGGCCAATCGTCTCCCTTGCCGTTGGATCTTAACCCCCAACAGTGTATGGTCAGTGTACTCATTGTATTGTATTGTATTGTATCTAAAGATTTATATAGCGCCTCTCTCAGAATAACTATTCAGAAGCGCTCTCAGCACGAAAACCCGGGGAAAAGAAACGTCTTTAAAGAACGAGAGACCAAAGAGGAAAAACTAGTCAATAGTTTAGCCCTTAATGAGGGGAAGGTCATTCCAAGTAGAGGGACCAACCACAGCAAATGCCCGGCGTTGAGCCAAGGCAGTCCTAGTCCTAGGAACAAAAAGATCTAGCCAATCAGCAGAGCGCAAGGAACGAGATCATCACAGCTGAGCAGGGTGCAGATGGAGCAGAAATCTCGAAACGAATGTCTGTCATGGCTGGAATTTGAACCCCCGACCTCTCGATTGAGAGTCCAGCACGCTAACCACTCCGCCTTTACTATGCAGAGGTCTGTGTCAGTCCAAAGCCTTGATAAATGACAGGGCAACGTCAATAGTTTCCTCATCTTTCTGTAACCTAAGATAATGCCTTTATACTCAGGGTCTCACGCACTGGGCGCGCTTCTTAAAGCTTAAAGGCTCATGCTGTGAGAAGCGCCTCAGAAATGGCCAAATACAATAAAATACGATCGCCTTCGTAAACACCATACAGTGGACACCTCACCTGTGTCTACCTAGCGTCAAACGAACCCGCGTTGTGAAACTACTTTTAGCGACGTCTGCAACAAAACACGAAGTCTGCACTATGCCATACATGTACGAACACTAAGAACTGGTAAAATTTTCCACACCTTTTATAAGTCTAGTATTCGCACTATAAGTAAGATCAGGAGAGCGCTACGCTAAGGAGGATCTATAAAGTGGAGCATTCATGATTGTGTCGACGGCAACGACCTTTGTTGTAATAAGCTGGCGTTAAACTCTGGATCCATCCATCATGCTTCAGTGCCAGGCAGTGCCAGTCCCAAGCCTGCACTAAGGATGAGGGTGACGCCAATGATCTTTGTTATCACAGTGTCGTTAAACAGCTACTAACGAACCAACTTATTCGTGGTTGCTCGATAATCCAGTGTCGACCAATCGCAGGTGGAATGTAGAAATAAAAACATTATTATCTTACAGACGCTGGTTCACCTGGAGCCCCTAGCGAACAGAAATGCAACGAGTACACGGACTCTACACTTTCATTCGGAAGAGGTCGGGCCATGCACCATCAGATGCTAAGGCTAAGAAAATGAAGTCGCGAATATCTCAAACTCATTGCTGCTTCTTGGGGAACCAGTTCTAAGGCTATGCTCCATAATGCTTCCCCCACCCCAGTCACTACTCATCTCAATTTCTCCAGTCGATCAATTTACCACGCTGTAACCATATATCACTTCTGAATTCAGCAAATCCTCAGTTCCTGCACCAACATCGCCGCTAATTGTATTGTATTGTATTGTATCTATAAATGCATATAGCGCCTCTCGCAGTGCTTACCAATCAGAGGCGCTCAATCTCACCCATCAGCTACTCCACCATCAAAGGGAAGCCCGCCTTTGCAGCTTCTCCGCCTCCTTCTTCCCCTAATCCGTATACATGTAGTCTCGCTGGCAACTGTATCTCCATCTCTGAGAAATCCTCTGACTTGACGCAGCTCCCGTGGATTAGCTGGTGACCTGCTCTCAGGTTTGAGAATCGATTTAGAAATGTGAGTTTACGATAACGATGAAAATATGCATCCGTAGTGTAGCATATTATTAGGGAACCAGAGTAAAACAGCGGACTGCGGACCTGAACAGTTGGACTATACGGAAAAGATTGCATGATGGAAAATATGATAAAAGTGTGACTAAGATAATAATAATAATATTCTTTATTGAAACAATCCGGTTGACAAACCGCAACCAGTTACAGTGTACAGTTATGCAATTGAAACAATTCACAAGAACACAAATGACAGAAGACTTAACTATACTAACAGAACAGACAGCTTGCAATACACGGCGCCATTAGCAGCCTACAAAGCATGTCCGCCTACGGATATCGATCTCGGTACCTCTCGCTCTCTATGCCAGTGTGTTATCCAATGCTCTATCGCCCCCGCCCCCCCAAGATGCGACATCTGAAGACGTACACTAACACAAATTTTACGAATAGTAAACATCGTTCATCGATTTGCCGTCAAGTTTCCGGCGTCGATTCAAATATTCCCTCTCGGCTCTAATCGATACCGTAGAACGATTATTCGCATAATTACGAATATTAAGATTTGAAGAAACCGATGTATATTTACGAATATTAAAGCCTCAAGTCACGAATTCTCGTTCGATTATCGATACTTTCAAACTGTAGAACACACTATCTGAATAGGCCACGTGAAGCTACAGCCTGATCACGTGACATCACGTGATCACTGCATAGTCATCACGTAATTCACGTTGAAGGTGAGATTCGGTTTACAGCAACAGGAAGTGAAGCGATCGAACGACAGAAAATCCTGAGCAAAATGTTAGTATTTATAGAATAAAAGTAAAATCTTGCTTATCTGTCGAATGGTGACATTCAATTGCAATTTAATCGAAGCGTCTATCATCGATTGATATGTATGTATGCATGTCCACCTATAGGGCCTACATGTATATGTGCTTATGCTTGTGATTGTGTTGTGTTCGTGTGTTTCAGCGTGGGTTGTGGGGGCGTGTGTGTGTGTGTGTGTGTGTGTGTGTGTGTGTGTGTGTGTGTGTGTGTGTGTGTGTGTGTGTGTGTGTCTTTGTGTAGGCATGTGTGTGTGTGTTCACAACATAATATTACAGTATGCAATACAAACAAGAATTCCCGGCCGATGACTTAACAATCATGATCCAGGGTAGCGTACTTGCAATAATTGGTGAAGAACGTAGTGTAGGGGTTAAGGATTTCTTTTGGTGAAGAACGTAGTGTAGGGGTTAAGGATTTCTTTTGGTGAAGAACGTAGTGTAGGGGTTAAGGATTTCTTTTGGTGAAGAACGTAGTGTAGGGGTTAAGGATTTCTTTTGGTGAAGAACGTAGTGTAGGGGTTAAGGATTTCTTTTGGTGAAGAACGTAGTGTAGGGGTTAAGGATTTCTTTTGGTGAAGAACGTAGTGTAGGGGTTAAGGATTTCTTTTGGTGAAGCACGTAGTGTAGGGTTAAGGATTTCTTTTGCTGAAGAACGTAGTGTAGGGGTTAAGGATTTCTTTTGGTGAAGCACGTAGTGTAGGGGTTAAGGATTTCTTTTGGTGAAGAACGTAGTGTAGGGGTTAAGGATTCTTCTTTCAACGGGTCCTATATAACCATTTACTACTCGGCTCACTGCTCATACTTAAAACAACAGTCGGGTATACAGCTGATAATGACTTTGACTTATATGACTCCATGTATTCAGAACTGAATTCAAATCTTATTTGACTGACAGATTTCAGCAAGTAAAATTTTAACAAAACTTTTTATAACCTGGCTTCCATTCACTGTGGAGTCCCGCAGGGGTTCATCCTAGGTCCCCTTTTATTCCTGATCTATATCAATGATATTAATAATTGTACTAACAAGCTTCTGTTCTACTTATTTGCAGACGATACCACTGTTTTTGTCACTGCTGATATTGACCATGACTTATATGACACCATGAATTCTGAACTGTTTCACTTGACCAATTGGTTTCTTGCTGACCTTCTGTCCCTCAATGTTAGAAAGACTAATAATATTATCTTCTCAAGCTCCAAAAGAAAGGTCCAGGATGACCCTAGCAAGACCATTAGTATTAATAACATCCCCATAAAGCGGGTAACTCAAGTCAAGTTTCTAGGAATAATTATGGACGAACACCTAAAATGGAATGCCCACATTAACTTAGTTAAAAATTAGATAGCCAAGTCTATAGGGGTTATCAGAAGACTTAAAACTACTCTTCCCCTAATACTCTTAGAACTTTATATAATACTTTCATTTTACCCTACCTTACTTATGGTGCTATAATATGGGCTCCAACCTATACACTTACTCCAACAGAGGTTGTAAGAATCATAGCTGGTGTACACTACTTGGCTAAGACCTCTAGTCTGTTTAAAAGTTTAAACTTATTAAATATCTTCGACCTACATAAACTTCAACTTGCTATCTTCATGTACCGATATCAGAGCCAAACCTTACCTAATATATTTAATTGTTATTTCTCGACTAATGCTTCTGTTCATGGTTATAACACTAGATCTCGGTTTAACCTTCGCTCTACAATCTGAAAAACTAATGTTAGGCAATTGTCTGCTAGAATAGCTGGGCCTATAGAGTATAGACTATGGAACTCCACTGACCGTGGCATCCGTAATCAGAGCTTACTCAACTCCTTCAAACAGGCATATAACAAATCTTACTTAACTGACGTTGATTTTATTACTGCCTTGCCTATTTCTCATCCTAAGTTAATCGAACCTATTCATGTTCCCTTTCAAGTCCAACCAATTTGACGATTTGTTCCATCATAGTGGGGAAGACTAGATAAGCCCCTCGGACTTCTTCATCCCAAGAATCGATTTTTAACTATACCTAACCTGTTAGGCTATGACCTCTTCAAATTTTATGTTACCTACTAATGGCACTTACGAAACGAAAACTGTTAGTGACTGTATTCATATGTGCACATTGTGTTCACTGTTCATGGAATTGATTCTAATAAAATTTGAATTTGAAAAATACTAGTCTGACAGTCTGCTTGTGCAATTCTCTCTCTCTCTCTCTCTGTCTGTCTGTCTGTCTGTCTGTCTGTCTCTCTCTCTCCCTCTCTCACTCTCTCACTCTCTCACTAGCTACACAACCACGCAAACACACAGGCACATGCACGCATACACATACAGCCAGAGGGTAGACTAATGTATGTATATGTTTATGTATTAATGGATGTACCTATGTATGTATGTATGTATGTATGTATGCATATGTATGTAGGTATGTATGTGAGTATGTATGTATGTGAGTATGTATGCATGTATGTATGTATGTATGTATGTATGTATGTACGTACGTATGTATGTATGTATGTATGTATGTATGTATGTATGTATGTATGTATGTATGTATGTATGTATGTATGTATGTATGTATGTATGCATGTATGCATGTATGTATGTATGTATGTATGGATGTATGTATGTATGCATGGATGTATGTATTTATGTATGTATGAATGCATGGATATATGTATGTATTTATGGATGGATGGATGGATGGATGGATGGATGGATGGATGTACGTGAGGAGGATTTTATATAATATTACATGCACATAATATTATATGTACGTATCCATGAATGCATTTTGAGTAATTGTATAGTGTCCTGTTAAAACATGAGGGGTTCCTTGGGAATTACGATAAAAATAATTACCAGATGGTTTATGCAGTCAATGATTACACAAGCTATATTGGCCGCTTATATAACCTTGTTTGCCAACGTTTTCAAGGTGTCTAACAAATGCTTTCTAACCAATCGCCTACATACGATTTGTATAATTTTGCTTCCAAGAAATGCGTATATATAACTAATAATCTTTTCCGCAAAAAATTAATTTTCAGGCCTTTCGGGATCGGAACAGCTCTCTCATGGGTTGGCTTTACAAGCGGCGGTGTCTCGGCCGGTAGCTACGCGGCTGGGATGATGTCAGCCACTGCGATCGCCAACGGTGGAATGGTGCCTGCGACCAGCCTAGTCGCCAAACTCATGTCCATCGGGGCTGCTGGGGTTGGCCTAGGCCCCGTCGGCATTGCAGCTGCGGTCGGTGCAGGCGTGGTCGTTGGGGCTGTGGCACTTGGACCTGTGGGAGCAGGTGCATTTGCCGCCTGGGCTGCGGTTCCTTAAGACACGGAGCTAACAAAGGGTGATGTTTCGAAGTCCGCCCTATTATTACGAAAGGCTTAAACTAATTTTGGAATCTATGATGAAACTTTACCATCATTTTACTAACAAATTGGCTCAGCTGTATTAATCACGATCTGCTCTTTTTCGTCGTAAAGCTAAATTCTTTAAATTCTGTAATTAAGTTAAAGTGTTAAAATTCTGTAATAAACTTGAATTATGTAATTAAGTGAAAGCGTTGAAAATTTAAAATTTAGCCAAAGTGTTTAAATTCTATATTCAAGCTAACTGTATAAATTCTGTAATTAAGCTAAGCTGTTTAATTCTGCAATTAAACTAAACGGCTTAAATTCAGAAATTAAGCCAAGACCGTTTAAACTCTGTAATTAACCTAAGCTGTTTAAATTCTGTAATTAAGCTAAACTGTTTAAATTCTGTAATTAAGCCAAGACCGTTTAAATTCTGTAATTAAACTAAGCTGTTTAAATTCTGTAATTAAGCTAAACTATTTAAATTCTGTAATTAAGCTAAACTGTTTAATTCTGCAATTAAGCTAAACTGTTTAAATTCTGTAATTAAGCCAAGACCGTTTAAATTCTGTAATTAAGCTAAGCTGTTTAAATTCTGTAATTAAGCTAAACTGTTTAAATTCTGTAATTAAGCCAAGACCGTTTAACTTCTGTAATTAAGCTAAACTGTTTAATTCTGCAATTAAGCTAGACTGTTTAATTCTGCAATTAAGCTAAACTGTTTAAATTCAGTTCTTAAGCCAAGACCGTATAAATTCTGTGATTAACCTAAGCTGTTTAAATTCAGTAATTAAGCCAAGACCGTTTAAATTTTTTAATTAACCTAAGCTGTTTAAATTCTGTAATTAGGCCAAGACCGTTTAAATTCTGTAATTGAGCTAAACTGTTTAAATTCTGTAATTAAGCCAAACTTCTTAAATGATGCTATTAAGTTAAATTGCATTAATTGACATTCACTATTCTAAATTCATTTGCATTCGTAAATATGAACTGTGCTATTAGTTAAACAGTGTAAGTCAACATTTATTAAAATAAATTGCATGATTAAAGTCAATTATTGTGCCACAAAAATAAATTGTGTTCATTTGCATTCGTTCATGCAAATTATGGTTCAGACCATTGTTCTACTGTCATTTTTGGTAAAAATATGTATTGCTGATGGATGGATGGATGGATGGATGGATGGATGGATGGATGGATGGATGGATGGATGGATGGATGGATGGATGGATCTAATGGATGGATGGATGTGCATGGCACCAGGATTCACGATGGATGGATGGATGGATGGACAGCAATGATGGATGGATTGATGGACTCCGGACTGGATGGATCGGTATGGATGGAAGGATGGATGGATGGATGGAGGGTGACGCAATGGATGGATGTTATGACACATGACGATAAATGGATCCAACCAAGACAGATCGCCAGATAAACTAGCGATGGACGGAAAGACGGACAGACAGACGGAGCTTATGACAACATAGACAGATAGACAGACAGTTTTTGGATAGACAGCTCTTTTTTAAAAGATAGCGACAGACAGACATAATAGCGACAAACGAAGATTACTGCTATATACATAGTCAGTTTAAAGGTGTCTAAATCGACAACACTTTTGATTGCTGTGTTGGTTAGTTGCTGTCTAACGACACTGTAGAAGTTTAGCGTTGAATAATGACGGCGAAGAAATTTTCTAACAGACGCTGGTTCACCTGGCGCCCCTAGGGAACACAGCTTTAATGATAACACCGATTGTACACTTTCATTCGGAAGAGGGCTGGCCATACGCCATCATATGCTGAGGCTAACAAAATGAAGTCTAACGCTTCATGCTCATAGCTGCCTTTTGAGATTAGCTTAACGGAACCTTTGTATATCGATACTAAGAAAATGAAGTCACGTAATGCTCATGAACAACACTGAGTTTAGGCTGTGCTCCATGATAGTACTCCCTAGTCACTCAAGTTCTCCAATCGATCCATTGACCAGCCCCCTTCTCAATTCAGCAAATCCTGAGTTCCTGTACCAATATCGCCGCTACTCACCCATCCACTGTTATACTCCACCATCCAATCTCTCTCTGGTCCTAAACGCCCCCTCCTCTCCCTAGTCGCGCTGGCAACCGGACTTTGACCTCCAATTGATGACTCTCTGGACAACCTAATCTGCCTTGACGCAGCTACCGTGATCTGCTCTCAGTTTTGAGCAGCGCTTTAGAAATTGAAGTTTACGAACAACGATGAAATAATTATGCAGCTGTAGTGTAGCATATTAGGGAACCAAAGTAAAACAAAGAACCAGCGGACCTGAATAATTGGGCTTTACGTATAGCAGCAGAGACCGTTGCATGATGGATAAAATGATAAAATGATAAAAGTGTGATAAGATCAAGAGATAAAACGATCATAATAATAAAATGATCAAAGGAGAAAATGATCAAGTGATCAAATGAGAAAATGAGAAAATGATCAAATAATAAAATGACCAAGTGATAAAACGATCAAATAATAAGAATGATCAAATTGAGAAAATTTACAAATAATAAAATCAAGTCAAATTCTCGAAAATGATCAAATAATAAAATGAACACAAGTGATAAAACGATCAAATAATAAAATGATCACGTGAGAAAATGATAAAATAATAAAATGATCAAGTAATAAAACGATCAAATAATAAAATGATCAAAGAAGAAAATGATAAAATAATGAAATAAGATGAAGTGATAAAATGATCAATGATAAAATGAGAAAATGAGAAAATGATCAAATAATAAAATGGTCAAGGATAAAATGACGATAAAATGAGCCTATACCAAATAATAAAATGATCAAAGGAGAAAATGACGCCCGCTGAAAAATTGGTCAATGATCAAATGTCACATGATTTTGAGTACCAGGTGAAACGAAGCGTGATAAAGAATCCCGACATCTGAAGATAATTACCGTGAATAGTAATGACGATCGTTCATCGATTTACTCTCAAAGTCTCCAGCGTAGATTAAAAACAACCCTTTCGACGCCTAATTCGATTGATGCTTTCGAAATATGCAAACACTTTCCGAATATGCCACTCAAGAGTCCGCCAGCCTAAATCCACGTGGCATCAACGTGATCACGTGACAGGCATTTCGGTAATAACGCGACGGGCGTGAATGTAGTACAGTGGTTCCGCTGAAGCCCGGGGCGTGGATGGATCCACTACGAGAGATAAAATGATCAAATGACTAAGATGCGGCGACATCTGAAGACGTGCACTAACATTAATTATACGAATAGTAAACATCGTTCATCGATTTACTCTCAAAGTCTCCTGCGTAGATTAAAAACAACCCTTTCGGTTTCGATTGATGCTTTCGAAACATGCAAACACTTTCCGAATATGCCACGAATAGCTACAGCCTGATAACGTGGCATCACATGACCACTGCGCGGTCGTCTCGTTACATATTATTGTCAGTGTCTGTGTTGAAGGAAAGATTCGACGTATATAGTGACTGGAAGTAAAACGATCTTACGACAGAAAAATCCTCAGCAAAATGTTAGTATTTATAGAATAACAGTTAAATCTTGTTTATCTGTTGAATGGTGATATTCAAATATTGTGATTTAACGCCGTGTATTGCAGGCTGTATGTTCTGTTAGTAGTTGAGATTTATGTCTTCTGTCATTTGTGTTCTTGTGAATTGTTTCAATTGCATAACTGTACACTGTAACCGGTTGCGGTTTGTCAACCGGATTGCTTCAATAAAGAATATTATTATTATTAATAATTTAGTTGAAGCGACCATCATTGTTAATGTATGGACATGTGCAATTTCAGGGTATGTGTATAAAC
>JACEVL010000357.1:552500-555000 GCA_020284085.1 Aporrectodea caliginosa
ATTATTGTCCATGATTTCACGGCTTCCTTTTCATATAGAGCAAATTTTAACTTTTAAAAAGGTGTTGAAGGATTGGCTCTTTGTCTTCATATCCGTCCCAGTTTCAAATGTTGTCAGATGCACTCTCGGTGACCTAGTTATAAGCTGATCTGTCTTTCGTTGTCGAAAGCTGAACCAACCGTATAACCAGTAATTTAAATGCAAATGTTAACAGAACATTAATTGTTAATCGAAAATTAGTTGAAGGAACGAACCGAGATCTCTGTGCACCCACAAAGGACACCTCTTCAATTAGAACAGACTGTAGACCTGCTCTACTCAACTTAAGTCCGCGATTAAGGAAGTTAAACTGATTGGCAAAACTGGACCAAACCATGCAACGTAATATTTAAATATAATATGATACACGGTTGTCAATTAATTATGGCTCTCTATGTCACCTTGTCACCTTGTGCCGTCGATTCGCTGAATCCTAGCGACCGTCATAGTCAGCCTTCTCCATGTGTTACGATCTCGCGTAGCCTCTCTCAGCTCCAGAATGTTCATCATCATCGTCTCGTGTATCTCCTCCATCCATCTCTTTCTTGGTCGTCCTCTTCCTCGTCTTCCCTCCCCACACGCCAGCATCATCTCCTTTTCCATGCCGTCCGCCCGCATCACATGGCCAAAATACATCACTTTTTGTCTCGCCGCTCTTTGTCTCAATGTCATCTCTCCTCTTAAGTGTCTTATCTCTTCCAGTATATGTTCATTTGTTTTCTTCTCAGTCCAGGGGACCCTCAGCATTTTCCTCCAAATCCACATTTCGCATGCTTCGATTTTCTTCTCTAGTGCTTTGGTTTTTGTCCATGCCTCGCACCCGTACAGCACCACTGGTATTATCATTGCTTTAACAATTCTTGTTTTCGTTTCCAGGCTCACCGCTTTATCCTTCCATATCTTTTCCAATCCCTGCATTGCTCCTTTTCCCAGAGTAATTCTTCGGCGTATCTCTCTCTCGCATCCCCCTCCCTATCTATTGTAGCTCCCAGGAAACAGAAGCTCGATACCACCTCAATCTCTTCTCCATCTACTTCGAAGCTTCTCCAGCTCTCTGTGGTCATAATTTTAGTCTTTTTATGTTGAAGTACAATCCTGCTTTCTCACTTTCAAGCCTTAGTTTCCTGATGTTGTTTTTCAGTACTTCCTTTTTCCCCGCCAACAGTGTTGTGTCATCCGCATACCTTAAGTTGTTGACAACCTTTCCAGATATACTCACTCCTTCCGCCTCATCATCAAATCCTGCCTCTCTCATGATCCTTTCTGCGTATAGAATGAACAGGTACGGTGATAGTATACATCCCTGTCTTACTCCCTTCTTTATTTGGAAACTTGCTGTTTCTCCGTGTTCCGTCCTCACCACTGCTATCTGGTTGGAATATAAGTTCCTGAGGAGAGTTATCAGGTGCACAGGTATTCCCATTTCTCTCAAAGTCTTCCACATGAGATCGTGGTTTACACAATCAAATGCCTTGCTGTAGTCTATAAAACATAGGTGGACCTCTTGTCCAAATTCCCTCTGTCTTTCCATTATCCATCTCAGGTTTGCAATATGATTTCTTGTGCCTCTCCCTTTCCTGAAGCCAGCTTGGGTTTTCGGAAGTTCTCGCTCTATCCTGCTCTCCATTCTTTTGTGTATGATCTTAAGGAGTATCTTGCTTGTATGTGATATCAGCGCTATAGTTCTGTAGTTCTCGCAGTCTCTCGCGTCTCCTTTTTTGAAGATGGGTATGAATATCGATTTACCCCAGTCTTTCGGCCATTCTTCTGTTTCCCATATTAAGTTGCACAAAGTTGTTATCTCCTTTGTTATTCCATCACCAGCCGCTTTAATCAATTCAATAGGGATTTCGTCTGCGCCTGGTGTCTTGTTATCACTTATTTGCGTGATTGCCCATTCTACCTCCGCCTCCATAATCCCAGGTTCTTTTTCATAGTCCTCTGTGGTCGTATTTTCTCCTCTGATCTCCACATCGTCTGTGTTATAGAGAGCTTCCGTATATTCTCTCCATCTGTTCTTTATCTCCTCCCCGTCACCTATTATTCCTCCGTTTCCATTTTTTAGTGTGCCATTTCGTGGTGTAAACTTGCCAGTTATTTTCCTCATCATTGCGAACATCTCTCTGGTTCTTCCCTTTTTTCCCTCTATTTCCATTTCCTTGCATCGGTCATTTAGGTATTTGTCCTTGTCTTTCCTTGCCTGTTTCTGGAATTTACCATTCAACACCGTCACCTGATTTCTGTTCCCTGCTGCTCTCGCCCCTCTCCTTTCTTCCGCTATTTTGATTGCCTCCACAGTTAGCCATGGTGATATATTCTTTCTCTCCCTCCTGGGGATGTGAGTGATTGCCTCCTCGTGCACCACCTTCTTCATCTCTTCCCACATGTCGTCAGCATTTATCGCTTCATCCAGATGTAATGCCTCAAATCTGTTCTTGATCTCTTCTCTGTACTCTGGTAT
>JACEVL010000357.1:560000-567500 GCA_020284085.1 Aporrectodea caliginosa
ACGATAGTCAATTAATTAGGGCTCGCTGTAGACAACTTTAAAATAATATTTATTTTTTTCTTCTCCTAATTATTGTTGTTGTTATACCCAAATTATTTTTGACTTGTATGTAAAGCGCTGAACGTTTGCTTACGTTTAACAAAGAACGCATTCACTTACTTACTTAACCAGCGCTATAATAGACAATCAATTGGTGAGGAGCTCTCTTTAGACACCTTTAAAACGCGGCGTTGTGATGCTATATAAGCTTGACACACGAAATAAAATAGAACTGGAAATTGAATGGATTCATTTGATATAAAGTAATGAGACAGAGAGAAGAATGAATGAATGAATGAACATATTTAAAGAATGAACGAACTATTGAATAAATCAAAAGTTGCTTGATGACTTAATTAATTAATTAACGAAATAATAAAGCATGAATCCATTAAATACCTAACGAATTAACAAACGACTGACTGAATGACTGACTTACTGAATTAATTAATTAATTAATAACAGATCAAGCTTTGTTTAATTGATTTAATAATTATAATGAAGGCACACGTGAGGGCAATAATTACCAACACATTAGTTCGTTAAAAGCGGAAAAGACTTGAGCAATAATGGAGACAAAGTCCATTGTTCGATTCCCCAAACAGAGTCCTCCTCTCTCTCTCTCTCTCTCTCTATCTCTCTCTCTCTCTCTCTCTCTCTCTCTCTCTCTCTCTCTCTCTCTCTCTCTCTCTCTCTCTCTCTCTCTCTCTCTCGATGTAGCTCTGCTTCACTACGGCAGTCTTATGTCGGTGTTTGATAGCCACTAGGTAGCTTCGATTAATCGAAGATGTTCCATAACAAAGATGAATTTCGTCGCCCTCCTCCTATATTCAGGCTCATGACTGACACCACCTGGATATAATAAAACGGTGGAGTTAAACCTCCTTACTCTCTATAAGAATTCATTGGCTTTTTTAATCAATAAGACGTGATTAATATTGACATGTATATATATATATATATATATATATATATATATATATATATATATATATATATATATATATATATATATATATATATATATTAATGTTGACATTTCTTAAATGTTTAATCATGATAAGCTATTAATTGTTCAGTTAATTTTTCCAGCCAAAAGCAGGGTGAGAATTGCCGAGGGGGTTGGGGTTCAACCCCCTAGTCTTTCTTAGGCTCCCATAGTAAAGTCTACATTTCACATCCAAACTGCACATAAATCAACGTCTAACCCCCCCCAGTTATTTTTTACAATTCCCATACTGGCCGAAAGCGCGTTGTCATGGATTTGATACTCATTGACAAGAGAAAGAATTTAAAGTTAGGTGGATCCAGAGTTAAACGACATCTTGTTGACGTAGACAGAAATCCTTTCGAACAGTTCTCACCATTCTTTTAAGGTGTTCTCCGCCCATAATAACGGTGAGAACTGCGAAAAACGTCTACCGATATTATCAGACTTTTTGCCATTAGAAGACGTTCGACGTAAACACCTTTATTAACGGTTTACTTATCTTATAAATATTCGGTAAGATATTAACCATCGGTAAGATATTAACCATTAATTTAAAAAAAAGGCTGTAGTATGCCAAACAAAAATCTTTGTCGGCGGCAACGGCCTATGTTGTCATAAGCTGCCGTTAAACTGTGGATCCAATCCAACCATTGGTTTACTTATCTTATAAATATTCGGTAAGATATTAACCATTGGATGAGAGCTGTAATATGCCAAAAATAATCTTTGTCGGCGGCAACGGCCTATGTTGTCATAAGCTGCCGTTAAACTGTGGATCCAATCCAACCATTGGATGCCCCGTGAAGGCTTATGGTCGACCAAAATCATCTCTCTAAAAGATTCTATTCACCAATAACAAAGACGGGTATCTACAGTGCTAAAGTCCGCCAATTATACTCGTACACTGTAGTTCCAGCCCGAAGCTATATACTATTATATTTTGCCCGGAAAACAAATAATAGGGCTATTTACAAGGCAGAGATAACCCGTGCGGTACTATTTTCAACTCATTATTATTTTGCTAAACGAGGCAGCAGCTGAGTCACAGGTAATTAAATTCAAATACACGGGGAAAAACTATTTTCACCTCTAAATATCGTTCAGATATGTGGACATTTAAAATATTTGAAGCCCTTCAGCATATAGAGTAAGTAAGTAAGTAAGTAGCCTTCATTTGCAGCCGTTAAAAATTACCCGTGGGGAAAATCCGGGCAAAGCCGGGTAGAAACGTCTAGTATATATATATATATATATATATATATATATATATATATATAAATTAATGTTGGCATGTCTTAAATGTGTTTATTAATGATAAACTATTAATTGTTTGGTTTATTTTTCCAGCCGAAAGCGCGTTTTCATGGATTTTATACTCATTGACAAGAGAAAGAATCGAAAGTTAGGTGGATCCAGAGTTTAACGACATCTTGTGAGAGAAAAGCCGCTGACGTAGACAGAATTCCTTTCGAACAGTTCTCACCGTTCGCTTAACCCTCGTACGCCTATGAGGGGTGTCTAGTAGACCCCGGGCCGGTTTTTTTAGTATTTCACTCAGTATCCGATTGAGTTTGGTTGTGATATTTTATGACTTTGTTGCTCGCCCAGTAATGCGCTAAAGTAATAAAAATGCAATTGGTTTCTCATACTGGTTACCATGGAAACGGCATGTAAACAACATAACCCAGAAATAAGGCTAAAAACACATGCGGTTGCAATGTGCAGCAAATGATTTGGTGTTATTTTTTGATAAAGTATAAGCATTACAGTATTATTTCGTGAAGGATATACGTAAACAAACTTAGATAATGACTTCTAGACGTAGATTTTCGCTAGCTGAGGCTACTAAAATGATCGTTGATGATGAAGATGATGGTCATATGAGTGACAATACAGACGACAGTGACGATTACTCCGATGTCGAACCTGAGGCTGCTACTGCAAAAGATCTGGATCGTAACAGTGAGAATTCGACGAATTCTGCATTAGAATGTGAAGACCGGTGCAGTTTGCATGAAGAACAGTCGTCTCCAACCAGCAGTTCTGATGATGAGCAGTCGTTTTCGGGAGATGCGGCAAATGGCTATAAATCGAGAACAGGAAGACAATAGGGTTAGGGTTAGGGTTAGGGTTAGGGTTAGGGTTAGGGTTAGGGTTAGGGTTAGGGTTAGGGTAACCTAACCCTAACCCTAAGATGTCTCGTCGCTGTTGCAATTGTGCCACGGAAAATGACCAGTAGGCTGACCAGCACTGTAGGTAATTACGACCAAAAGGACATCTATATAGCACTTATCACTCTGTCCGAATAATATGCTACTGCTAAGACGCGATATATATGAAACTACATTGTTACATGTTTTGTTTATCTACAATGTACCACTGAAAATGATAGGCTACATAACTGATAAATTCACATGTATGTGAATACTTCGCATACCCGAGTATTTGTAATTAGTTTTATTGTTATGTTACACATATACAAGTGTCTGCAGTGTCTCCTTGTTTTAATTTTAAGTTACAACAATTAAAAAATTGGATAGTCAATGCAAAACAGTACAATAGACCTAGGGGTCTGCTAGACCCCCCTCATAGTACTAGAATGACTGTAGTGTCATCATGGGAGGAGCTGGTGCATGCATGTGCGGCTGGCCGGGCTAGGCTGCCATCGTCGTCAGAGTATTTAAGGACAGTTCCGGCAATTATCACCAGAAAACGATGCCAACACATCTGAAAGAATAGGTTCCACGCACGCTAACGACTTATGCCGCGGCAGCCAAAGTACTTGATTTGTTGGGTTCAAAACCTTGCAAACAGCCGTTCTTTTAGAAGAATCAATGGCGCTCCTTGCACAAATGAATTTACGTTTTGCCTCAATCGGAAATGGTTCAATTATCGATGTGTCAGACGAATACTTAGCCGGTAGTAAAACTGGCACCAAAGTTTCAGACAAAGGTGGTAAAACAGTTGCATGCAGAGTACAGACAGTGTTAGAACGAACATTAGAAGTTGACAAACGAGTGGCAGTCAAATTATCATAAAAGGTGACAACCTTTTCATCAAAATCGATCCGTGCCCCACTCGCCTCCAAAAAATCTAATCCCAATATCAAACTGTACCCCACCTGTGGCAGAATCAATACCTCACAAGGAATGCTCAACCCCGTAATCGTTACAGTAATTTCCGCTCTACCTTGTACCTGCACAGGATGACCGTCAGCCAAAAACACATCTCTATTGTCTTCCTCCCTCAATGGTTTTAAAGGAATTTTTAGTTTTTGCAGAAATGCGGCACTCATGCAAGACACACTCGCCCCAGAATCAAGAAGACATTGTACAGTATGATTCCTAATCGTGACAAAAATTGTGTTTCTATGCATTGTAACTTTATCAGTCTGCGCATAAATTCTGTCCGTGTTAACGTTTATCCCGCCCGCCGACTGTGGACGACGGGAAGCGAATTCCTATGTTTGACTATAGCGCCCCTTTGTTGACCTGCAAACAGACTGTAAATGACCTCGCTTAGAACACCTAAAACAAGTAACCCCCCGGGCGCGACAGAAGTTATTTGAAGTATGAATACCTCCACAATTTCCACATGTTGGCTTTGAAGTTGTGCGCCAGGCGTTCAGTGGCTGCGAACGGTAAGGCGGTCGTGGTCGCCATGACGGTGAATCAGGTGGTCGATTATTCTCCGAGTGTCCTGGATAAGACTGCGCCGATGGTGGATAGCCTCGTGAAGTCGATGTCGCGTAGGGCTCGAGACATGGCTCCAACACTGGCTTAGGTGACTGATCCACGAACGTAACATGATGGGGTGAAGGCGTCCTGCGTCTCGTAGAATTAATCGCTGCGACACTCGTAATCTGTAGTTGCTTTAGCTCCTCGCGGATAGCGGCGAGCTCGGACACAGTGTGACGGATATGGTGATCATTGTCTGATTGGTCTTCCTGCGACAATTCCGTCAATCGTCCCCATTTCCGTAGCCCCTCAATTGTAGTTAAATCATGCTGCAGAACATGCTGTCTAATGTTCGAACGTAGACCGTTCAATGCCACGAGGAACGTCTGGCCAGCGTCGACATCAAGTTTTTGAGCCGCTTGCTGGACACTTGTTAAAAAATCATCAACAGACTGGTGCGGTAATTGTTTGAGACTCCACAAGTCAGCAGCGCGTTTCCAGGCATCCGTCGCTTTAGGTCCGTAACGCAGGGTCAGAGCGTCCCGCAAGGCACCAAAATTCTGACGTGTTGTCTCCGACTGCGTGTTAAACCACACCGCTGCTCCATTCTTAAGCAGAAGCGGTAATGCTGCTAATTTCTGCGCCCCCGACATGCGTCGAAACGTTGACCATAGTTCGAAATTCTTCAAAAACTCAAGAATGTCTTCCTGCTGATTTCCCGTAAATGGTGAGGGAACCAATGTATTCCCAGCCATTTCAGAGTCAGATGATATTGAATCAGCGTCAGAACCGTCGTCAGAATCGATAACAGCGTTGCTTGATTGCGGCGACAAAACGAATGCCGGAGACGTAGATAGAAAAGCGTCTGCAGGCGGTGTGAGAACCTGTGGCGCAGACGTGGAGGGAAAAGCGTCAGCAAGCGGTGTGGGAACCGGTGGCGAAGACGTAGTGGTCAAAGCGTCTGCAGGCGGAGCGAGGACAGCAAATGGAGACTCAGTGGGAAGATTCAACGAAGATGGCAGCAACCCAGAGAAGCCGGATCCCGTTGGAGTAGAAATTAGTGTCTTACCGGAACGAAGTAAGTAACGGCCTGTTGTTTGATTGTCCGGCCCACTCATCTATGTGATGTTCTAGGAGTACGGTGCGTGTGACGAGTGTCTGTAGTCAGATGATCCAGAAACGTTGTCTCGAGAGGTACGGAAGCGACCTTTTCTTTTGAGTTCTCCACCACTTGTGGTGTCGTTCTACTACTATCGTGTACTCTACTATATTCAGTAAGTAAGTCTACTGTAACACTCTTTATTGTCTAAACTCCCATTATACACTATGTAAGCTACACAGAGCTCGTGACTCCACCACACGCACCGACTGGTGATAATTGCCGGAACTGTCCTTAAATACTCCCACGATGACGACGATGGCAGCCTAGCCCGGCCAGCCGCACATGCATGCACCAGCTCCTCCCATGATGACACTACAAAAAGTTCAGTCCTCGGAGGGTTAAGGTGTTATTGCCCCATATTAACGGTGAGAACTGCGAAAACTTCTACAGATATTATCTGACTTTTTGCCATTAGAAGATGTTCGACGTAAACACCTTTATTAACGATTTACTTATATTATAAATAGTCCGTAAGATGATTTACCTATATTATAAATAGTCCGTAAGATGTTATAAACCATTGGATGCTATGAAACTTTTATGGTCGACAAAATCACCTCTATTAACGGTTCTATTCACTAATAAGAAAATACGAATGTCTACAGTGGTAAACTCCGCCAATACTCGTACACTGTAGTGCCAGCCCGAAGCTTATATTCTTTGTTATCACACAGCGTCATTAAGAGATGTGCAAAATTCCTTTGAAAGTACAATTGTCTGTTTAATGACGTTCTGTCACAGCAAAGATGAACAGTGTCACCCCCTCTTTTATCCAGGCTCTGGACTGGCACCACCTGAAATAGAAGCGGTTTCTATTTTCACACATGATAGGAAAGCAGATACGCATTGGTCTGGTTAAACAAGCCAATATTGTTGTGTTAAATAACCACGAATTACAGAATTGTGTCTTACAATATATATATATATATATATATATATATATATATATATATATATTACATCTGGGTATTTAGACCTAAACCAATAACGGAACTGACAGTATATAACACGAGAAGCAAACAATTTAAAGGTGTGTAAAATTGCGAGATGTGCTCGTTCTATCTCTTTATCGAAGCGTATTGATCGATATAACGCAATATTCTGGCCAGGCGTGTTTTAACGGTGTTTTTTTCTGTTTAACGCCTAGCTGTGTGGTAACAAAGACCATTAGCGCCGCCCTGCTCCTTTATCCAGGCTTCGGACTGGCACTGTCAGAAAGCGAACAGTGGCGGAGTTGAAAAAAATGTCACTAAACAATGAATGCTAGTCCAGTTGCAAAGCTCTATTTAAACACCTCTAAATCGCGTCTTTCAGATGCTATATATTCTTCATTTTTCGTTCAATCGGTAGATCACAAGTGACACTACGATGAAAATTATACAGATGCTTCTACCTTAGATGTCAACGACCATTAGCTGTCGTTAAAATGTTGGATTCCAACCTAATAATATTATTTGGATTATATTAGCAACCGTTGTGAGGCTGACAGCAGACAATTTTCAACAGTTCTTATGAGTGATTTCTGATGGCAGAAAATGTCTTAACCTACTAATACTATTATTATGTAATTTACTCGTACTTTGCACCTTTGTGATATCTATATATTGGCGCTATGTAAATTTATATACGCT
>JACEVL010000357.1:572500-597500 GCA_020284085.1 Aporrectodea caliginosa
ACAAATAAATGATTCACAAGAACACAAATGACAGAATGACATGAATCAGGAGCATTAGTCAGTGAAGGTGGAAATAGCTGAACAAGCTGAGTTTTTCAGAATAGGTCTAGGAATATGAGTAGTGGATCATCCACTAAGAGTCCTCAAAAATCCCCCTTTTGCTCCTTGAGAAATCTGACATGGCGTCCAAAATTGTATTGTATTGTATTGGACCAACAGTGTGTTAACGCGCCCCTACCAATTTCACTTTAGTTTCGACTCTTTTGATTCAGAATGCATGACTGAACGACGCTGAATGAATGAGTTTCACGCCGAAGCATGAGCAAGTCGTCGAGTGAGTGGACTTGCCCAGGGTGAATAGATGAATGACTTTGAGGTGAATTTCGTCAACCCTCCAGCTGCAATTCAGGCTTGAACATGACCCCCCAAACCACCGCGCCCCGTCCAACCATGACGTCATTTTACATCAGCATTAGGCTTGTTGGAACTTAGCTCACACAGAGCTGAATTTTCAGAATAGGTGCAGGAAAATGTGTAGAATAACATAATAAAAGCCCTTGAAAATCCTCGTGCAGCGTAACTACTAACTGAACAGACAGCCTGCAGTTGCACGACTCTTGTTGACGGCCTTGGGGGCGGCCTTTGACGTCGACAGAAATCATTTCGAACAGTTCACTTAAACAATTTTAGGGTATTATTAGTCCATTGACAAAGGTGTGACTTGTTAAAAAATCTACCGATATCATAAAACTTTTCTGCCAAGAAATATTAGTCGTAGACACCTTTGTTAACGATTTACGTTGCTTATATATAATCGAACGCTGTCGGTGATGGAAATTCAACAGCATTTCGTTGAAAACGTTAGGTGTCATTGCCTTTTCTGTTAGAAAAGACGGTCATCTACAAAGTTAAACTCCCCACTACTCGTACTGTGTAGTGCCAGCCCGAGGTTTGTAGAAAGGAGGAGGGCGAAAATAATGATCTTTGTTATCAACAGTGTCGTTTAAAGATGTGCGAAATTCTTTTAAAAGTACAACTGTCTGTTTGATGACCTTCTGAACAGCATCACCCTGCTCAATTTATCCAGGTTTTGGACTGACACCACATGTGGCGGTTCCTATTTTTTTTACAGACATAGAAATGCACGTGTCATTAATAAAGATGAATCAACTAAATTATTGATCATTTTGTAGTTTCAGAAGATGCTTATTGAAGGTGTCTAAAAATAGAGACGTGTTCTAGGAATCGGAATAGTACCTATTGTTTAATATACTGTGGTTGCCAGGACTAACCTTGTCTCGTAACAAAGATGATTAAGTAAGTAAGTAAGTAATTATATTCTTTATTTGTCCAACAGCATAACCGCACTTTGGTTCACATGAAATTTTTACACATTATAAAGCATTCTTGTTAAACACGTTTTTCTCATTAAGTTGTCAGCCTGTGGGACAATTATCATTACACATTTCCTTTATCCTCGTTGCGATCTGGTACTACCAGAGTTTAGGCAATTTCTTCAATTCGTTTACAGTGTTTAGCAAAATCTTCTTTTTGCCAGAGGTGAAGCAAACTTCAATTTAAATTTTAAGTTCAATTTTGTTAAATTTTTAATAAGTTTGGTTACTTTTGCAAAATCTGACTCTGGAATAGCAACGATGATTGTGGGTGATTTTTATTTATAGACCAAATTACCTCGTTAATAAAGGTGCGTAAGGATTTGCTCAGAGACATTATTTCATACGGGGGATGAAACATTCTCTCACCCTTCTCTTTTATCTAGGACTTAGTCTGACAACACATGAAATAGAGGGGAGAATCTAATTTTGAAATAGACGATCGGAATTTACGTGTCATAAAGATAAATGAATTAAATTATTGATCATTTATGATTGATTCAGCAGATACTTAACAAAGCTGTCTAAAAATACAGAGAGTTTCTTGGCTTCGGAATAGTACCCAGTGTTTACTGACCCACCTGGATGCCAGGAGTGGTGGAGTTATCTTTCACAACAAATGGATGAGTTGACCGAAACCCCTCCTTATCCCGGTTGAAGACCGGCAATAACAAGTAAGTTTCGACAGTTTCGTTAATTGGCTTACAGTGTTTAACGACAGCAAGATTGTTACATTCAAACAAATAAACAAAAATTTCTATATACAACCATAAAAAAATAGTGTGCTTTTCCTATTTATAGCGCATTCTAATGCCTTTAAAAAGGTATGAATAAATATTTAAAAATCCACATAAAATTTTAATATATTATAAATTAGTATGTAAGCAATTTTGTATCTTATCTTTATGGCATTGGCAGAGCGCCTGTCTTAGCAAGGCTGTTCAGAGCTGCTCAGCGTCACAGGACCGTGAAATGGAAGGTATTTAGGCAACAAAGAAATGCAGGTGAGATCCCCTCGAGAGTTCTACTCCGGCTTGCCTGGGGAAGGTAATTCCACAGTGAGGGCCCCAGTAGGGGCCTACAGCAAAAGCCAGATGCAGGGATAAAGAAGTTCCCGACCGAGGTAAAGTCGGTCAGCAGAACGAAGAGAACGAGAAGAAGTAGCAGAGAGTGGCTGACACGTCAAGTCACAGAGATATTTAAACCCTGCTGGGACTTAGTTATTAAACCCGAGAAAAAGAGTAGCTCCATTAATATGTGGTTCCCTCATACTTTGCACCTTCGTGAGATCCATCTATTGGCACTATGCCAATTTATAGTAAAACATTCAAGACGCCTCAGGCGGGAAGCTAGAGTGTTTTTCGATGCGCATACAAACGTCGGGGTAATACAGTATGATGGTGTTTATAAATTCTTTAGTAATCAGTGTTTACCAAGCCTTATAGAACGGTTCAATCAATCAATCCATTTTATTGCAACGATTGTACAAGTTGAAGAAAGTTATACGTTACATACAGGTAGCAAGAGGAGCCCCAAAAGGGATAAATCCCGCTAAATAGGGACTCCCATTTTCTGGATAAAAGTTAACATGGCGCCTATACATGTAGTAGCGTTTTACGTTAATTTAAAAGATGACCACTTGACGGCGTATTGAGCGGTTTAACGACGACTTCGTCCCAATCCTTAGAAATGGACAAAATTTCAATAGCGGTTAAGAAATTGTGATTTATATAAGACCGGAGCGAATCGATTAAAAGGTGTGTAAAATTGAGCGAAGTGTTAGTTGTTTGCTATCGATGGACGCCTAGTATTTGTTCGGTATAAAAACGCATTCTGGCCAACAGTCCTGACTTTAACAGAGATTGTGGAAGATGTAATCGTAGGCTAATCGTAAACTCTAAATTTCTAAAGCGCTACTATAAAGCCAATCGCAGGGCAACAGCTTATTCACGAGCGCTGCGTCGCATCAGATGGGTTGTCAAGGGCGATGTCCATTGGCGATCGTAGGCCGATTGCCAGAGAGAGGAAGCACAATAGGGTTGAGGACGAGAAAGCTTGTAAGGGTGGTTAATGCAACAACCGATTTATTTATTTGTTCAGTTTAACGACATCTCATGGCAAACAGTCTACACTTTATACTATGGAGATAGTTAGCATCAAAAGCCATTGATGTTGATAACAAACAAATCTGCACAGTTTTTATGAGTGACTAATTCGGGTGGATGATGTCAGTCCAAAGTCTGGAGAAAGCAGATTGGCGATGTCAGCGGCCGTGGTAGCCACATGATGTCGTTCAGCCCTCGATCCCTCCAGCACGAGAATAAACGTTGCAGAGATCGGCGGGATTTTTGGTGCACGGTGTAAACGCAGTGAAACATGTTTTGTGAAATATTTACCTATTACAGGTATACCATCACATTTATTTATTTTATTTTATTTCAGAAAATTTATATAGCGCCCTTTCAAGGATGCCTACTCAGAAGCGCTCCCAGCCCAACCCCGGTCGAACAGGACAGTCTTAAGAGAACTGAGAAATGAGGCATAGTGACCAGCAGGTGTCAGCCGAAGCATGGTAGGGAGCCCATTCCAGGTTGAAGGGCCCGCCACGGAGAAGGCGCGACGCTGCCTGAGAGCAGTCCGCGAACGAGGAACAATGAGCTCAGCCTGTGCAGCCGAGCGGAGAAAGCAACGACGCTGGACGCATGTGGTGGAGCAGCAGACCCTCAATACACCGCCGGACCAAGACAGAGATTCGATGTAAATCCACGACCGAGTTGAGCTGGCATAAACACGCCGGAGCGCCACCTATATCCTTGAAAAGTTATTATAAAATTATCAAAGCTTTTACCCTTCGATATACCTTCGATTTGCCTTCTCTGTACCTTTGTTCTACCTTGATTTTACCTTCGCTTTACTGTAGATTTACCTTGTATTTGCCTTCGCATTACCTATGTTCAAGCTTCTGAGTGACACCACCTGGATAGAAGACAGTGGTGGAGTCAAGCCTCCCCAATAACTGGATTCAATTCTACATATTGCTTTCTTTATATCGTTAAAAACGATAAGAATTGTTGCTATATAACTGAGGCGCATAATAATTCTGATCGATCTCTTTATACACCTCTAAAACGATGAAAACTGTTGCTATATAAATATGCATTGGAAACGCCGATCTATTGCATACAATTGGCTAGCGTGGTCGCCTTGTGACGTAGAGAGTATGGGTTCTATCCTCCTACCTTGAGAAGGTTACTGTGTAGGGACTTTGAGCAAGTTCTTCATTCACAATAATTGCTCAGCGCCATCGATTGATATGCTTGGTCAATAGATAGTGGCGCTTAATGAATTAATGCGCGCAGTGATACTTACTTACAATGATAATGACAATAATGATGATGACGATAATAATATTAGTTACAAATCAATAGTTAATAGTTAATAAATTGTAATCGCATACCGTTAACACCGAATGGACCAAAGAGCCCGGCAACATAACAAGAAGAAACATTAGCTATCGAATAACCGCAAGACGCATAAATTTTAATAGCATGCAATGCGCCAATTTTAAAGGTGTCTAACTGGATGCCAGATAGCGCATTGGATAACATCTGGCGTTGAGAGCGAGAGGTACCGAGTTCGAGCCCCGTTAGGGCGGATATGCTTTGTAGGCTGCTATCAGCGCCGTGTATTGCAGGCTGTCTGTTCTGTTAGTAGTTAAGAATTGTTTCAATTGCATAACATGTAAATGTACAGCGCAGTGCGTTTGTCAGGCGCTTATTAAAGAAAATATATTATTATTATTATTATTATTATTATTATTATTATTTATTATTATTATTATTATTATTATTATTATTATTATTATTATTATTATTATTATTATTATTATTATTATTATTATTATTATTATTATTATTATTATTATTATTATTATTATTATTATTATTAATATTAATATTATTATTGTTATTATTATTATTATTATTATTATTATAGTAATAGTATCAATTATAATATTTATAATATTGTAATTATTATTATTATTATTATTATTATTATTATTTTTATTATTATTTTTTTTTTGCCCGAGGTAGTTCTATTCCCTCAGGCTATGAAAACTATGTCCGAAGACGTGGGGTCTTATTATTATTATTATTATTATTATTATTATTATTATTATTATTATTATTATTATTATTATTATTATTATTATTATTATTATTATTATTATTATTATTATTATTATTATTATTATTATTATTTTTATTTTATTATTATTATCATTATTGCCACTGTCATCATAAGTATGTATTAATAATAATAATATTTTCAAACTGACAATTACGCAGTATGATTACAATTCAGTATCAACGGATGATCACAAGTAATCGCAGGAGTCGAATTTAACTCTATACGGCAACCATGCAAGGCGCCCATCACGTCCTGAATCTCATTTCACCAACGCGCCATCTCGCGAATGATAGGCTGAGTGAACCGACGATGATGATGATGATGATGATGATGATGATGATGATGATGATGATGATGATGATGATGATGATGATGATGATGATGATGATGATGATGATGATGATGATGATGATGATGATGATGATGATGATGATGATGATGATGATGATGATGATGATGATGATGATGATATTAACCCATTAGTGCCTACAATCCCATATATGGGATGATGCTAAAAATTGAAAATATTTCTTTAAACAAAGTGTAATGTCAAATAATTTTTAAAGTGATTTACTTATGACACATTGTTCTTCAAGATAATTAATTTACACCTAGAAGATTTTGTGTATTTTTGGGTGTAATTACGTCATATCTTGATAAGTATTGCAAATTCATGTTCTGTCAAAATGGCTACGCGCAAAAATGTAGTATAATTTACTCATTTATTATTAAACAAAAATAACTTATTCATTGCTTAGAAAAATGTATTTTAGTAATTAGGTATTAGCCATTGTGGCAGAAAATGATTTTATTATTGATAGCTGGGTGGTAGTAGCCCGATCCCATATTTGGGATTGTAGGCACGAGAGACCACTCCTACATGCTAGTTTGCAAATCATCTTAGAGTTACGTTCCAAAATGCTGTTGATGTTGTCAATACAGTTCCAAAGTGAATGAATGATCACAAACTTGAAAAATGGCTTTGGTTTTCGATGCAGGCACACATACCTGGTTGCTGATGTATTGCATGAACCTGAAATGTCATATAACTGCAATATGGATAACATACTAGCTCATTGCTCCGCCAGATGTTGTGGTCATTACTGATGAAGACAGCGGTCATGGGAAGGGGCATCATGAACAACTTGTCAAATGGGCACATGGACTCCTATAGCTGAAGCTGATACTAGAACGTATGATGGAACTGAAAGTCGAGACATAGACAACATCGAATGCGAGCAACAGTGATAATGTTCCACCGGAATTCCTGGAATCATCAACTAGATCTAAGGCACAGCTCCAACTGCAAGAGCAGCAGCAGTTTCAAATATGGTGCAAGCGTGATCTACCAGCATCTTCGCGTTTTCTTCAATGGTCGGTCAGTAAGCCAACGTTCCTCGGACACCTGCCAGTTTGTTTGAGTTTGTGTGCAACAGCACTACAAAGTATGCCGGGCAGAAGGGAAAGCACACTTTTGGTGTCGACAGCAATGAAATGCGATCATTAATTTTCCTGCGGCCCTGATGATCAGGGGCTACTCAACTGTTCTATGTTTCGCAAGTATTGCCAACAGCACGATGACGTCATGAATAGTCCTGTCAATTCGGTTATTGCAAGGAATAGGTTTGAGGAAAGTTTCTACATGTAGCTGACAACACTTCTCTTACAGCTGGTGACAAAATGACCAAAGTGCGACCTCTTCTGACGACAATGAATGAACGATTTCTCCTCAACAATCCCTGTAAGCAGGATATCAGCATCGTTGAAGGCATGATTCCGTACCCAGTACTATGGCCATCACGTTTGTAAACAATTCATGTTGACGTCTGTCTATATCCAGCGATACACTACATGACAGCCAATTGGTCGTCCATTGGGGCACACGGTTCCGCTTGACCGCCGAGTATCTGTCGCTGTACAGTGGGTAAGAGCATTATCCACACAGCAACCCAACACAGCTGATGTAATGTGCTTGGGGAAGAAAGGCCAAGTCGAAATGCCTGTCAGCCTAAAGTGGACTGTTTTGAAAATTTTCATGCGAAACTGAAGTGATTATTCCCGGTATGATTGACTTTGAGGATGAGCAAAATGCAACCACTGTTTGCTTTTTTAGTAACATTTTTAAATGTTTGTTCTGATGTGTCTTCGCCTGATTAACGCAATGCAATGTTATTGACTGTAGGCTTAGTAATTTGGTAAGTGTTACATTATTGTTTGCTCTAGAAGTTGACGCCATCATTCGTGCCTACAAGCCCATATATGGGATGAAACTTCAAAGAGCCAAAAAAATTAGGGGAAATGAAATATAAAAAAAAATAATGGAGATATGGTCTAAAGTCATTGCAAATAACTAAAAATCAAAATATTTTACAAAACAAAAAAGTTGGGCATTAATGGGTTAACTACTTATCATTAGTTAATAGTTAATAATTTGTAATTGTTTGGCGACATCTTACGCCTGGCGCTAATACCGAATTGAGTCTAGCCAATATACTACGACAATCTATTAAACGCTTCCACAAATGACTTATAAATTGCATGTTAAGCACATATTTTAAAGGTGTCTAAAATTTTGACCAAATTATAACGTTTAGCGATTTTTTGCGACTGGCGTTGATACCGAATTGAGTCCAAATCTATATTATAAGTCTTAGTCTGTTTACGTTTTCCTTCCGTTTGTCTGTTTGTTTGTTTGTTTGTATGTTTGTTTGTCCGCATCTAAAGGCTCCGAAACGGAACGCTTTAGCGATTTACAAAATTTTACACAACATTATTACGCCACGGCATGATCAACGCGACTATTTTCAGCTCGCAATTTTATTTAAACGCCGATATATGGACATTTTAAATTTAAAAGTTTTTCGACGAGGCTATCTTATAATAGTATGGCCATTTGTCCACGTCACGCGGCTAAATATGCAATCTTACGTCACGCCGAGAATCTAGGTCAACGTTCTGATTCGCAACCAATCACGATGACCGTTGATTTCAAATCAGAAATGGTTACGCCCACGGCAGAATTTCAATGCAACACTTTAGCGATACGAAATTTTTAACGAACATTTTCATTTGAATTTCTATAGATCTCAACCCAACTTTATTTCACCTCAAAATTTACTTTAAATTCCGATATTTGCACACTTTAAGTTTCGATGTGGTCATAGTCTGTTTCAACGATCGACCAATAGGCTATACGTCGATGGTTTCAACGCCATTGAAATCTAGCTATGCAGGAGTATATATTACGTAGAGTTGTGGTTAAACAATTTCAAGCCAGTGCGTAAATTCGCAAGAGGGACACACGAAAGATTTGCACATCGTTAAATTCAAATTCATGGGCGCTGACGAAGATGTCGTTGAATTCAAATACACGGGCGCTGAGGAAAACCCGGGCGAACGCCGGGTAAAAACTGCTAGTAATTATTACAAATTATTTCGACGCTGTCGCAAATGACGTATAAATGGCATGTGCTGCACCTGTTTTAAAGGTGTCGAAATATCGACAAGTTATAACATTTTACGATCGTAGTTGTAACGTATCAGTGACATCGATTGATGTTTCGACAATAGATAGTGTCACTTAATAATCTAATACGCGAAATAATAGTTACGATGATGATGACGATTACGATGATGACGATGATTATGATGACGACGACGACAACGACGACGACGATGATAGCAAAAGCACCAGCAACAATTAGTCACCGAGGAAGCCCTAGAGGCCTAGATAAAGTTTTCGTGCAAAAGACAAGATGGGTCGAGAACTGTCCTGGATCAAGGTGGAGTAGAAGAAAGAATCTAGAAGGAAGAGGAAGAGTAGGAGATGTACAAGATGTAGATGGAGGAAAGAGTTGGAAAAATAAAGAAATGCAGGAGGAGGAAGAAGAGGAGGAGGTGAATTTGGCAATTTTCCAATTTATGCAACAGCACTCTGTCTGCAGTCCCCAGATAAAACAGCAGCGCTATATGAAGTGAACGTCTTGAGGCGACATCTGCCGTCGAGCGATAACATTAGAATTCTACGATGAAATATTCAGGTGATACGTAAAAGACAGAAACGAACGATTACGATCAGTGATGGGCAAAAATTAACTAAAAAGTTGCAAATGTCACATAAATTGCATGTGATGCAACAATTTTAAAGGTGTCTTACTACCGACCTAAATATCACGTATGTGTAATGTATCCAATGTTTAATACAACGGTCCTGGATAACTGGTTAGAGCTTTCTTCTTGTAACGCAGAGAGTACGGGTTCGATCCTCCTCCCCTGAGACGGTTACTGTGTAGGGACCTTTAGCAAGTCCCTCACTCACAAATGCTCAGCTCCATCGATTGATGCTTTGTCAACAGTCAACGCTTAATGAAATAGTGCCTTAATAATACTTAGCCTACTATGATGATGATGATGATGATGATGATGATGATGGATGATGGTGATGATGATGGTGATGGTGATGGTGATGGTGATGGTGATGGTGATGGTGATGGTGATGGTGATGGTGATGGTGATGGTGATGGTGATGGTGATGGTGATGGTGATGGTGATGGATGATGATGATGATGATGATGATGATGGTGATGATGAGTGATGGTGGTGATGATGATGATGATGATGATGATGATGGATGATGATGATGATGATGGTGATAGTGATGGTGTGGTGATGGTGATGGTGATGATGATGATGATGATGATGGTGATGGTGATGGTGATGGTGGTGATGATGATGATGATGATGATGATGATGATGGTGATGATGGTGATGGTGATGAGTGATGGTGATGGTGATGGTGGTGATGATGATGATGATGATGATGATGATGATGATGATGATGATGGTGATGGTGATAGTGATGGTGGTGGTGATGGTGATGGTGATGGTGATGGTGATGTGATGGTGATGATGGTGATGGTGATGATGTGATGATGGTGATGGTGATGGTGATGGTGATGGTGATGGTGATGATGATGATGATGATGATGATGGTGATGGTGATGATGATGATGGTGATGGTGATGATGATGATGATGATGATATGATGATGGTGATGGTGATGATGATGATGATGGTGATGATGATAGTGATGTGATGGTGATGGTGATGGTGATGGTGGTGATGATGATGATGATGATGATGATGGTGATGGTGATGGTGATGATGATGGTGATGATGGTGATGGTGATGGTGATGGTGATGGTGATGGTGATGTGATGATGATGATGATGATGATGATGATGATGATGATGATGATGATGATGGTAATTACTTGATGGTGATTAGTTACTGGTGATTATGATAATGATTGATTAATTGTTTGGCGACATCTTACGCCTGGCGTTAATACCGAATTGAGTCTAGTCAATATACTACGACGATCTATTAAACGCTTCCACAAATGACTTATAAATTGCATGTTAAGCACATATTTTAAAGGTGTCTAAAATATTGACCAAATTATAACGTTTAGTGATAATAGTTGTAACGTATCAGTGCCATCGATTTATGTTTCGACAATAGATGGTGGCACTTAATAATCTAATACGCAAAATAATAGTTATGATGACGATGACGATGTCGATGATGATTACGATCATGATGCTAACGACGACTATGATGATGATAGCAATAGCACCAGCAACAGCCAGTCACCGAGGAAGTCCTAGAGGTCTAGATAATGTTTTCGTTCGAGAACTGTCCCTGGATCAAGAAGGAGCAGAAGAAAGAAACTAGAAGGAAGAGGAAGAGTATGATAAGTCAGAGATGTAGAAAGAGAAAGAAGAAAGGAAGGAGGAGGAGGAGGAGGAGGAGGAGGAGGAGGAGGAGGAGGAGGAGGTGAGTTTGGCAATTTGCCAATTTATGCGTCTCTTTGTCTGCAGTCCTCGGAGAAAAACTGTGGCGCTATATGAAGTGAACGTCTTGTGGCGACATCTGCCTTCGAGCGATAACATTAGAATTTTCTACGATGAAATATTCAGGTGATACGTTAGAGACAGGTACGAAAGAAGGAGAAATTACTATCTATCCCTGTCGTAGTCTCTCTAGCTATTGCTGCTTGTTTTTTTTGTTGTTTTTTGTGTGTGTGTCTCTGTCTGTCTGTCGGTCTCTTTTGCTTAATAAAATTAGCAACTAACCAAATCTTAATCGAATAGGCTGTTTTATGCAATACGAACGATGGGAATCATTCAAAATAAATCCACACCTCTTTTAAGGTTGATACGCACCCTATAAATAAAAGCAAAGGCGCTTTTCAGTATTACTCGCCTACCGGCTCTCTAAGCAAGGATATCGGAACATTGAGAACTGCTAAAATAAATTCTAAGGCATTGTCAGTCTGCCTGTCTGTCTGTTTGGTCTCTGTCTGCCAATGCTTATGTCTCTGTCTCTGTCTCTGCAGTCCTCTGTCTAGATAACTGTATGATGCTATGGCGATATGATGTGATATGATGTCTCTGTCTGGCGACATCTGCCTTCTCTATGATATATATGTATATATATATTAATACGATGAAATATGTAGACAGGTGATACGTGTCTTGATGTGATGCAATAATAGCGATATGTGATACGTGTAGATGGATGTGATCATTAATATGATGTCGATAATGATGTAGTGTCTGGAGCTATTGCTGATAATTAGCGATTTGATGTTTAATGATGTAATAGCGATCTGTCTGTAGCGATGTGCTTGATGTCTAGCGATATGTGATGCGATGTGTGATAATAATTGATTAGTGATGTAGCGATGTGAATGCTTAATAGCGATAATAGCGCTGTGATTTATGCAATACGATGTGTGATGTGCTTGATAATGTTCAAAATAATATCGATGTGCTTGATGTGCTTGATGTGATGTGCTATGATATGATGTGCTTGTGTGATGTGATGTAGATGCTCAATTAATAGATCTTGATGTGATTAATATCGTGTGATATGTGATATACTATGATAATATGATATGGATATATGATAGCGATGTAGTGATAACTTGATTATAATGATGTCTTGATGCTCTTGATGCGTATGCTTGATATGATAATAGCGATGTGATGGCGATGATGTCTTGATGTAGCAATGATGTGTGATAATGTGATGTGCTTGATGTGATGTGTGTGTCGATGTAATATGTCTGATGTGATGTCATGATGTGTATATAGACGATTCAGAGGCCCTATATATTAATGTGCGATGTATGATGTGCTTGATGTAGTGTGTGAATAATGTCTGTAATGATCTGCATGTAATAGTGATGTGATAATTGTGATAATAGCATAATGATGTGTGATGTGTATTAATGCTGATGTGATTAATAGCGATGTGATAATATGATGCATGATATGTGATGTGCTTGATGTCTTGTTACGATTGATGTCTGTGATGTAGATGTGCTTGATGATATGATGCAAAATATGTCTTGATATGATATATGCCGATGTAGCTCAATAGTGCCCCTTAATGTTGATGTCTCTGCCCTCTGTGCATTGATGTGAGGTCTGCCAATCTCTGATGTGTGATAATAGCGATTGTCCTGATGTAATGATGCCCTTCTCTGTGTGTGATGCCGATGTAGTGATTAATAGCGATGTGCGATGTAATTTCATGATGTACTGATGTAATGATAGTGATATGATGTAACGATAATATATGATGTGATGTCTTGATTAATACGCTGATGTGCTTGATGTCTGATGTGATGTGATATGATAATGCGATGTGCTTGATATGCGATATGCTTGATGTCTTGATGTGTGATGTGATTCACCAATGTGCTTAATAGCGTAATATGATGTGATGTGATAGCATTAATAGCGATGTCCTGATGTATTGATGTGTGTGTCTGGATGTCTCTGACCTAGCGATGTCTGATATGATTGCCTTGATGTGATGTGATGTCGATATGTAGCGATGTATGATGTAGCTGTGATGTGTGATGCATTGATGTCATTGATGTGATATGATGTGATTAATGCCCCTAATTATTAATACTGATGTGATATGTGATAATATTGATGTCTTATGTCTCGATGTGTGATGTCGATTAATATGTGCATGTGTGATGTAATAGCGATGTATTGATGTGCTGATGTATGATGTCTTGATGTCTGATATGCGATGTGCTATGATGTGCTTGATGTAGTGATGTGTGATAATAGCGATTAATGTGATGTATGTAATAGCTATGATATAGCTGTCAAGTTTTAGCGATATTAGCATGTAATATGTGATGTGATGTGCGTGTGATGTAAATGCTTGTGCTGGTGATAGTGATAGCGATTGATGCTTGATGAATTAATATGATATGATGCCCTGATGTGTGATCTCTTGTATGTGATATGTGATATGTGATATGGTGATATGATGCCTGTGATCTGTGCGATGTGATGTATCTAGTAATGTACTATATGTCTCTGTGACAGCTATTATCTGTGATGTCGATGATGTAGCTGTCTATGTGTATGTGATGCTGTGTCCCTGTCTTGATGTCTATGTAGCGATTATGTGATATCTGTGATGTGATATGCCCCTGATGTGTCTTGATGTGATATGTGATGATGTAATATGATGTGATGTCTGTCTGTAATGTCTGTCTCTGTCTCTGTCTGATAATTGATGTAGAACATGATGATCTTGATGTCGATATGCTGATGTATTGTATTGATCTCTCTGATATGCTGATATGATATATCTGTCTATAATATGATGTGATCTCTGCCTATGTCTCTGATAATATATGTCTCTGTCTCTGTCCCTGTCTCTGTCTCTGTCTCTGTCTCTATATATATATATAATATGTCTCTCTCTCTCTCTCTCTCTCTCTCTCTCTAATCTCTGTCTCTGTCTCTGTCTCTGTCTCTCTCTCTGTCTCTCTCTATCTCTATCTCTCTCTCTCTCTCTCTCTCTCTCTCTCTCTCTCTCTCTCTCTCTCTCTCTCTCTCTCTCTCTCTCTCTCTCTCTCTCTCTCTATCTCTCTATATCTATATATCTCTATCTATCTCTATATATATATATATATATATATATATATATATATATATATATATATATATATATATATATATATATATATATATATATATATATATATATATATATATATATATATATATATCCATCTGTATGTATTATATATATATATCTCTCTCTCTCTCTGTATGTACGCAGCAACGACAATCTATCTGTGTGTATCATGTATGTCTCTATGTGCGTCTATCTGTCTGTCTGTCTTTCTGTATGCCTATCTGCCTGTGCTTCTGTCTGCCGGTCTGCATATGCATCTGACTGTAGGTGCGCTTGTCTGTCTATCTATGTATATCTGTCTGTGTCTGGCTGTGTCATCTGTCAGACAGACAGATCTGCCTTCTGTTGTCTCTGTGGTTTCCATTGAGTTTCTTTGACTTTGCGTGTCTTTACGTTTCATTCATTCGTTTCCTGGTTCATACATTCAGTCTGTCAGTCAGTCATTCAGACATTCTACAGGCCAATCAATCATTCACTCATTCATTCATTCATTCGTTGGTTCGTTCAATAACTCACTCACCTACTCACTAACTCGATTTACTGTCAATTCAAAAATCCCTCTCAGTGTCGATTGATCCTTTCCGAATTATGCCTCGTATTGCTACAGCCTGATCACGTGACATCACGTGATCACAGCACAGTCATCACGTGACATAATTATAGTCGATGTCTGTGTTGAAAGAAAGATTGTGCGTATAGAGCGGACAGGAAGTAAAACGATCGAACGACAGAGAAATCCTTAGCAAAATGTAAGTAATTTTATAGAAAAAAGAGTAAAATCTTGCTTATCTGTCGATTGGCGATATTCAATTGCAATTTAGTCGAAGCGACTGTCATCGATTGATATATGGATTGAATATGTAGGCCTATCATCGATTGATATAATTATGGATTGAATATGTAGGCCTATGATCGATTGATATATGGATTGAATATGTAGGTCTATCATCGATTGATATATGGATTGAATATGTAGGCCTATCATCGATTGATATATGGATTGAATATGTAGGCCTATCATCGATTGATATATGGATTGAATATGTAGGCCTATCATCGATTGATATATGGATTGAATATGTAGGCCTATTAGATGCATGAACATCTAAGTGCATATTATGTATGCGTGTGTGCTTAATTAAAGAAAAGATATTATTATTATTATATTCAATTGTAACATAGTCGAAGTAACTATTCGATTGATATAATGGATATGTATATAATAATAATAATAATAATAATAATAATAATAATAATAATAATAATAATAATAATAATAATAATAATAATAATAATAATAATAATAATAATAATAATAATAATAATAATAATAATAATAATAATAATAATAATAATAATAATAATCTTTTTCTTTAATTAAGCGCCTGACAAATGCACTGCGCTGTACATTTACATGTTATGCAATTGAAACAATCTTAACTACTAACAGAACAGACAGCTTGTAATACAACGGCGCTAATAGCAGCCTACAAAGCATATCCGCCCTACGGGACTCGAACTCGGTACCTCTCGCTCTCTACGCCAGATGTTATCCAATGCGCTATCGGGCCCCCATACACAAAGGTGCATATGTGTGCGTGTGTGTATGTGAGTGTGTGTGCGAGTGCGTGTACATTTGTGCACTGCATAATGTTACAGAGTGCAGGACATATCGTTGTCAAGAACATCATTGCTGTTGCTATGGTCGTACGCTTTATGTGGCTTAGTGACACACAATTGCCAAAAGACGTGTTACACGGTCGTCCGTATACCGTAGACTCGAAGAGCAACGGAGTAATATTTTATAACCCATTGGTCTCCACCATCTCCTTATTAAGTGGACACCGGGCAGTGGCGGCCTTTGACCGTCTTTGGCAATTTTGTGCTTATAGGCAAAGACACATTAATGCCGCCGCTTACTAATAAATTATACCTTTTGGACGGCAGTGATTATATAGATGACGTATTTGCCGGAATTTGCCGCCCCTTGAGAAATTCCGCTCTAGGCAGCGGCCTATATCGCCTATACCTAAAGCCGGTGTCACGAAATAGAGTATCCCCCATACATGAGTATCCCCCTTAGCGAAATGGGGTATTCGGTTTAGTTTGCATTTTTGACGGTTTCTAAGTGTATTCAGTCGTACTGTTTGGATTTATTGTACACATAAAATATTTTAAGTTGAGTATCTTTAGTTTGTACGTCGACCTGAAATTAATTTACTTTGTTTTTGGTGATTTTGACTGGATTTCGTCGAGGCTATCGTGATGCGCATGACGATGGAGGGATAGAATGGTTAATCCCTCCGGATACTCTAAACCGGCTTATTCCATCCGGGGGGGGGGGATAAATTCACTCATCCCCCGGATAGTCTTAGGACGGATGCTCTATTTCGTGATACCGGCTCTGACACCGGATAATGATCCTAATAAATATGTTAGCATTTATCACAAGAAAGGCTCAGCACCGAATGAGTGTGCATGCATGGAATTCCGGTGTGGCCGATGCTATTCAATCGCGTCACATGTAGCGTTGCAATTATTGTGATCTCTCTAGCCATGTCAACATGTCCCATCACAGTGTGTGTGGACGGGCGGGGGGTTGGGAGCGGATTTCATGTGAGTGTGTTGCATGTATGAATGTAATCATGCATGTATGTATGAAAATAAATATAATATTGCCTTTTTATCCCTCACAAAGCCTTGATAATAATTATATTCGTTTATTGAGAAAGACAACTCTAATCGTCACAACGCAATCAGTTACAATGTAGTTAGTTGACCATAATGTTCAAATGAGGATACTTGGCTATCTGTCTTTTACGACAGTTTGAGAGTGTTTGCTGCACAGAGCCGAGTGCACTGTGCAACAGACGTAAATTGTTATTGAAGACTGTTCAATCGATGAGAAACGTACACTTGCTTGTTTACTGTTTAACGACCACTATGTGGTAACAAAGACCATTAGCGTCGCCCTCCTAATGGTCTTTGTTACCACACAAGCAAGTGTACGTTTTTCATCGATTGAACGTACACTGTGTGTGTCCACAGTTTAACGGCAGCTTATGACAACATAGGCCGTTGCCGCCGACAAAGATTTGTTTTGGCATATTACAGCTCAAATTTTAACGTACACTTGTATCAGGTCCCATGCTTATATAGGCTAGATTCGGTTGTAAACGTTTTAAGGTGTCTAAGGCAAACACTCAAAACAGTTTGCTTGCCTGCTTGTTTACTGTTTAACGACACTGTGTGGTAACAAAGACCATTAACGTCGCCCTCCTCATTTATCCAGGCTTGGGACTGGCACTGTCAGAAAGCGAACAGTGGCGGAGTTAAAAACAGTTTGCTAACGTATCTCATGCTACATATAGCATCGGCTGGAAGCGTTTTAAAGGTGTTTAACGAGAGCGCTCTAACTATTCGCCTATACGTCTAATTTAAAAGTTAGGTCCATATCCTTCTAAGACGTGTGTGACTTATATTTTTGCGTGCTATACAATTTCAGGCCTTTCGGGATTGGAACAGCCCTAGCGGCGATTGGCTTCACAAGCGGTGGAATCACAGCCGGAAGCTGGGCGGCCAGTATGATGTCGGCCGCTGCGATTGCCAACGGAGGAGCCATCTCCACGGTCAGCGCGGTCGCCAGCCTCCAGTCCATCGGTGCAGTTGGTCTTGGGCTGGAAACCGTTGGCATAGGGGCTACAGCTGTCGCCGCTGCGGTCGCCGGCGCTGTGGTTTTGGGACCTGCTGCAGCTGGTGTAGCGGCTGTGGTCGCTGCTCTTCCTTAAGCTTTAGTATGAAACAAGAATGGTGTTTCAAAGGCCGACCTCAATTAACGAAATAGACACACTAATGCTGAACTCTGTTATAAAACAAAGTCATCATTCTAATGACAACTGAAATTTTCAATTCAGCCGAGCTGTGCTTATTTACATTGGTTAATTTATATTGGTTAATCTAAGATTCGATTTCAAGCTAAACTGTGTAAATTTCCATTCGTAAATATAAATTCTGCTAATAAGCTAAACATTCGATAACGTAAATTGTGATTTTAAGGCAATCGCTTCCGATAAAGTACTCCACTTTTTATGTAAACGGCTTTGAGAAGGTTAGCCGAATGGTTAGAGCGGCCGTGTTAGACACCTTCAGAATGGTATCAGTCGATGCTATATAAAAGTGGGACACAATATGATATTTATACAAGGCTGTCGTAAATACTTTTAATTCAGTAAATTTCTAATGGGAGCATTAACATTAACAAATGTTAGAGCGCTGTTTAACATCTTTAAAACAGTGTCAATGATAATTATATAAGGATCGAACACGATAAGCTGTAATATGCCAAAACTAATATTTGTCGGCGGAAACGGCCTATGTTGTCATAAGCTGCCGTTAAACTGTGGACACACGCGATAAGCGTTTTATATAATAGGCTACAGAATAGGGATGCGCCGATCGGAATTTGTTACCGATTTCTGATTCCGGATAGTTGACCTGCTATTTTCGCCGATTCCGATCCGAGCAGTCAATAAAACAGAAATGAAAACAAAATCTTGTATATTCTCGCTAGATTTAATTTCAATGACAGTTTATGCACTGAACTATTTACAAGAAATTAACATTTGAAAGTTTGAAACCGCGTGGCATAAGAAAAAAGCCTCACTGTCCGCCATTTTGTTGACACGTCGAGTAACAATTTCATTATTGATACAGACTTTTATTTAATTAAAGATTATTGCAGGTGCTCGCCAAAACAGGTTACTATTAAATTTTCTGTATTAATGAAAAAAGAAATTCATTTTGGTCTAAAATATTACTTTTTTGGCATTTAGATCGGTAGTCCTGGGATCACCGATTTTGATTAATGCCAATTAGTGCAAAATCCGGCCCGATCCGATTTCCGAAAGGGATAATCGGCTCAACCCTAATACCTAGTACTTCTCGAGAAACAGTATCGTCGATAATTTTCGACAACTAATATATATATAACATTGTTTAGATCCATTCTAGAGGTGTCCAAAGTCAGCCGCAATTTTAACTTTACTAAACTTATTTACTGATAAGCGACATCTTTTGAAACCCTGTACCGTATGAACGCGAATCAACAACTAAGCGTTACATTTACTTGCTTTGGTATGAATCCGAAGTTAAAATCCGCCTTAGTATCTGTTATTGTAAACTTCGGATCCACATATTATAATTAAATGTTTGCCCAAAGATGTCGCTCTGCTACATCTGGTCTCCATGGCAATCGGATCTCCATTTCATATCTCAGGACAACCCCTCCCCCTGACTAGACGCAGCGTTCGTGAAGAATCTGATTCCTCCGCTTTGCTTTTTTGGCGGTGCCTAAACAATTTCGGTTTGTGATAATGGTGGCTAAAGACTCACTACGAGTGGTAACTTTAAAATAACCGTTAAATAAAACACCTTTTAAAAGGTTTGTTACTTTGCTATATAAAGGCAGCGCCTTTAGTTTTAAGTCAATGCAGTTTTAATATCTGCAGTTTTAACCTCGGAAAGTTATTCCTATCGTAGTCAACGGCCATTGATGCAGCATGACATGTTTTGACTAAGGATCGACCGACCTGCATTATTTTGCCGATTTCCTGTTCCGGATAGTTGGCCTACTTTGGTTTCCGATTCCGGATTCGATCCGATTAATCGGGAATATTTATTTTAATTTAGTTCTAAAGTATTAATCCAGCATTTTTACAATTTTGTGTCCGATATTTTTGTTGATGCGTCGACTCAAAAGAAGAGCGGGATTCGAGCAGTTGATCAGAAGCATGAAACGCAGAGGATTTCTGCACCCTCAGGCAAAGTACTTACCTAGCATTTTTACAATTTTAATAATAATAATAATTCTATTTAGGTATTGCCGTTCCAGAAACACATTACTTTTATAATTTCTAAGTCCCTGGGGGAATGAAGTACCTCAGGGCAAAATAATAATAATAATGATAATGATAATGATAATGATAATGATAATGATAATGATAATGATAATGATAATGATAATGATAATGATAATGATAATGATAATGATAATGATGATGATGATAATAATAATAATAATAATAACAATAATAATAATAATAATAATAATAATAATAATAATAATAATAATAATAATAATAATAACAACTCGGTGGCTTTCCGCGGTACTTTAGCGGAGCCAGACCTTAGGGAGATGTGACACTAACGGCACTTACGACGTTCATTTTAGACAGCTCCTGCATCCTTGTCTATTGTAGCTTTCAGTATTGATGTTGATTGATGGAGAGAATAAATATTGTTAAAATAATTTTAAAAAAAAAATAATAATAATAATAATATTAATAATAATAATAATTATTATTATTTATTATTATTATTATTATAAGACAAATTTATTTCTTCATAAAACCAACAAACTTATTACAGACTGATTAAAAATGGCTGTTTCAATAATTTTATAAGCCGTCATTCAGTCCTCGGCTACTGTTGTTGCAGTCCGCGGTGGCTAAAACAGACAGAGAGTTTCCAATCTGTAGGGCGACCGATAGGCGTTGCAGCAGATGACTGGTCTCACGCTGGTCGCCGGTCGCTGCAAAGATCCTGCCTCCTAGTTCCTGAACAAACGACAGTGAATCTGCATGCCAACTTCCTGAAGTTTCGACTGCAACAGGTACGAAATGATGGGACTGTGAGATAGCGGCATATTTGGATTCTTTATTGCGAGTTTCTATACTATTGTTTAACTCAAACTAATGGCAAACTTGATATTCCGTTGACGCCGATAGAAAATAGTTCTGTAGAGTTACGTCACACAACAACATGACTTAAAGACCCAAAGCTTATTTGCTATTTTTATTTCTCCAAGGTTTAACGTCGTCATATGACATCAAAGGCCGTTGACGACAATTTAAAACATATACAGTGCAGTGAAATGAATTCATAGCGTCGAAAAGACACCATTTAAGACTGTCCAAACATAACCTTAAAATGTCATTAGTGTTCATTGTTTAACGACATTAAAAAATACAATTCATAAATATACAGTTTGATACATGCAATTTGGTATCTGATGCAAATTCAACAATATTTAGTAGCAATTGTCGTATACAAGAAAGGTTTCTTAAAATTAATTCTTGATCACCATTACTAATGCACATTTACTTCTTAATCTATTTATTTCAATAACATTTATTTTACAAATTTAGAAGACACGAAAGTTTAACATGAAGTTCACTTTTGGATTTTTAAGAAGTCATCAATCAGTAAAGTCAAGCATTTTTAAAGAAATATATTCAACAGTGAATATGACAATTCTTTATCATTTATTATGCTACCGTGTTGACAATAGAATAAACTTCACCCGAAATTCTCAATTTATTACATTCAATGTTCTTAATACAGCTTGATTGATATTTGTCACACATGCAAGTAAGACATGAAGTTTGTAATTTTTGGTACATTGTATGGAAGTATTTAATAATTTCAATCACACAATATTATCATAATATATGCAAATAGTTAGAACAGGACTCTAACACATCCACAGTATGTATATAATATAGCAAATTCAACAAGAGTCTACAAACGAGCATAACTATAGACCAAAGTTCACAAGAAACATCATATCATATTAATTATGATTATGACATCTGATGCTATCAAACAAACACTTAGCATCAGTTTTGACACATAAGTGTAAAAATAAAATCGTTTTTTATTACAGATTTCAGCATATTTGACAACTTTGTTCTGAAATGAGATTCATAATCTCCTTTGTCTAAATGCTTAAATCTTGGAGGACAATTTATAATGTTATCAACCGGAGCATGAGATTCTTGGCACATATAATCAATGAGAAAATGTAAAAAAAAATATTATAGAAAGATTAACACACATTAAAAAATAAAACAAGACTTCCTAACCTATACCATAATGTACATTTAATTAACTGATTTCATACATAAATGAAACTCTTGCAAGAGCTTACAAACGATAACATTTACACAACTTTTCCTTTATAAATAAGACTTATAAGCCTATAAACCTCACTTTGTATGCAACCTACATCAAGTAAATTCTTAGTGTTAAAATCTACTCTATATAAGACACATGCATCTCTTAATATGTTAGAAATATTTTCTTTTCTGCAATTTAATAATAAATGGTTTATATTTTCTGGGACTTTACATAAAGTACAAAGACCACTTTCAAGTTTCTTCATAAGAAGAAGTCTTTCATTTAGATTTACTTTTCCTAATCTTAATCTTGAAATCTGAACCTCCTTCTTTCTATTAAAATCAACAAATTTGATGTTTGTGTCCACCACAGGACATATATATTTATAATGTTGACCCTTAGGATCACTATCATATTTCCTCTGCCATTCGTTAACTACATGCGATTTTATAATTGAAAAGACTTCTTGCAATTCTAGATAATTTGTTGAATTAATAATGGGCAAACTGAGTGATTGTTTTGCTAAAGCATCAACTTTTTCATTACCTAATATATTTACATGACTAGGGATCCAAATCAAATGTACTTTACTTATCTTTATTTTATTAAATGTTCTTAATGTTTCTTGTAATAGGTTTGGTCTGGATCTTGAAAAGGAATTTCTAATAGAAATAAGAACACTTAAGGAGTCAGAAAAAATGGCAAAATGTTTAAGTTCTTGATTTTCATTCTCTGATATCCAACAAAAGGCTTCTTTAATAGCAGTTAATTCGGCGGCATATATACTAGAGCTATTGCAGAGACGGATTTGCTTATCTAAATTAAGGATAGGGATTGTGTAAGCAGCAGCGACCAAATCTCCAGCCTTAGAACCATCAGTGTATATATGCGTGTATGTTTGGTATCTGCTCATGTGATCCAAGGAGATTAGACGGAGAAGTTCAGGATTGTCATTTTTCTTACTTATTGATTTGTGAAGACTGATATCGACTTCAATGTCATTATTTAGCCAAGGAGGAGTTGTAGGAAATGTGGGAGCCTGAAAAGGGAGGTCAAGAGAAGAGAAAAAATCTTGAATTCGTGTGTAAGTGGATTCATCCTTATGACTAAATGTTCTGAATTCATTAGTCCAATGTGGTTGACAAGCAATTCTGACCGGATGATCCGGATTTCCCAAGATTTTTGTACCCAGTTTAAGGGAATTTTGCAATCTTCTCATTTGCAGGGGCAGTTCACCGCACTCATTTTGAAGTGCTATTGCCGGAGTACCTTTGGCGGCACCACAACATAATCGTAATGCCTCTGTTTGAATAGAGGATAACTTATCTAGATATGACTGAGGGGCTGAAGAATAAGCTGCATCACCATAATCAATCACTGGTCTAATAAGTGCTCTATAAATATGAAGTAGGGCTTTCTTTGAAGCTCCCCAATGGTTACCAGACACTGCTCTCATAAGGTTCATGCGATTTTTACACTTAGTTACCACATATTCTATATGTGGTTTCCATGAAAGTCTATGATCAAATATTACTCCAAGAAATTTAGCTGTTTTTTCAATTTTAATGGGCTCATTCTCTATTTTTATGACAATATTTGATATCCTACGTTTCTTAGTAAACAAAACCCCTACTGTTTTACTGATTGATATTTTAAAACCATTCTTATTACACTATTTGTCTATTTGCTATTTAATGAGTGTTAAGTATATATAGCACTATGTAAAACCATTTTAAAGGTGTCTAATCTCAACCTTTCTTCACCGTTCCTACACGTAATTACTGATAAGCGACATCTTTTTACACCATTGGCCGTATGACTTCGACTTAGTGGAGTTTCTCTCAGCCACTGGTGCAACATAGAGACAAAAGGCAACAACGCATTCGCTTGGCTAACGAAATCAGTGATAGCAACGAGTGACACTGAGAGGGAGAGGCAGAGAGACACACACACACAAACACACAGACAGCGACACAGACAGGCAGAAGTAGACAGGCATTCAGAAACAGAGACATAGATATAGACAGAGGCACAGACAGATACAGACAGAGATATTGAGCGATATCGAGAGAGACGGAACTGACAGAGTCAGATAATAAGAGACCGAACGAGACAGAAAGATACACGGAGAAACAGAGCAAAAGACCGGACAGATACGGAGAGAGGTACAGATAGATACGGAGCGATACAGGGAGAGAGACTGTGGGCAGTGGCCGAGTTTCAATGCAGTTAAATGCTTCACAACTCTTAATTAGTTTTATTCATTGGTTAACGACTGGCCACGAAATTGATTTATTTGTGAAAGGTTTTTTCCATCTGTTCTGTTTTTAGAAGGTGTCTAAAATTTGAATGTTTCAACAGAATATACATTCGAAGATAATAGGACTTCAGAAAAAATACTTTTTTTCGCTATTTTCTGAATACTGGAAATTATCTAC
>JACEVL010000357.1:602500-637500 GCA_020284085.1 Aporrectodea caliginosa
GTTTTAACTCATTTTTAAACTTCATGTAGTTTCGTTCAAAAATTCGGCGACATCTAGTGGCAGCTAGGGTCGTTAACAAAGCTGATCCGCGTCGTATCGTATCGTATCTATTGATTTCTATAGCGCCTATCTCATAATGACTATTCAAAGGCGCTCTCAGCACGAAAAACCCTGGGAAAAAGAAACGTCTTTAAAGAACGACAGACCAAAGAGGAAAAACCAGTCATTTGTTTAGCCCTTAGTGTTGGGGATGGTCATTCCAAGTAGAGGGACCAACCACAGCAAATGCCCGGCGTTGAGCCAGGAAATCCTAGTCTTAGGAACAAAAAGATCAAGCCCATCAGCAGAGCACAAGGAACGAGATGAGGTCGTCACCCTTCTCCTTTCTCCTGGCTTGGGACTGGCGCTACTTATTGTTTATTGTCTGGATGGTTACTTGATGTTTAATGACACTGTGTCATAACAATGATGATATTAGCGTCGCCCTCCTCCTTTCTCCATAATATAGTAATTATTAAGTTTTAGCCTATATCATTTTGATTGCACTGTATTTTTCTTCTTCTTTTGGTTCTCTGCCTTGCTAGGCAGGTTCGTACGTCCAATTTCGCCATTCATCACGCTTTCTGGCTCTTTCCTTCAGTTTGCTGTAATCTTCCTCCATCATCAAGTCCAACAACATCATTCTCGGTCTTCCTCGTGTCTTCTTTCCCTCCATTCTTCCCTCAATTATAATTCTTAGAAGGGAATCTCCCCTCATGATGTGGCCCAACCATTTTCTTTGTCGGCTTCGTATTATCCCTATCATGGATCTTTTTTCGTCCACCATTTGTAGTATGTTTTCATTTTTCCTCCGATCCATCCAGCTGACTCTCTCCATTCTTCGCCATATCCACATCTCGAAGGCCTCCAATCTTCTGATGTCTTCCTTCCTTAGAGTCCATGTCTCTGATCCGTATAACACCACACTCCATATCATAGACTTGATAATTCTTTTCCTTAGATTCTTATTTAGCTTTCCTCTCATTAATTCCTTTCTTTTATAGAAGGCATCCTTTTCCCATGGCTATTCTTCTCTTTATTTCTACATGACACTTTGCATCAGTTGTGATCATACTTCCTAGGTAACAGAAGAAACTGTATTATCAATATTAATTTGTTGTTTTATTAATAAATTATGTTTAACGACTTTTTTAGCCATTAGCGTCTTGAACACGTTAATTATAATTTTGTGTGTGTGTGTGTCCACAGTTTAACGGCAGCTTATGACAACATAGGCCTTTTCCGCCGACAAAGATTAGTTTTGGCATATTGCAGCTCTTTTTTTTAATTTTCCATTTTGTCTCTCTTATAAAGAGTTTGATTTCTCTTTAAAAAGGTGTTTAATGTTAGCACAAAACTACTGTGGAAAGGCGTCTTCCCAGACGGGATGCTGTGGCTAACAGTGATTAGTTTTAGGGGTGATCGAGGAAGAGCGGATTTAGCGGTCGAACGAGGATGTGGAAGAATAGGAAGAAGATGATGAGAAAGAGGAGGAGGAGGAGGAAGAAGAAGATGCTGGGAGAAGGGAGGAGGTTAAAGAGAAGGATGAGGAGGAATAGGAGGAGAAAGAAACAGAGAAGGGGGAGAAAGACCATGAGAATAAGGGGACAGAGAGGATGTTGAAGCTTATGCTGATGGTGATGAGGAGTAATGGTCTGTCCTGTTTACCTCTGTCCTTCGTGTATCCCGAGCGGTAGTCATTCATTCATTCATTCATTTCATTCATTCATTCATTCACTCAGAGAAATTATATAACGCCTCTTGAAGATACTCAGAGGCGCTCCCAGCCAAGATAGAAATTTGTTTCGAGATTTCTGATCTACTGGCGCCCTTTGCCAACTCAGCCATAATGAGTACACTAACCGTACACTGTCGGTTGAAAGTGAGACGGTGAGGGAGAGTAATGGTCACCCGCTTTCATACACCGAGACTAAGAAAATGATTTTGCTAGCACTTGTTATACTCACTGTTCCCTAAGACACTGATATTCCTGGAACCGAAAAAATTGTAGCTAATGCGTCAGACTCATAGCTGCCTCAATGCTTGCGTACACAACTAGGATGCTTTTATAGGATTGATTAATTACGATTGATCCTGGAGAGATCAAGGAAATGAATTAGTACATAAAAACTGTGCACACGCCGTTCGGTTAAACTACCAACGAGCCGCCTGCAGCCTAATTATAGGTCACATCTCTCGCTTAAAAGAGGTGTGTAATTGTTCTGAACACTGTTCAGTTCTCATCTGTCGATTGCTTTCATTCATCCTTTACTGTTAACCCCATCGTCTCGCAGCAAATAAATTGCGACACCAACGTCTATTTTGAAGGTGTCTAAAACATCGCTTTTACCGATTTGACGCTGTAATGTATCCAGCGTATAACGATCGCATCTCGCTTTTACAATTCTGCAACGGTTATCTATGAATATTACATACAACTAAATAATATCGTGGTCTGTTTTTAATGTTCTTTATGTTATAGTGAAAATTTTCTTCGTTGGCAATCACAGTTGTCATTTTCTCATTTAAAAATACCTTACACACCTTATTAAAGCCGGTATTTTCCCTATGAGCATATGTGGAATAAATGCATTCACCAAACACCTTTTTTAAAGTCTTCTAATTACCTATAACTGCCTCTCTGTTAAAGTTTTGGAAGTCAGAGATCCTGAGTGGCCGAGTGGGTTGGTAGCCCGCTCTCCACGCCGGCGGCCCGGGTTCGATTCCCGGTCGGGTCGGTTTATCAGAGATTAATTTCTCGGATCTTTACTGCGGGTGGCTCGGTCGCAATATAAACGTACGAGGTTGCTTTCTGCCTCCGACACTATATATTGTATATTATATTATATTGTACCGTTATATGATACAATCTTGCTTAGCATTCATTCGTAACTTTTGTTAAATTGCAATGTACCTGATAGCGGTGTGTCTATCAGTTTTGTTACCAATAAAACGAATATAATAATAATAAACTAATCATCTTCGATTTGAAAAAGTGTCGTTAAGCCGAAGTACAAGTACAAGTTTTGGAAGTCAAATTCAAGGAAGGTGCCTATAACGATTTATAATAGTAAACAAAATAATAGCATCTAGAATATAACAATGAATAAAAGAGGTAATTTAAACAAATCTTTTTGTCCAATTATAAGTGCAGATAAAAAATATTTAGAACTATATAGGCAAAAAGAAATAAAATTTCTACATTACGCCAGGGAGTAGCTAGTCGCAAACCTGGAAAAGGGAGGAGGGCGACGCTGACTGCCCTGGCAGGCACAGGATGTCGTCAAACATTAGATTTACTACCGACTGTTAAAATATTCTAACGGCATCAACGGCCTTTGATGAAATAAGAGATATATCTAATAAATGCTTAATAATAACAATAATAATAATAATAATAATAATAATAATAAAAATAATAAAAATAATAAAAATAATAAAAAATAATAATAATAATAATAATAATAATAATAATAATAATAATAATAATAATAATAATAATAATAATAATAATAATAATAATAATCTCTTCCAATAATAATAATAACAATAATAATAATAATAATAATAATAATAATAATAATAATAATAATAATAATAATAATAATAATAATAATAATAATAATAATAATAATAATAATAATAATAATAATAATAATAATAATAATAATAATAATAATAATAATAATAATAATAATAATAATAAATAATAATAATAATTAATAATAATAATACGCTTTGGCATCGCCCCTTTCTTACACCACCGCCTCCCTCGTTCTCCACCAACGACCATTTTCATCCATGTACGAGCGGTTTCGGTTTTGCCGCAGGAGTAGCGCGAGAACTCGTTACTAATCAGAGATTTCAATGAATGCACGGTTCCTTGAAGAGTCGTTGTATATAGCTTCATTTGGATGTATTTTAAAGGTGTCCTAAGGCGGATACTAAGGTGGGAGGCTAATCTGTTGGCAATAACGGAGTCGTCAGGGCGTAAGAAATTTGGACGAGCATCCGTGCCTCGACTCGGAAAACTGCACCGGATCTGGTAGAGTTTAAGGTTTTGCAGTTAGTAACTATTATTGGTCCGGTGTCTAATGCACAAGGTATCAATAGGCGGTAGAAGTTAAGGTATGCATTTGGTCAAGGCCGTATTATGACATAGGAACGATAAGACCTGCTAAAAATAAATGGTTCATGCAAGACGCCTTTTAAATACATTTACATAAACGCTACATAAGTGGAAGGGTAATAGCTGCAATATTTCCATCAACCTTGACTCTGCACCTACCCACATATTCACTGCAAATTCTCCTGTCCGCAACCTTGGTGTGATTTTTGACCAAAACCTCAGCTTCGCCGATCACATCACCCATCTTTCTCGCTCTTGCTTCATGCATATCCGTGACCTCCGTAGAATCCGCCCTATGCTTGACTTCAAAACTGCATCCACAATAGCTACATCTATAGTTCACGCTAAATTAGACTACTGCAATTCGCTTTTCCTCAACATAGATATCACTCAAATAAACCGCCTCCAAGCAATTCAGAATGCCCTAGCCCGTGCTATACCAAAACCCCCAAATACCATCACATCACTCCTGTCCTCGAATCACTCCACTGGCTCAAAATTCCTGAACGAATAGAATACAAAATCATCTCACTCACGTACAACACACTTCAAACCTCCCAGCCCTCCTATCTCCGTCAGTTGTTCACGATCCAGCCACTTCGTCCAACCCGCTCCTCCTCCTCCCTAACACTGCTCCGCCCTTCCGTCACCTCATCATTAAAATTTTCCAATCGCTCCATAGCCATAGCTGTTCCACCTCTTTGGAACAAACTTCCGCCAGCACTACGACAAATATCTGACCCATCCTACGAAGTCACCAAAACTCCACCTCTCGCTATCTCTCCACAGGTCTTTCACTCGAAACTGAAAACACTGCTTTTTGACAAATCCTATCCTGAATCCAACACTTCTCCCTGCCTACCTCGTCGTCTGAACACCAAACACCATCCACCTTAGCCGCCTGCCTGTCTGCCTGCCTGACTCTCTGGATTTTGACCCCTGCCTATCGATTTTGATTTTATTGAGCGCCTGTGAATAAGCTGGTTCCCGCGACTTCGCTTTTGTGGGCGCTGTAGAAGTTTCGAGTTTACGATTACGATTACGATTTAAATACATTTACATAAACGCTACATAAGTGGAAGGGTAATAGCTGCAATATGCCAAAAAATCTATGTCGGCGGAAACGGCCTATGTTGTCTTAAGCTGCCGTTAAACTGTGGATCCAATCCAAGAAGGGTATACGCGCTGAAATAATGGTCCTTATGGCGTCCACTAAGAAGTTTGACGATGATCCTAGCTTCGACTCGGAAAACAACACCGGGTAGGGTACAATTCAAGTTATTGTGATTTGAAGTCTCTTTTGCGCTGGCGTCAAATGCACAAAACATGAACCGATGGCGCAAGGTCAGATAAGCATTTTTAAAGGCTGTGTTTGCCAAAGGAACGATGAGAGCTGTTCAAAATAATTGTTGATGTTAGATAGATACCTTTAAAATTCAGTCAAATGATGCTATAATAGAGCATATTATGAAGCCACTCCAGTAACTTTTCAGAATCTTTCATGCTTGTTTACTGTTTAACGACCACTGTTTTGTAACAAAGACCATTAGCGTCGCCCTCCTTCTTCATCCCGACTGAGGACTAAAATGTTTCTTAGTTGATGTCTATTCTTAATATAATAAGTTAATTCTATTGCGCCGGTGTCTAATGTACCCGACATCAATTTCCGACTCACAGCCCCTCCCAAATACCCCTTTATTTAAGAATACCAACTATTCTATCTTCTCGACCATTTGCATCCTACTGCCACTGGATATGACAACCTACCAGCTTGGTTTCTTAGACTCACTGCCCCATTCTTTTCATTACCTCTCTCTCACCTTATCAATCTCTCATTCCTATCCCACTTTATCCCTCCCCAATGGAAAGTAGCCATCATCCGGCCAAAAGTTAAAACAAACTGCCCCTCTCAAAATGCTGACTTCCGTCCAATTTCCATCCTCCCTGTTCTCTCCAGAATAGTCCGAAAGCAAATAGTTCAGAGATTTATATACCCTACCCTTACTCAAGCTCCCCTTGAATCCCTAGTCTCAGATCAATTTGCTTTCAGACCCACTGGTTCCACCTCTGCAGCCATAATATCTATCATACATCATACACAAATCCTCCTTAAAACCAATGACTATGTCTCAATAATCTCCCTTGACTTCTCCCATTTGAAGCATTTGACTCTGTTAAGCACTCTGCCCTATTTGACTAAATCTCCACTCTTGATATCCCAGACGAAATCTATAACTGGCTAGTTGAATATCATCTTGAACGCTCACACCTCACTGCATTCAAAGGTCACTCTTCATCTCTGCTCAAAATCAATGCTAGTATAGTTCAAGGCTCTGTCTTAGAACCTACCAACTTCTCCATTACTGGTTCAGACCTGCACCCTGCTCAGCCCCTTAATCCTATGTTCAAATTTGCAGATGACACTTACCTCCTTACTGGATCCTCTCAAGCTCATACTATTCCATCTGAACTGCATTTAATCTCTATATGGGCTTCTGCCAATAACCTTACCTTAAATAGCTCTAAATCTAAAGAAATGATCATTTTCCGACCTCGACACCAATTTGAACCTCCTCCTCCATTGCCTGGTATTATCAGAGTTAAAACTTTGAAAATACTGGGTGTCATCCTTCAAGATAATTTCAAACTCACAGCCCATATAGACCACCTCACAGCTACTTGCTCCTCCGCTTTTTATGCTATCAGAAAACTCAAAACCCATGGCCTTTCTTCCTCATCCATCCATAATGTAACCAAAGCCACTACCGTTGCTAAACTTCTATATGCCTCCCCATCCTGGTGGGGTCTCACCCTGGCTTCCGATAAAGAACGCCTGGAAAAACTCCTAAAAAGAGCCAAACGCCTAGGATACCTAGAGCAATCCTTTCCAACAGTCTCTGAACTTGCCAATATAGCCGATGCGAAACTCCTTTTCTCCATATTACACAACCCCAAGCATGTACTTCACCAACTCCTACCTCCACTCCGACCCCTCTCCTCTCACCAATTAAGACTTAGAGCACACAACCATACTCTCCCACCCAAGGACAACTTTCAATTTATTCCCAGATCATTATATAAAAATATTTACTAGTTTATTCTAAAATCTTCTGATGAACTTTAATTATCCATTATCACTCATGTTAGCATTTCTGCGTTTTTGTCAGATTGTTTTTCTCAATTAAACAAATATATATATCAAACAAACGATGGACACAGTAGGCCCCTATAAAATAATTGGTTGATGCTAGACACCTTTAAAACGCATTAAAATGAAACTATATAAGTAACTCCTCAGTAACTTCGTAGAGTGACATTATAATCCCGTTGTGCCGTTCAAAATAATATTCTGCCGACGTCAACAACCTTTGTTTCCATTAAGATGTCATTAAACTGCCTGAGGTGCGTGATAGTCTACTTTAGTGGTTAGCGTGCTTGGCCTTCAATCGAGAGGTCGGTGCTCAAAGTTTAAAACCCCGCCAGGGAAGACATTTGTTTTGAAAATTCTGCCCCACCTGCGCCCCCTCGCCAACTCAGCTATTATTATGATTGCACTGACAGTACACTCTTGGTGGGAAGATGAGACGGCGAGGGAGATGGCTGACCACCCGCCCTCATATGCCGAAGCTGAGAAGAATGAAGTTGCTAACACGTGGTATACACACTGCTGCCCAGAGACCAATGTGCTTTTCCGACAATTTAGCGACAACCAATGGCAGAAAAGCCCACAAACGTCAACTGGAAAAAATTGCGCAGTTCTCTCCTATCGCGAGGCATAACAGAGCGTAAAACATCACCACCTACTGTAATTGTTTTACGTTTGTACTCATAGTACGACTTGAACACTTAAAAGAGGTGTTGAAGGAATTACTCTTCCGAAGAGCCTTCTAAAAATGTCTTTATGAATATGCCCAACTTTTACTGATATTATTGAATCCAAAGTTTAACAACATTTTATGACAGCTGACTTCGACAGAAATTATTTTGGCAAAAATATTCACATATTATTATATTTCTTAAATAGCAACCTAGCCTTTTTTATAATACTGTATCTCTCTATTTTAAGTTTTTTCGACGCTGCTGTACGTTTAGTAGAAATATATTTCTGCCTTAGCGGTCATATTTGTCAATTTCTAATTCAAAACATTCTTTGCACCCATTTAAAGCTTGCATGAGCCCTTTAGGTCCAACTTAATATAGAAGAAAAATGCTTTCAGTTAAACAGTTTTTGTTTGTTACTGTTTAACTGTGTCCTAACAAAGATGATTGGCTTTGCCCTCCTGCTTTCTCCAGGCTCTGGACTGGTAATACCACTGGTAAGGTAGTAGTAGAATTTCTGAAATGTTTATGAGACACTTTTTTTGAAGATCATATTGGATCCACTGTTTAACGGCAGCTTATATATGCGTGTTTAAACCTTAAAAGAGGTGTGGGCGGGTCCACTTTATAGTAAATTATACAGGTTTTTTTGAAAGTGTCCGAGCATTGGTCGATGGGCTCTTCAGGTGAAATTGTACTTAAATTTATAATACATGGATAAGCCAGGTTAGGCGATTCATAGAGCGCCTTTATATAACCTCAGAGCAGCGAGTTTGAATCAAGTCATGGTAAGGTATAGTATGCAATGGGAAAGGTGAATATTATAGCCAAGTGAGACAGAGTGGACCGTGGCGTGGCAGGTTTTATACGGCAAGGTGAGGTCGGATTGGATTGGTTAAGGTATTACCTGATATAGTAAGGAAATGGTTGATTGGTCGATTGATTGGTTGAAATGGTCAAGTCTCGTTAAACAGCAGCAGCTAATATAAAAAAGTAAGTCTCCGCTTTTCTTTAGGAGCCTTAACCTAATAATCTATCAATGGATTGATTGAACGACGTACTCTGATTGTGCCAGGCCCAAGTCTGGAGAAGGAGGAGGGCGACGTCAACGGCCCTGGCAGCCAAAAAGGTGTCGTTAAACACTGGAACCACAACGCTTGTTTAACTAAAGAGCAGTTTAAAGTGCATGCTGTTTTTACAGATATCAGTGTACGATGTAAGCTATTCTCAATGTCCACGACGTTATGGTGATATTTTCAACACCTTTTTTAACGTTGCTAATCTTTCTATGTATGGCGTCCGCCTCTAGTAAAAGTTACTAGTTATAGTGACAGAGGCATTTGCGTGCATGAAATCAACTTAGCAAACTCAGATCCGCAATTGTTGGATTAGGAATTCACCCGCTACCAAATAAAGGTCAGGCCCGTATTAATGACTGCTTTCACTAATTAGGAATATTACTATCTGGATATGTTTGTGAATATTGCTACCGGACGCTGGTTCTTGCAAAGACGAAGCTTAAACTAACCCAATGAATATTGTACACACCTTTCAAATGGTCATTAGTATCACAAGAGAGTGTCTGTATTTTTCGAGCATTTCAGACACCCTATAAAGAGCGGTGATGTTTATTATATGAACTCAACTATTTTAAGGCGCAATGTCTGAACGGATTTCGTTAGAGCCATGTTAAAAATGAGACACGTTATTGGCTGCTGTGAGACCAGAAACCAATTTAACGAAGTTAACAGGAGATATCGGGGGCGATAGCGCATTGGATAACACAATGGCGTAGAGAGCGAGAGGTACCGAGTTCGAGTCCCGTAGGGCGGACATACTTTGTAGGCTGCTATTAGCGCCGTGTATTGCAAGCTGTCTGTTCTGTTAGTAGTTAAGATTTAAATTGCATAACATGTAAATGTACAGCGCAGTGCGTTTGTCAGGCGCTTAATAAAGAAAAGATTATTATTATTATTATTATTATTATTATTATTATTGTTATTGTTATTGTTATTATTATTATTATTATTATTATTATTATTATTATTATTATTATTATTATTATTATTATTATTATTATTATTATTATTATTATTATTATTATTATTATTATTATTATTATTATTATTATTATTATTATTATTATTATTATTATTATTATTATATTGCTTTTTCCATCGAATTTTTCTGGCTTTGTCTGGCGCTCTCTTTAATTGCGAGCTTTGTAGTGACTCATGGACAACGCTCATGGTACGATTGCGTTGAACCAACAACGTAAACTGTTATCATTTGCAGCGGATGTTCTGACAATGCGTTCGATCCATGGGACGAGCGATTGATTTAATTTGGGTCGTTACCTCACGCTTTCATTTTAATCGTTTTACCATACATAAAATCGGGTCTAGGACATTACCCTACGGGAGGTAATTGGCCGGGGGGTAATGGCAGGGCGGTAATGGCAGGGGGTAATGTCCGGGGGGTAATGACCTGCTCCCATATAATCGGATCTAACTTAACCTGATTATCCTATCAACGTAACGTACTATACCATGTCGTTTTATATCGACTCACGTAGTCTAACTTATTAAAATCGAGCTTAGTGAATTAGTTTTGTTATCAGACACTTTCTTTATTATTACAAACTACAGGAGAACATGACCAGAAATCTGCTCAAAGTTACTATGAATGAGTTCTTATCGTAAAACTAGTCGCTTTTTAAAAGGTATCTAACGTGCTCATAAAATGGAGTCAGAAATTATTTGCTCAGTCAGGCAAACAGTAACAGTAATGAATTACTGGATTATTGAACTATTGAATTATTGTATTAATTCTGTCATTCATTCTTTCAGTCAGTGAGTCAGTCAATCAGTAAGTCAGTCAGTCAATCAATCAGTCAATCAATCAATCAATCAATCAGTTAGTCAGTCAGTCAATCTGGAAGCATGGAGAGGGCGACGCAAATAACATTCACTATGGCACATACAGTAATAGACTGCAACTGAACCAACTCGGCCGGTGCCAGTCCGAAGTATGAATAAAGCAGGAGGGCGGCACTTTGTTTCAGACTAGAGGTCTGCGGGTAGAGCATTTTTGCTACCCGACCCGTACCCGTAGCACAGAACCGTTACCCGTACCCGTACCCGACCCGTAATCAAAATTACTACCCGACCCGACCCGTACCCGCGGGTATACCCGTACCCGTAAAGTACCCGTCACGTCATTAGCACGCCTTCTCATAGTCCCTGACCCTACCAGGCCTATAGGCTTACAGCTCTGCATGCAGTAATAATAATAAATAAGCTGATGCTGATGCTGATGCTGATGATGATAGTAGTAGTAGTAGCAGCAGCAGCAGCAACAACAACAACAGAAGCAGCAGTAGCAGTAGCAGTGGTAGTAGCAACAGCAACAGCAGTTGTAATAGTAGTAATAATAATAGGCAGTCAACTTATGGAACCTGTGCCATCAATTGCATTGCACATTTTATCTCCGAGGTCCGTATTCTGTCACATAGAACACTAAGTAACTGTTAATAGCACGTTGCAGACCCGGTCATGCCCATTATGCGATTACACTCTCTATTACATGTAACGGTGACATTGTAACCCCAAAACTTCACGTCGGTACGGGTAAAACCGGGTATACCCGTACCCGTGATGACCCTACCCGTACCCGACCCGACCCGTGAAAAGCGTACCCGACCCGTACCCGACCCGCGGGTACGGGTCGGGTACGGGTAAACCCGCGGGTACGGGTATACCCGCAGACCCCTATTTCAGACACAACGTCGTTCAGCAGTGCTCACAAATAAGTCTTTCGCGAAAAAGTTCAACGTCACCAGACGTCACATCCACGAGATATCGTTTAAAGCAGTAGCCACCATTGTTCAGTATTCTCTCTCAACGTATATAATAGGGTTATCTAATTGGCGGACTTGTAACAGAAATATTGCAGGCCATGTGTACCGGTTGATTAACTGGTTATTTTCATTGTGTTCATTGTTTTGCTGAAGCATCTGTCTGTAGTTCAGCCATGTCTGTAGTTAAGATAGTTAAGTTAAGTAAAATAATGTCCTCTTTTGAAATGGTCCTATTGAATATCCATGATACGACAATCACAACAGTTATTTTTTTACTGCTGTCTCAAATTGATCCAAGTTACGTAGGTGGCCCTTCATAACGGGACTATGGTCACTTCTGGGCTCCTCCTTTTGGTACCCATTGAATGTTGTCTAGTTTAATCTAGTACGATTTAATCTATTTGATGTATATTTTGTGAGATGACTGTTACTCTGTTATGTTGCAACGTTATTTGGTGCCAATAAACATTTTTGATTGAGTTTGATTGATTGATACTAAAACGCCTTTTTAACGCATTCATTTGATCCCATATAAACCATGGTTCGGTTTAACCGATGTTCCAAGCATTATTTCATTTAATACAGAAACCAGAGGCCATGAGTAGTGGCTGATACCAAAGACCTTTATGGCATATTCATCTGATAACATATAAACAGCAAATTGCCGATGACCGTTTTACTGTGCAAGAAGTTAGATTACTTAAACTAAGGTCGATGTCAATGTCCCAAGCAGACATAAGATTTAGTCAAACGTAGGAAACTAATAAGACGCCATTATCGTAAGAACTCCACCACTGATCGTGCTCTGGCAGTGCCAGTCCAAAGCCTGGAGAAAGGAGGAGGGCGGGAGGGTTTCAAATCCTTGCCAAGACAAAAATCTGTTTCGAGATTTCTGCTCCACCTGCACCCCTTGCCAACTCAGCTATAATGAGTACGCTGACCGTACGCTGTCGGTGGAACGACGAGATGGCAAGGGAGAGGACTGGTCCCCCGCCTTCATATGCCGAGGCTAAGAAAATGAAGTCGCTGGCACTTGCTATACTCGGTATTCCCTGAGGGACAGCTCAAGACACTGATATTCTTGGCAACGAATAAAATATAGCTAATACTTCAAGCTAATAGCTTACACTATACTCAGATGATTTTATATGATTGATTCATTATGATTGATCCTACAGGGATAATGGAAATGAATTTGCCCCATGGTTCGACACATGGGGGGGGGCCCGATAGCGCATTGGATAACATCTGGCACAGAGAGCGAGAGGTACCGAGTTCGAGCCCCCGTTGGGCGGATATGCTTTGTAGGCTGCTATTAGCGCCGTTGTGTTGCAGGCTGTCTGTTCTGTTAGTAGTTAAGATTTAAATTGCATAACATGTAAATGTTAGAGCGCAGTGCGTTTGTCAGGCGCTTCAATAAAAAAAGATTATTATTATTATTATTATTATTATTATTATTATTATTATTATTATTATTATTATTATTATTATTATTATTATTATTATTATTATTATTAATTAATTTATTAATTTATTAATTTATTAATTTATTAATTTATTTATTTATTTATTTATCTATCGTCATCGTCATCGTCATCGTCATCGTCATCGTCATCGTCATCGTCATCGTCATCGTCATCGTCATCGTCATCGTCATCGTCATCGTCATCGTCATCGTCATCGTCATCGTCATCGTCATCGTCATCATCGTCATCGTCATCGTCATCGTCATCGTCATCGTCATCGTCATCGTCATCATCATCATCATCATCATCATCATCATTATTATTCTTCTTCTTGAACAATAAATCAACGACCACGCGCCGCCTGCAGCTTTATATATATGGCTCATTGCACTCTTAAAAGAGGTGTATAATTATTCTGAACATCGTTCAGTTCTCATCGTCCAATTAATTTAATCTTACTATTAGCCTGTACGTTTCGCAGCGAATAAATATAGACGCCTAATACTGGACATGCGGTTGCCGTGGTGACCGACTACCACCATCATCATCACCATGGACTGATGCAGACGATGCTGCGTATACAGAAGTTGGTGCTAGGATGGTCACAGCGCACGCGAACGGCAAATATCTCGAAACGCGACTAAACCGTGGGCCGATAAAACGCGTCCCTTTAAGAAGACGACCACACTCCGCCTCTGTTCGCTTTCTGACAGTGCCAGTCCCAAGCCTGGATAAAGGAGGAGGGCGACGCTAATGGTCTTTGTTACCACACAGCTAGTCGTTAAACAGAAAAACCACTAACAAGAAGACCAAGACTTGTAGACACCTTTTTATAACCTTGCATTCAAACTACTTGAGAATTCAGCCACTGAGCGTATTCTGGTGGTAGCAGTTACAAGGTTCGAGAAAGGTGGACGACGCTAATCATGGAGGGCGACGCTAATCATCGCAGTGTCGTTAAACAGCAGCTAATAATTATATTCAATTCAATTCAATTTATTGATCTCATCATTGTACATGGCAACGACATAACAGTCAAATTCCCATTTATGGCATGATAGACGTTTCATCATAATAATGTAGTAAAAAAGAAATTTAAGAACTTAAAATTGTATAGAAAATTAATGTAAAAATGTAAGACTCCGTTTTTTGCTTTAGGGACCGAGTGGCCTCAACCCTATCAATGAATTGATCGAAAGCCGTACTCCGGTAGTGCCAGGTCTAAGTCTGGATAAGGAGGAGGGCGACGTCAACGGCTCTGACAGCCACAAGTTGTCGTTAGACACAGGAAACTAATACGATTGTTTAACTAATGAGCAACTATAATGTATGCTCTCTTGACAGATCTCAGTGTACGATGTTTGCTATAATTATTCTTAATTATGTCGACGGGGTTATAGTGATATTTTCGACACCTCTTTTAACGATGCTAATCTTCCTATATATAAGAGGCGTCCCACTCTAGCATTTATGTAGGCTTCTTCGACCTTACCACGGGCAACTTCTTGTAAGGTGAGACAATACTATTAAAAAGGTGTTTATCATCAACCGTTAACCGTGGCCTGGGTTGTTCTAATAGTATATCAGACAACGTTTCTGCAGGATGTCGTAGATGCTAAACGTGGTGGGTTGGTTATTGTTTAATGTCGCTGTGTCATACAGAAGATTATTAGCATCGCCCTCCTCCTTTCTTCAGACTTGGACTGGCACTGCCATGGGAGGTACTGGCGGAGTTGACTCTAAATTAACGCTGCTAGAAGTACTGGTTTCAGTTTAACGAAACTGTGTGATCACAAAGATCATTAGAAACGCCATCCTCCTTTATCCAGGCTTGGCACTGGAAAATGATTTTAAAAGGTGTTTAGTACCTAACATAATTTCCAACTGCATTTTTTGTTTCTCGACGTCTCCCGAAACAAGTTCAATACAATTAATGTAGAGAAGAATATTGGACTTTATTTATTCCAATGTTTAACGACATTTTATAGCTACAAAGGCTGTTGACGTCTTTAAAGTTTTAACGTATTTCAGTGCATTTTCTTGTAATGTTTTCATAAGTTTTCTTTATCTTTTCTACGCTCGGATTCCGTTTCTGATTGGATGCCGCGATAGCAAAATTTGACAGGTGATTTTTTCAATCTCCTATTCATATAAATCATTATTTTTACTATTTAACATATTATATCTACTTACTTTATATATATATATATATATATATATATATATATACACACACACACACACACACACATAGGTAACATTATTCATTTGGCCATGCAGCTCTTTCCATATTGGACAGTACTGAAGCTTTAATAAATGGCGTTAGGTATAAACATTTAAAATGGTTTTGAGCATCATCATTTCATATCCTCTATTTTAATACTCTATGTCTCCTGAACAACTGAACAACTTTCGGTGCAAATACTATACCTGTGACGAAATATAGAATTTTATACAGAATTTAGCTATCAATAGGAAATAGCAATAAATTGTCCACATTCGTAACATGCAGTCATCAAGTGTGAAATCGAAGTCGCTGAATTACACAACCAGAGCGAAATCTAATAAACACAAAACTAAAAATGTGGAAGACACCTCTTTTAATATTCTAAGTCCTGATATATAAGTACTTGTCCATTTACGTGGGTCAGATGAGTGACATCATCTGGATGCAACTATGCATGTAAATAATATTCACTTATGTATACGCAACATATCATACCACGTTCTCATCACTATATCTAATATTATCTATAATATCGTTTAGATACATATTATACACCGTGAGGCATAAAAAAGGAAGCCCCTACAAAATCGTTATTATTTTTAACAATATTCAAACAATGTCAATGAAATTAATGAAATTTATAGCTAAGTAGCAGGCAATGTAAAACAATTTACAGTTTGTACTCAAACTGTCCGCCTTCAGCTTCTACGCATGCGCGAAGTCGCTTGCACCATTCACGCACCGCAGTCGCCTTTTGTTGCGTCGCTACCCAGCTAGCCTAGTGCATTTCATCTGGTTTACTGACGAAAAATTATTCACAATTGCTTCTCCTAGCAATGCTCAAAATTATCGTCTGTATGTAGCAGTTGGAACTCGAAAGAGTGATATTGCAGCCGACCGCCTTTTACGCACACGTCCGACGTTTAGCAAATCCCTGATGGTGTCAGTCGGTGTTTCTTCTCTGGGGCGCACGTCAATTCACTTCGTTGAACCGGGGTTAAAAATCAACGGCCAATACTACAGAGATGTTTTACTCATGGAAGACCTTCTACCTGAAATTCTACAATTCTCTGAATTTTACATTTTCCCCGAGCTCCAGTGCACAGAGCTCGAGAAACGGTTGCACTTCTGACGAATGAAACTCCTGACTTCATAATTCCAACACTATGGCCCCCTAACAGCCGAGATCTGAATCCCGTAGATTATTAAATATGGGGATGCATGCAGGAAAAGGTCCGTGATGTTGAAGATCGTAAGCGAATCATGCAAGCTTGGAACGATCTTGACCAACGAATTATTGACTCGGCGGTGCATGAATGGCGCAAGCGACTTCGCGCATGCGTAGAAGCTGAAGGCGGACAGTAACTGTTAGAGTACAAATTGTAAATTGTTTTACATTGCCTGCTATTTAGCTATAAATTTCATGAATTTCATTGACATTGTTTGAATATTGTTAAAAATAATAACGATTTTGTAGGGGCTTCCTTTTTTATGCCTCACGGTGTATACATGTACATGTAGTCTATAGGTGTGTGTATGCATAGGCCTACGTGTAACGTGTATATATAGGCCCTACATATATAATTATGTGTGTGTGTTTCTGTTTCAAACTACATTTCTTATTAATTATGGTGTGTCTAGGGCTAGAAATGTTTGAAATATTCACCGTAAATTGCTGCATATATGCTAAATAAAACTGAGATTCGAATACGTTAGCCACATAACAGTTTAAAGATCAATCATACTAGCTACCTGTACAGTTTAAAATGCATACCGTGTGTTTGTATGATTTTTGTTACGTCAGCGATCGTTGTTGTAGTGAGATGTTAATAAACTGATAATTAAAGACAAAGAGAGTCAAATGAAACTCCGCCACTATCCTTCCTATGGTAATGCCAGTCCCAATCCTGGAGAAAGAAGGAGGGCGATGCAATCGTCATTGTTACAATACAGTGTTCTTAAACAGCAACGAACCAGCAAACCGTGAGTCAAATGACAGTTGAATTCTTAATGTCGAAGTCAAAGGCCCTCCCAGCCACAAGATGTCCTTTAACCTTGAAACTACGACTGTGAATAAATTACTATTCTGGGATATTTACGACACCTTTTTTAAGAAGCTAAGTACTGCTATAAGAAACATGTAAATCACTTTTAGTTAAGTATAGCATCAATCGAAGTCAACGGCCCTGGCAGCTACAAGAAGAATGCAACAATTAATTACTTTGACAGTAGGGTGATTTTAAAACTCTGTCCCTCTCGTCCTTTATTTGGCTATGTCCTAAGTACGTGAACAGGGGTTGGTTGGTTAGTTGCATTTTAACGACACTGTTGCATAGCTTTGGACTGGCACTTCCAAGAGTACGGGCGGTTGCGCAGGATCAACCGAGGTTTAGATTAAAATTATTTTGAACAGTTGTCACCGTTCCCAAGGCGTAATGCATCCAGGTTAATCGAAGTGTCAGTGTTTGACTGGCGGAGTTTACTACGCATGACTTCTTATTATACAAGTGGTTGCCTTTTAAAAGGTGTTTTAATAGCTCATTAATTAAAATTGCAGTAGGTTGTGCTTCCCTTATAATATTAACAACCAGTTTTTAAAAGGTGTGTAAAATATTAATGAGGTGGACGTTGGCTCACATTAATGACGACATTGACAGCGCGTCGTATAGGACTTCCCAGCTTGCACCTCTAGTAAAAGTAACTGGTTATAGTCATGTCGACATTTGCGTGCAAACAATTCATCCAGTGTCGTTGCGTGGAATCCACTCATCATACTCAGATCCGAAATTGTTGGTTTAGAGTTTCAGCCGCTACCGAATAAAGGACAGACCCGAATTATTGACTGCTTTTATCCTTAAACAGCAACTAACCATCAAACCGTGAGTCAAATGACGGTTGAATATTATTGCAAACATCGAAGTCAAAGGCCCTGCCAGCCACAAGATATCCTTAAACCTTGAAAATACGACTGTGGATAAATTACTCTTCTGGGATATTTAAGACACCTTTTTAAAGAAGATGAGTACTGCTATAAGAAACATGTAAATCACCTTCAGTTAAATATATCACCAATGATGCATTGTATTATCGAAGTCAAAGCCACAAGATGTCTTAAAAGTTGGAAACTACAAGTGTGAATAAATGACTCTTTCGCAGCAATTAAGACACCTCTTTTAAGAATCAAAGTCCTTTTATAAGTAGCCCATGTCCAATAGTTTGATTTGAATGAGTTCAATAGAGTTAGTGAGATCGAAGTCAACGGCCCTGGCAGTCACAAGAAGATGCAACAATGAATACCGCAAAGTCTTATCCAGCTACTATTTGTCTGGGTGACAATCGAAGCGGAACGGAATCGTAACAATTCCAAGAGCTGCACAGTAACCGATAATGAATATCAAAAGCAAGATTTTAAAATTTTATTTGACTGTTTGTGCGCCAAAAATGCGCCATTTAAGATTTAGTTTTGAAAAAATTATTTGGGACTGGCTCACCCCGCCCCTCCCTGGTCCCCACCGCATTTTCCTTTGGCGCCCTCTCCCGCCACTTGCTGGAAAATATTTCCACTGGGCACTGGACCGTCACTAAAAAAGGTTTGACACCTCTGCGCTATAGGCTTTGACTGTAAAGTGAGTTTAAAACTCTCTCCCTCTCGTTCTTTATTTGACTATGGTCTTAGCACGTGAACAGAGGTTGGTTGGTTAGTTGCATATTAACTGTGTCGTAGCTTGGCACTGGCACTTCAAGAGTACGGGCGGTGGCGGAGGATCAACCGAGGTTTTAAATTAAAATTATTTTGAACAGTTGTTACCGTTCCCAAGGCGTAATGCATCCAGGATAATCGAGTTGTCAGTGGCGGAGTTTATTACGAACGATATCTTATAATACTAGTGATCACCTTTTAAAAGGTTTTCAAATTGCTCCTTACAATGCCGTAGGTCGTAGCTCTCTTATGATATCTATGACCAATTTTTAAAAGGTGTGTAAAATATTAATGAGGTGGACGTTTACAAACCTTGGCGACGACATCGAAAGCGCATCGTAAAGAACTTCCAACTTGCGCCTGGTTATAGTCATGTAGACATTTGCGTGCAAACAATTCATCCAGTGTCGTTGCGTGGAATCCACTCAGCAGACTCAGATCCGCAATTGTTGGATTAGAGATTCAGTCGCCACCGAATAAATTTCATGACCGTATTGACTGCGTTTGTGAATATTAATTGCTACCAGTAGCCGTTTCTTGTGAACAGCAGGGTTAAACGAAATATATGAATATTTAACACACCTTTAAAATCTGGGAATTTATATTACAAAAGATCCAGCTCAACTTGTATTTATGTTCATCTAAGAAACTTATAAAGAATGGTAATTTGTATTATAGGAACTCTAGCCTACTTAATAACACGCACTATTTTTGGGTGCCATTTCTGAAAGGTTTTCATTAGAGGCTATAGAGCTATGTTCAAAACTGGGACACATTAGAGGCTACTCAGAGACCAGACACCAATTCAACGCAGTTATTATGACATATTACTTTTTCCAACGACTTTACCGGCTTTGGGTTTTAAAGGTGTCTAAGAAGAAATCTCTAAAGGTTATTTCAGTTTAATGACCCTGTGTGATAACAAAGATCATTACCGTTACCCTCCTACTTTCTCCAGGTTTGGGTCTGGCACTGCCACAGTAAGAGCAGTGGCGGCGTTCTTACAATAATGGCGTCGTATTCGATTCCAGCGTTTGACTGGATATGACATGCCTGTTGGAACGTTGACATAGACTTACTGTACGTAATCTTAACACCATGCAATACGGTCGTTTGCATTTTATTATTATGGCATCAGATGATTATGTTATAAAGGTGTTTAGTGGTAATCACCATTCATTGTCTGCTCGTTTCTGTAGTAAATGTGACGATGCTTTGAACACGAATTAAATTTCCCGAAGCATAGTCTCTATGGCGTCAAAGTAACACGCTAGAAAGGTGTTTAGTATCAACGATTACACAATCACGGCCTTCTTTGTTTCTATTGCAAATGATACATTGGAAAGTAGTTGTAAAACGTTAAGCACTCCTGAAGCTTACATATATATAGGGGCATAGGTATTCGTTAAAAAGGCGTTTTGTAACAGCTACTACTCATGACCTCTTTGCTTCTATAATAAATTCGTCCCTGCAGCATGAAATGATATATTTTGTATGTTTTTGAAGCGTTCGTGTAGTACAATACACAACAGATATAGTTTGGCCAACGGATGTGGTTTACCATAAAATAGGTCACCAAGGACACATTGAAAATTGGGATTATTTGCTACAAGGCGTCAAAATATACGGGAATATAAATATGTAAGAATTCATTTCGGCCCAAATTTTACAGCTATATAGTCGCATTTTTTACGACCTAATGCGGTTTTATTCAGGCATGGTCACAATTGATAATAATAGTGAATGCCGTTATGCGCGTCTGCTGATTATCTGGACACCTCTTTTACGAAGTTTATTAAAATATAAATAATCTAATCATCGCAATTGCGTAATTATTATCGCCTTGATAGCGTGAAGTAATCGCTGTATAAAGTGGGGTTGATAGCCACAAGATGTTGTTGTTGCTGCTGCTGCTCCTAATGCTACTGCTACTGCCACTGCCACTGCGATTAATGGCCCTAAAATCAGGTGTTTAAAATTTCAGAGTTTGAATTTGGTAACGTTATTTAATGTTCAGCGACCTCTTGCGGCTTGTATCGTTCTCCGCTCCTCTGCTCTTCGCAATGAAAACTTGGTTAGTTGCTGTTTAACGACGCAGTGTTATAACAAATATGACTAGAGCTCCCCTCTTTTCTCCAGGCTTTGGACTGGCACTACCACAAGTCCAAAGCCCGGATAAAGAAGGAGGGCGAGGGCCCGATAGCGCATTGGATAACACACTGGTATAGAGAGCGAGAGGTACCGAATTCGAGATCCGTAGGACGGACATGCTTTGTAGGCTGCTATTAACGCCGTGTATTGCAAGCTGTATGTTCTGTTAGTAGTTAAGATTTATGTCTTCTGTCATTTGTTGTTTCAATTGCACAACATGTAAATGTACAACGCAGTTCGTTTGTCAGGTTCTTCAATATAGAATAGATTATTATTGTTATATTATTAATAATCTGTGTAATGACACAGTGTCAAATAACCAAACATTATTATTAAGTTGTCATAACATCTTTCGTTTCGAAGAATTCGTCAGGCAAATAATTCAGTTCTGAGAGACATTTTATTTTCTTATAAAGCACTAAACCACTGTTTAAAATGTGTGTAAAAATTCTAAATCATTTCTAGAGATACAGACTTGTAAGGCCGGTGTCGGACATTACTTTAACGATACTGCGGGTATTATTTCCTAGAGCAGAGAAACTAAACTGACAACAAATCGTGTTGCTTATAAATATATAAATACAAACATTTAAAGAAATCAATATGTGTCGAACTAGTTAGTAATTGTTGGTCGACTGTTCGGGTTGATGTTGATGGTCGATGTAAATACAAAAGTGTTGCCACCTACCGTCGTAATGTAGTTGGTTTTCTTGCATTCATTGCTACTCTCAAAGAATATCGGTTGATCTGCAAATAAAATAAGGATTTCTTAAACACTGGCCTGTAATAGTGACAATTACAGGAAAATAGTAACAATAATGCAAATAATAATATTATAATAATACAAATATAAATACGCATACAAATGATAATGATTATGATAGTAATAAAATAATAATATTGTTCATGCAAAAGTGGGACGGGTTGAAATATGAGTAAGTTCTACACAAAACAATGTGAGATTATCATGTAGTTCAAAGTTCTATTTACACACCTCTAAAACGTTCCAACTGAATTTATATATATAATTAATCAATCAAAATTTAACATTGTTTTTTTGAACCTTGTAACATCTTTCAATCGGATTCGGATCTTCATTTGGTATCGCTCTACTCCCTCATCCGGGATTGCAACCGGTAATGCTAGTCCCAACTCTTAATAAGGAGGAGGGCGACGCTAATGGTCTTTGTTATCGCACATTCTCTTTAAACTGAAACTACTACCATCTCCAGAGGACAACACCTCTGACTGATCATGATATTCTATTACATCGCCTTGAAATTTCCTTTGGTCTTAGTGGCCTTCCTCTTCTTTGGTTTCGCTCATATCTTACTGATCGTACTCAAATGGTTATTCTAGGAGACTCCCGCACCTCATGGGTACCTGTTAAAGTTGGAGTCCCACAAGGATCTGTGCTGGGTCCACTTCTTTATATCTTGTTTACAGCCGATATTCCTCTTCTCTTTGCTAAACACTCAGCCTCTGGTCACCTCTATGCTGATGATGTCCAGGCAGAGGCGTAGCTCATGGTACATGTGTCCCCGGGCGCCAGAGGAAGGGGGCGCCAAAATGAGGGTTAAAATTAATAATTTTGGTCTTGATTTTGATACTAGTTTAATTGATTTATCCCAAATAAATTTATAAGACTTAATTTTGGCGCCCCAAAAATATCCAGTTATCTCCTCATTAGTTACAAACTAGTTGTCAGACATTCTTTTTGGCGCCCATTGAGCACTAAGGGGCACCATATAGCCTACTCATTACAAATGATGAGCCTACAATCCAACATTGTTAGGCTAGTCAGAATCAGAAAAGTCGTTTTCTTATAAAATCATGGATCGGTTTCAGCTCAAGAATATCCTTAATGTATTAAAAGTGGCATCTGGTTCTAATATATAAAAAAAAATTAGGTATAGTAATTTTCAACTTTCCTGTATGGGAAACACTGAACCGGCTGGGATGAATAGCTGCATTCTTGGCCAGTGAGAGGGAGGGTGGGGTATGCAGTATGCCAACCCTGGTAGGAGAAGCATCTGTCTGAGGGTTAAGCTATAGCTGGGTCCGCCTTGACTCTTGACGCCCATGGCTGTATCCATAATCCACAGAAAGAACTATTATACTAGGCATCATGGACACAAGGCTGCTGCTTCCCAGTGAATTGTTTATTTAATGGACCAAGACGTCAAAATTACAAGCTAACTTTCAGTAAGAGGCAGACTGACTGTATCAGTCAAAACTCAGCAGTTCAGCTATATTAGATTTCAATTCTGCTGCTATGATTTTATTTGAATGCAAATACTTACGTAATTACTATTTCATTAGGCCTAAAAATAAATCTGTTAGTTTAGTGATACGTAACATAGTAAACTCAACAACGTAGTTTTTATATTTTTTTATTTTATCAACAACAGATGTGTTATATTTGTTTGATAAATAAATTCATGTAGGCTATAATTTGAATTTATTGACTTTCAAAAACACAATGAATAGTCTGTATTTTTAATATTTTATTTTATTAAAATTTAAATTGCCATTCCGTGTATTTGGAAAATGTAAAATAAATAAAACAGGGAGGGACCAGGAGGGGCGCCAATATCATAGTTTGTCCCCGGGCGCAAAATATCCTAGCTACGCCTCTGTGTCCAGGCCTTTGTTCATGGCCCCTCTTCTCATCAGCTTGCTCTTTCCCAATCTATTGAATCTCTTTCTGCTGATCTCAATTGTTGGATGTCCTCTAATCGTCTTTCACTCAACTCTTCCAAGACTCAATTGATCTGGCTTGGCACTCGCCAACAGCTAATTAAACTTGATTACGATTTACTTGCCAAGCAGTTCCCTCAATTTACTTTCTCGACAAATGTCCGTAACCTGGGTGTTACTCTTGACAGTACTCTTTCTTTCTCTGCACATATCTCTAATCTCTCTCGGTCCAGTTTTTATCACTTGCGGCGTCTACGTGCCATTCGACGATCTGTCCCCTCGCCGATTTTTTCTTCCATGGTTCATGCCTTTGTCTGTTCTCGCATTGACTACTGTAACTCGTTACTTATGGGCCTACCAAAACTCCGCCTGGCTCCACTGCAATCAGTACTTAATTCTGCTGCTCGTTTAATTGCCCGCCTACCTCGTTTCTCCCATATTTCGACTTTCATGACTCGAGACCTTCATTGGCTTCCTCTAACTGCTCGAATTCAGTTTAAAATTCTTTTTCTTACGTGTAAAACGATTTTAGGTCAAGCTCCACGCTACCTCTGTGATCTTATGAGACGGCCTATCTCAGCTACCTCTGGACGTCCTCTCCGCTCTTCTGACCATCATGACCTTCTAGTTCCGAGGTCTCGGACTGCCACAGCACAGCATCGTGCCTATGCCTCCGTTGGACCTTTGCTGTGGAATGACCTCCCTGCTTTAACTCGTGCTGTAATGTTATCTGGAGGTACCACTGTTTCTGCTCGTTCTCTTAAGACTTTTCTTTTTTCGAGGGGCCCTTCGCACTGGAAGCGCTTCTGATTAGGTTGTACTGCGAGAGGCGCTTTATAAGTCCCTAAATAGAATAGAATAGAATAGAATAGAAAATGGCTAAGTAAAATACAATTTAGACACCTTAAAACGCGTTATTTCTAATCTATATATACTTTCTTTCCTCAATCGTTTCTACTTGTGTTCCAGATAACGCTAGATGACGTCACCACTACATATCACTCTCTATCTTCTACTGATCGTCTTCATCATCGTTCTTGTCGGTCACGAACAGACACTGCCACCGTGGCAACGAAACTGATGGCAAGGCTCCGGCATTCGCATTCACTTGGCAACTAGATTGACTCGTCGCCACCACCCCCGGGCAATTCGCTCGCTATCACAATTTCGGAAATAAAAAGGGCACATTACTTCCATTTGTACTGGTTTTTGGTAATTAACACGCCGTATTTTCTTTGTCCAGCGATATTTTGTGGTTGATGTCGACCTAACTTTACAGAATACTATGACATTATTATTATTATTATTATTATTATTATTATTATTATTATTATTATTATTATTATTATTATTATTATTATTATTATTATTATTATTATTATTATTATTATTATTATTATTATTATTATTATTATTATTATTATAAGTATGAATCAGGGGTAAAGTGTAAAATGCGTGGTGAAAATTTCCGCTTAAAGTGTAATATTTTGTATGGTGTAATAATAAGATTACACCTTTCATTTGACGTATCTTAAAAAATAGTAGTAGTGTTGCGTTGTACTTAGGACTCGGTAGGTGGCTTCTCTGTCGGCCAGTATAGAGCCCTGGACAATATTTTAACGTTCGGGTATCATAGATAATTTCTGACTGTGATGAAAAATTTCCGCTAGTAACCACTTATAGTGTAATTTACGCTTTTCTATTAACTAATTATTATTATTATTATTTTACATGTTAGAAAACACCCTGAAAAGTGTAATGCCGTTTTTGTTATATTATTCAAAATAAATATATTTGACAAAACCATTTATGTTGTTTTTGTGATATAAATCAAGCAATTGCTTTGGTTCTCTGCAATAACTTCATTACATTATTGACCATGTTATAGCAATAATAATAAAATTACACTTTTCAGGGTTTTTTACTGCAATTACACTTTACCCCCTTGATAGCATTCTTATTATTATTATTATTATTATTATTATTAATCATTATTATTATTATTATTATTATTATTATTATTATTATTATTATTATTATTATTATTATTATTATTATTATTATTATTATTATTATTATTATTATTATTATTATTATTATTATTATTATTATTATTTCTTTCTTTTAATTTAGCGCCTGACAAACGCACTGCGCTGTACATTTACATGTTATGCAATTGAAACAACAAATGACAGAAGACATAAATCTTAACTACTAACAGAACAGACAGCCTGCAATACACGGCGTTAATAGCAGCCTACAAAGCATATCCGCCCAACGGGGGCTCGAACTCGGTACCTCTCGCTCTCTGTGCCAGATGTTATCCAATGCGCTATCGGGCCCCCTAATTTCTCATTAATTAAAAGTGCAGCAGGCTGTGGCTCTCTTATAATATTAACAACCAGTTTTTAAAAGGTGTGTAGAAATATTATTGAGGTGGACGTTGGTACACATAAATGACGATATCGACAGCGCATCGTATAGAACTTCCCAGCTTGCACCTCTAGTAAAATTAACTGCATATAGTCATATAGACATTTGCGTGGCAACAATCCATCCAGTGTCGTTGCATGGAATCCACTCAGCATACTCAGATCCGCAATTGTTGGTTTAGAGTTTTAGCCGCTACCGAATAAAGGTCATACGCGAATTATTGACTGCTTTTAAACTGACTAAGAATAATACTACCTGAAAACGTTTGTGAATATTAATTGTTACCAGTAGCCGTTTCTTTTGAACAGCAGGATTAAACGAAATACATGAATATTTTACACACCATTTAAAATATGGGAATTTATATTACAAAGGAGCCACACCTGCTTGTATTTATGATCATCTAAGTCTAAGAAACTTATAAAGAATGTGGATTTGTATTATAGGAACTCTAGCCTACTTAATAAAACGCACTATTTTTAGATGGCATTTCTGAAAGGTTTTCATTAGAGGCTTTAGAGCTATGTTCAAAACTTGGACACATTAGCGGCTGCTGTGAGACCAGACACCAATTCAACGCAGTTATTTTTGACATTACTTTTTCCAACGACTTTTCCGGCCTTGTATTTTAACAGAATTCTCTAAAGGTAATTTCAGTTTAACGACCCTGTGTGAGAACAATGATCATTACCGTCGCCCTCCTCCTCCTTTCTCTAGGTTTGGGACTGGCACTTCCACAGTTATTATTATTATTATTATTATTAAAGGGAACGGTTTAGCGAATTGAAAAATTTTACAAAACGTTATTACGGGTGTGTTTAGGTTACCGCGACTATTTTCAGCTCGCAATTCAATTTAAGCGCAGATATATGGACATTTTAAATTCGAAATGATGAGGTAATAACGTTGGCCATTAAGTTGCATTATTATTATTTATTGCTTCGCGTGAGTGACGTGACGTAAGAGAAAATTTTGTCTCGCGTCACGCGAGGCTAAATATGCAAATCAGGCGCAATCGAAATAAAACGCGGGCATCGCTCCGAAAAATTACGATCGCTATAATGGAACACGACCGAGCTTCCATATCATGCAGCAGCTGAGTCACCTTACACTAGCAGCTGAGTCACAGGTAATTAAATTCAACTACACGGGGAAACTATTTTCACCTCTAAATATCGTTTCAATTCAGATATGTGGACATTTAAAATATTTGAAGCCCTTCAGCATATATAGTAAGTAAGTAAGTAGCCTTTATTTGCAGCAGTAAAAAATTACGCATGGCTAAAACCAGGGCAAAGCCGGGTAAAAATGCTAGTATGTTATAAAGGTGTTTAGTGGCAACCACCATTCATGGCATGCTCGTTTCTGTAGTAAATTTCCCGATTTTATGATCGAATATTAAATTTACCGGAGCAAAGTCTATATGGCATCAAAGTAATACGTTCAAAAGGTGTTTAATGTCAACGATTACACAATCATGGCCTTCTTTGTTTCTTATGCAAATCATCCAATGGAAATCTTGTTGTTAAACGTTAAGCGCTTCTGAAGCGTACATTTATATAGGGGCATAGGTAGGGTATAATGGGGCAAGACCGTTATGTTTTTGATTTTTTGCAAGTGGAAGGTTTGTCTGATAAAAGTCAGAAGGAAAAAGTTACTGTAAACAATAATTGCTATTTGATGAACATGTATTAGTAATTGTTACTGGCCAAAAACAGTGAAGCACTTCACAATTTTGAAGAAACTGAAGGTGCTGTGATTGACGTTCTTGCCCCGCCATGGGGGCAAGTTCGTTAATGTTTTGGGGCAAATCCGTTAATGTTATTGTTTCTGTCAAAGTCAACAGAAATCGCAAATAAACACACCGCCTTCATATGCGGTGCATTTTTCATGCCACCATTTCCCGCATGGACCACTGCAACCAATCCAGTCTTCAGTTGGTGGGTGAACGTACACCTCATCGCAAGCAGGACAAATATCCTCTGACTCTTTTTGTTTTTTAACCTTTTTTTTCAATGTTTCTTTGGCAGATTTCTCAGTTTCTGTGGCACTTTCACCTTCCAGTTGCAGACGCCTTTTCGCAAGTTTCTTGGGAGGTTTGGGCACTGTGTTGTAATCAGGTCGTCGGCCCCTTTCAAACCCTACAGAAACCTTTTTACCCGTATTATTAACGTTACTTTTGACACGTTCCTTTCCATTGCTGGGATTTTCCCCAAGTGCCTTGTCAACTTTTTTGGCAATCTTTGGTTTCTCTTTCTCAATGAGCTGCTGTTTGAATGGTGATGCAGTTATTAAGGAAGCTTTCTGCGCTCTTCCATTGCCAGCTCGTCTCGTAGTTGCTTTTGGTAAAGGTCGTATCATTTCAGGAGTTATACCTTGTGTCAACCTACTTGGACCTGGAGTACTAATAAACACATCAGGATTTGTTGGCAAAGGAGGAGCATCTGCAGTGGTACCCTCTTCAAATTGTCACGGAGGGTAGTCAAAGGGATTCCCAAAGCGTCTGCTGTTTTTCGAATGCTTCGACCACCAGCAATCATATCACGAGCTGCTCGTCGAAGGTCTTCGGTACATCCGACCATCCTGTTTGTTTTTCGCTTGTAATGTCTGACCATTGTCACATATTATCCTGCAATCAATACATTACAATAACATCATTAAGATTACTTTGCCAAGTTTAAATTTACTTTCAATTTACTGGATCAACAAGGTCAATGGAAAGGGGCAAGATCGTACACCAGACATGGGGCAAACGCGCGCGAACGATCTTGCCCCGATCGCCTTTGCCCCATGAATGTAGTTTCTGTAAGGACAGCCATTACTACTTATTACGGACAGATATGAACTCGGGTCTACCTACTGAAACATCATTTAATCTTGCCTTCATCCATATCTACATAGCGTTTCTCGTTAGCGCGCACGCAAATTGGACAATCACGTTTTCAAATTTTACAAATATTTTACGAAAATCGATGAAAACAAAGTTTACCTTGTGGATTTGAAGTAATACGACTAACCGCTTCAATCTCCTGTCGAAACAATGATCGTGTCTAGGTCATCACGCATGCGCTGTAGCATAGACTTAGTGTGAGCTGTTCAGGGCCTGTTCTCATTGAACGTTCTTGCCCCTTGCGCGCCTTTGCCCCATTATACCCTATTCATTAAATAGGTGTTTAGTAACAGCTACTACTCATGGCCTCCTTGTTTCTATACTAAATTCCTGCAGCATGAAACGATATATTTTATATGTTTTTGAAGTGTTCGTATAGTATAATACAGCAACCGATGGAGTAAAGTTTGGCCAACAGATATGGTTTAACAAAATCAGGGCGCCAAATACGCATGGAAACTTTGGATTAATTCCTACAAGGGGTCAAAATATAAGAGAAAATAAACAGGAAGGAAGATAAATATGCAAGAATTGAGATCGGCCCAAATTTTACAGCCACTCGCTTTGCATGCGACATAATGGTAAAAAAATTGATAATATAATGAATGCCATTATACGCGTCTGCTGATAATTTGGACACCTCTTTTATGAAGTTTAATAAAATATAAATGATCTAATCATCGCATTTGCGTAATTATGATATTCATAAGGTGAAGTTCTCGCTAAATAAAGTGGGGTTGACGTCCGAAAAATGTCGTTGAAGACGGGGAAAGGACATCCCCCAACATAATTATGCCCCGGACAAATTCCCCCAACCAAGGACAAATTCCATCTTTGCAAAATGTACATGCACATCACATACTTTCGCAACAATAAAGTCAGTTTATTATTTATTCAACTGAATTAATGGCCATTGCATGGGTTTAAGCGTTGGTCGAATACAAGTTGGATTGACGAAAACAATTAAGCTCAAAGGTGTCTTTTAAGGAAACCCTTGCTAAATAGAAGTCGGATTGATGAAAATATCGTTGCTTAAATAGAAGCTGGATCGATGAAAATCATTTTCGCCAAAGTAGAAGTTGGATAGATGAAAAAATAATAATGCTTCAACAGGTGAATTATTCACTACGCTAAAATGCAGGATTACAGACAAATTTATTTAGTGTATTGATCACTTACTTCAAAGCATCCTCTTGAAACATGCGTTGAGATTGTTGTTTATTTAACACAAACGGCTTCAACGCATTAGCGAATTTGAGAAGATTAACATGAAAGTTCGATTGATGAGAACAATTATTGGCTTAATTATTGAAATTTTGGCACAGAGAGGGAAATTTGTCCGGGGGAAATGACCTAACTCAATATAGGGGGAATTTGTCTATGGGGGAATTTGTCCGAGGGGAATGTCCTACACTCGTTGAACACGGGAGCTACTACTACTGCTGCTGCTGCTGCTGCTGCTGCTGCTGCTGCTACTACTACTGCTGCTGCTGCTACTACAACTGCTACTACTACTACTTGATCTAGCCATTAGATGTATTGTAAATTTAAATCTAAAACAATGATGAAACTAATATAATCTATTCTAATCCAATCATATCAAATGACTTCTATAGCTCCTTTTACCTCAATGATCGCTTCAACTGAAGCCGTCCTCAAAATATGTACTGTATTGAAAACACATAATGCGCCATATAAGTCATTAAACTAATAAATGAGACTGTGGTAAGAAAATTATAATTTCAAGCACCAGACACAGTATGCCTACGAGTGACCTATATCCACTCTAGCTTATGTTGTTTGTAGACATTATTTTAATTTCCATCTTGTATAAGACTTCTTAACGTATTTAAGTCCGTATATAATGGTGCAGTCGGTCTAGAGTTTGGCGACATTTTGTGGCAAGAAATGCCCGTTAACGTCGACAGAATTTATTATTTCTTATCACAACTTATTAACTCAGATTCACATTTCGGTGTGACCTTGCGCGCGTTACAAATTTATTTAATAATAATAATAACTCATCTATTATTATGGTTCAGCGATTTATTGCGACGCAATTTTAACTCTGTTAACCCTTAAATCAGGTGTCTAAAATTACAGAGTTTGAATTTGGTAACATTATTTTATGATCAGCGACGTCTTGCGGCTTGGTATCGTTCTCCGCTCCTCTGCTCTTCGCAATGAAAACTTGGTTATTTGCTGTTTAACGACTCTGTGTCATAACAAAGATGACTAGAGTCGTCCTCCTCTTTTCTCCAGGCTTGGGACTGGCACTACCACAAGTCCAAAGCCCGGATAAAGAAGGAGGGCGAGGCTAATCATCTGTGTAATGACACAGCGTCAAATAACCAAACATTATTATTAATTAAGTTATCATAACAGCTTTCGTTGCGAACAACATACCCTCAGGAAAGAAATTGAGTTGTGAGAGACGTTTTAAATTCTTATAATGCACTGAACCACCGTATAAAAGGTGTGTAAAAATTATAAATTAATTCTACAGAGGCAGACTTGTAACCCGGTGTCGGACATTACTTTAACGATACCGAGTGTGTTTTTTTCGTAGAGCAGTGAAACTAAACTGACAACAAATCGTGTTACTTATAAATATATAAATACAAACATTTAAATAAATCAACATGTTTCGAACTAGTTAGTAAATTTTGATCGACTGTTAGGGCTGATGTTGATGGTCGATGTAAATACAAAAGTATAGCCACCTACCGTCGTAATGTAGGTTGATTTCTCTTGCATTCGTTGCTACTCTCCAAGAATATCAGGTGATCTGAAAATTAAATAAAAGGTTTGGGATTTCTTAAACACTGGCCTGTAATAGTGACAATTACAGTAAAATAGTAACAGTAATGCAAATAATAATATTATAATAATACAAATATAAATACGCATACAAATGATAATGATTATGATAATAATAAAATAATAATATTGTTCATGCGAATTTGGGAAGGGTTAAATATGAGTCAGTTCAACACAAAAATAATGTTAGGTTTTCCTCGAGTACAAAGTTCTTTCTCTTTACACACCTCTAAAACGTTCCTACTGATACATATATATAATTATTCAATCAAAATTTAACATTGTTTTTTGGAACCTTGTAACGTCTTTCAATCGGATTCGGATCTTCATTTGGTATCGCCCTACTCTCACATCCGGGATTGCAACCGGTAATGCTAGTCCCAACCCTTAATAAAGGACGAGGGCGACGCTAATGATTTTTGTTATCGTACATTGTCGTTAAACTGAAACTACTACTACCATCACCGGAGGACAACACCTCTGACTGCACGCAGAATGTATGCATGCATGTATGTAGTTATATATATATTCGTTTAATTGAGAAAACAATCTGACAAAAACGCAGAAATGCTAACATGAGTGATAAAGAATAATTAAAGTTCATTAGAATATTTTAGAATAAACTAGTAAATATTTTTATATAATGATCTGGGAATAAATTGAGAGTTGTCCTTGGGTGGGAGAGTATGGTTGTGTGCTCTAGGTCTTATTGATGAGATGAGAGGGGTCGGAGTGGAGGTAGGAGTTGGTGAAGTACATGCTTGGGGTTGTGTAATATGGAGAAAAGGAGTTTCGCATCGGCTATATTGGCAAGTTCAGAGACTGTTGGAAAGGATTGCTCTAGGTAGCCTAGGCGTTTGGCTCTTTTTAGGAGTTTTTCCAGACGTTCTTTATCGGAAGCCAGAGTGAGACCCCACCAGGATGGGGAGGCATATAGCAGTTTAGCAACAGTAGTAGCTTTGGTTACATTATGGATGGATGAGGAAGAAAGGCCATGGGTTTTAGTTTTCTGATAGCATAAAAAGAGGAGGAGCAAGTTGCTGTGAGGTGGTCTATTATGGGCTGTGAGTTTTAGATTATCTTGAAGGATGACACCCAGTATCTTCAAAGTTTTAACTCGGGTAATACCAGGCAATGGAGGAGGAGGTTCAAATTGGTGTCGAGGGCGGAAAATGATCATTTCTTTAGATTTAGAGCTATTTAAGGTAAGGTTATTAGCAGAAGCCCAGGTAGAGATTAAATGCAGTTCAGATGGAATAGTATGAGCTTGAGAGGATCCAGTAATGAGGTAAGTGTCATCTGCAAATTTGAACATAAGATTAAGGGGCTGAGCAGGGTGCAGGTCTGAACCAGTAATGGAGAAGTTGGTAGTTATGTACATAGAGATGTATAATATATAAAATATATCACTAGAGCCCGCATCCGCCATCTTTTTTGAGGCTGTGACCCCGAAGCCACTCCAACGGCCTTGACCCTGTGACCTCTCAAAATGGCGAAACGATCGAAGTTAAATTGTGTAGTGTGTGGATGTAGCAACTTATTAAAGCCAGAAAACAAGGCCGCTGGAATATTATTTAATCGATAAGTTGTTATTTTGTGTCTGTTGTATTTTTAAGGCGTAAGCTTCGAAAAGAAATTAAAGTCTCGCTTAAGCTTGACTGCGTCCATGAATTTTAACCAATCAAAACGCGTCATTTCAAAATAAATTAACTGCGGAGCTCTCTTTAAGGTGTTATTATATCTATGGTTGTGGGCTTTTTGGCTTCAAAAATTAGCCAATGGATTATACGTTATACGGGCTCTAGCGATGATAATAATATCTCATTGGTTATGTATGTATGTTTGGGCTGCCAACTTTGGATTTTGCAAGTCTATCATGAAACTTTACCATCATTTTACTGGTTGGATTAATGGGTGGATGGATGGATGGATGGATGGACGGACGGACGGACGGACGGATGGATGGACGGATGGATGGACGATGGATGGATGGACGGATGGATGGATGGACGGATGGATGGATGGACGGACGGATGGACAGACGGATAGATAGATAGGACGGATAGGACGGACGGACGGATAGACGGATGGATAGATGGATAGATAGATGATGGACGGATGGACGGATGGACAGATGGCCCCCGGATGGATGGATGGATGGATGGATGTCTGATGATAGACAGACAGACAGACAGACAGGCAGACAGACAGATAGCCGGAAATTCCTTTATTATCTGGTACCTCTAGAATAGAATAGAAGTGCCTAGTTTTGGACACCTTTTTAAAGGGCGAAATTTGCATTATAAATATTGGAGAAACGCAGTCTTTGGCAGTGAACTGGTTACATTGCCAGAATGGTAATACAAGTGCAATACAAAAGTGTAAGCGACTTCATTTCTCAACCTCGGCATACGCAGTCGGTTGCTCATATTTTCCCTCGTCATCTGATCCCTCCACCCACAGCGTATTGTCAATATACCACTCATTATTTCTAAGTAGGGGTGCTGATGGAGCAGATATCTCGAAACCAATTTCTGTCCTGCATGCCTGGGATTTGAACCCCGAACTATTCGTTGACAGTCCAGCATCCTAACTACTCCGCCTACAAAGGTCTGTGTCATTCCGAAAGCTGGATGAATGAGGAGGGCGACGTGAACACTAAACAGCGCCTACCTTTGGCTACTTAGTGTCGCATGACGTAGCCTTGTGAAACTACTTTTACCCAAGTCTACGACAAAACGCGACAAAACTCAAAGGCTCTTTTATG
>JACEVL010000357.1:642500-712731 GCA_020284085.1 Aporrectodea caliginosa
TAGCCGTTTAATGCAAATGGGCTGTCCTACAGTGAGATGTGCGAATTGGAGCTTCACTGTGAGAAAAACGCAAGAAAATATAAAAATGTAATGCAATCTTATTTTTAATGTAAGCTAAGGCAATCTATTGCAATCCAATTTAATGCAATCTAATGTAATGTAATCTTATGAATTCTAATTCAATTGATCTTATGTAATCTAATGCAGTGCATTCTTATGCAATGTAATTGAATGTAATCTTGTGTATTATAATCGTAATCGTAATAATCGTAATCGAGTATTTATATAGCGCCACTCAAAATCAGAGGCGCTCCCGACCCGGGTCAGTGTCTTCACTGGTAAAGAGAGAGCTTTTCAGGCGCTTGCGGATTATTGGTCAAAAGAAATAGAGAAAAGGTCGGCTCTTATGTAATCTTATGCAACCTTATTCAATGCAATGTATTCTAATTTGATCTATTCTTATTTCATTTTCATTTTCATTTAAGAGATTTATATATCGCCCCTTCAAGAGTATCTACTCAGATGCGCTCCCGACTCAACCCCGGCGAAAGAGAACTGTAGTCTTGAGGCTATAGAGAAGAATGTGGCCGCAAGGGCTCTATGCATTAGGCGTAGATCCACAGGGAGCTCATTCCAGATTGCAGGGCCAGCAGGGCTTATCAATCTAATTAATGACTTTCTTGTTAAACCGTTGTCACAATGCACTAATTTTCATTCGATAGATCTCCAACCGATCAAGGAAAAACGAAAAAGTAATTGTAATGAGTAACTTCTAAAGCGCCGATGTCTAACGCACAAGGCAACAACCGATGGGACACCAACACCAAGCCGTATATATTGGTTAATAAACCAGGTTCGGCAAGTAATGTCAGATGGTGGTTCAAAGGTCGACAGTTCAAATCCTACCACCCAGCTCAGAAAGAGGTTTTGAGGTTCATTATTCTGCTAGGGCCAACTAGCAAAATGCGGCTACATTGGACATAATGCGGTCGCTGGGATGATAAGGCGGTGAGGGAGAAAAATGTCCACCCGCCTTCATATGTCGAGGCTAAGAAAAGTGAAGTTGCTCACAATTCGTACACATGACCGTCTCTCGTGGTTATACACCTCTAAAACGACGACAGCCGATGCTATAATAAGGATGGAATATTGATTATTTTTTAATTCGAGATAACTGTATGCTGTAGGACAGAGGTTTTCAAACTGTGGTACGCGTACCCCTGGGGGTACGCCAGGTGTCGCTAAGGGGTACGCGAAAAATTTCAAATTTGTTTAATTTTCTATAAATTTATGGACTTCATGTCCATCTTTCTTTAATTATCTATTCTACCTCCACCGTTCGCTTATTTTTCTGTGCATTTCTATGATTTTATGCCATCGGATGTAGTGTTGCCGGCTGATTTTTCATTCCAGGAAGAGACCAGTTTGTTGAACTATCAGTTTATGGTGGATTGAAGAACGAATTCAAGAAAGGCATGTTGTGTGATATTTGGCTGAAACGAAGAGCTGAATATGGATTAATTTCTGACCGAGCTTTAAAATTTTTGATTCCTTTCAGCACGTCATATCTGTGTGAAACAGATTTTCAGCTATGCTTGCGATCAAAAACATAATACAGAACAAAGCTTGAACTCGAACCAGAGTTGCGTTTGAAATTGACAAATTATTTATATTAAACAAGATATTGTAAATCTGTGCTTGTCAAAACAAGCCCACTGCTCACATTAACACTTTCTAATAGTGATTTTATTTTTCCTTTTTGTTGATATGACTACATTCTTTAGTTAAAATTATATTACTTTTAAAATTTACTACCTTTGACTATAATACCCGGTTTGCACAAATGATTAAAAGGAGTTGTTAACCCTCGGCTACCAAGGGGAGGGGGTGGTTGCCATTTTGCCCCCCTAGGTTTTATTCATTTCAAACTTGTTCCGTATGGAAAAAAAATTTGACCTTTTAGGTAGCTGTAGGGGGTTCATTTACACACGTTTTGACGTAAAATGTGAGATGATATCTCACACCGTTCAAAAGTTATAGCCAATATACCCGAGGTACCAGGGGGTGGATACCACCCCCCCTAGACTTTCGACTATATCTTATCCGTCATTTAATATTAAGAGACGCAAATTATACCATTCTATAGAGGGAATGTGGGGCTACATTTCTATGGTCACTGAGTTGACCTGTGACAACCGGAAGTGCTCAAAATAAATAATAATACGCGTAATATGAGTGAAAAATGGCTGAATGGAAGGACTCCCCTTAGTTTTTGTCTGTAGCATATTCATTTGTTTTCCTGGAAGAGAAACAAAGATACCATTTTTAGAGGGAATGAAGGGCTTCATTTGCATACCTACATCTTTGTCTTTTGAATACCGGAAGTGATCAAAATAAATAATAATACGCGTAATCTGTGTGAAAATGGCTGAATACAGCATTACAACGTAAACCGATATATATGTATGGATATATATGTATGAATGTACATTTATACTATATAAACATGTGTAGGGATGATTTTGTGTATCTTTTATACATGGATTAGTTTCAAAACACACATAATCTTATATTTGTTTATCCAAAAGTACAAAATGTACGCAATAATATACAATATTGCTAATTAAGGGGTTCCGTTGTTAAAAGTGATGTCATTTCGAGGTGCATTCACATAATGTACATCTAAATATACCATTCTGTGCAGAAATGAATGCTGAATCCATTGCTATATTACAAGTTATGATATGTAAAACCAAACACGAAATCCGGGGGGGTGGTAACCACCCCCCTTGGTAGTCCGTGTAGAGTACAAAAAAGCTTGGTAGCCCTAGGGTTAATTGTAAGGGGACTTCACGCTCGCATGTTGTTTTGATCTGACCTTGTTGGGGGTACGCCAAAACTCAATTTTGTTACCCGGGGGTACAATAAAAATAAAGTTTGAAAACCGCTGCTGTAGGAGGTCAACGGTAATGATGATCTTTTTCAAGCAAAGCAAATTTGTGACTTGTGAGATATTCACATTGCGCAGTATTAGGCATAATCTATGCTCAATGACGTTTAACATCATAATTATGGAGTAGCGATGTTAGCGCTTTTGTGAGATACACAACAGGCACCGGTTATATACAGACATACATACACATGCAAACACATATACATAGACATGGACACATACATGCACACACAAGTGCCTAGAAATATATATGTATAGTGAATCAATTGTGCTATATACCATGCAGACACGAGTCTGTATGGCTTTTAGACTTTGGTCAACAAAAGAAAGAGCCCGAAACGAAAACGAATACGAAAGGAAAATTAAAAACAGCTAAGAATAACTAACACTAAAACACAAGTTAACAAAAGATTTGGAAACAAGTGTTAATCACACACACAAGTAAATAGCTGACCATGTACTCGAAATGTGCGGGCCACCCTTAGTAGCACAGAATGCTATCCTTATCCAGTCGACCTTAAATAATCCCAATCAACAGTGTCTAAAGCTTTAATGATCTCGTTGAAATGACTACAAGTATTAGACCTAATTAATGCCACTTCACTACCATACGTCTTGGAAATCGCGCGTATACAGTGTCCCACTATACGCTTATACAACACTTTCTCAAATCGCCTCTCGTGTCCCATCCTTATATAGCGTCGCTTGATATCGTTTTAAAGGTGTCTAATAAACCTTCAGTTCACAGCGAACGAGTAGGGTGTTGATACAGCCATGATGACGATGATTATGAGTTCTCTGCTCGAAGGCTGGTCCATAGGCTTTTATGCCACCCTGGGCAGAGATGAGTGGGGTGGATTCCCATTGCATTCCTCACAGACAATTATGGGCGATCAATTTGTTCAAAGCAGATACTGAACTGCGACCATACTCTTACAAGGCATAGAACTTACCGCTGCACAATTTTCTTCCAGACGCTAGCGCCCCTAGCGAACACACGTGCAATGAGAACACTGACTTAACACTTTCATTCGGTAGAGGGCGGGCCATAAGCCGTCATAAAGTTATGCACACGGTAAGAAAATGAAGTCGCTAACATTTTATAATCATAGCTGCCTTTTGGGATTCGCTTAAGGGAACACTTGTATGCCGATACTAAGAAAATGAAGTCGCTAACACTTACACTTCATATCCATAGGTGACTCTTCGGACTAGCCTAAAGGGCTATTCTATTTTAATATAGGTATTAGATCATAACTGTCATTATTTCAAAGTTTTCACCGACGCGCGACTAAATAACTAAGTAGGTGCATGCATCGATACCAAAATATAAATTTGCATTCAAATATATTACGTTCACTCATACTCTTCCCATCCAGCCATCCAGCTCTACTTGATCCTCCTCCTACCTTACTCTTTACCAGACTTACCAGTCCCAATGATCAAGGGATAAAATGATCAAATGTAAAATGATCAAAATTATTGATAAAATGATCAATATTAAAGATAAAATGAACAAAATTAAAGATAAAATGATCAAATTTAATGATAAAATGATCAAAATTAATGATAAAATGATCAAAGGATGAAACGATAAAATGATCAAGGGATAAAATGATCAAATGATCAAAATTAATGATAAAATGATCAAAATAAATTATCAAATGATCAATGGATAAAATTAAAAAATGATCAAGGGATATATGGATCGAGGGATATATGGATCAAAATTAATGATCAAATGATAATATGATCGAGGGATAAAATGATCGATCAGAGGATAAAATTATAAAGTGATAAAATTAAACGATCAAAGTTAAAGTAGTCAAGTCGTCAGTGTCGATTCAAAATTTCCTCTAAGTTCTGATCGATATTTTCGACAAATGGAACACTTAGAGAAGACGCCAAACCTACAGAGTGATCACGTCATAGAACGAGTCTGCGCATAATTTATTACAAATATTAAGATTTGTAGAAATTGACGAATATTGATGAATATTGAAACTGGCAAACGAATATTAAATTTTGTAAATTTCTTTTCATTCTTAGTTCTTCGGATAGAGTACACCGATAGAGTACAGGCCCAACCGATAGAGTACAGGCCAAACGATAGAAGTACAGGCCCAAACCGATAGAGTACAAGCCCAAACCGATAGAGTACAGCCTGAAAGCCCAACCGATAGAGTACAAGCCTAACCGATAGAGTACAAGCCAAACCGATAGAGTACAAGCCAAACCGATAGAGTACAAGCCAAACCGATAGAGTACAAGCCAAAACGATAGAGTACAAGACAAACCGGTAGAGTACAAGCCAAACCGATAGAGTACAGGCCAAACCGATAGAGTACAGAGCCAAACCGATAGAGTACAAGCCAAACCGATAGAGTACAAGACAAATCCATAGAGTACAAGCCAAACCGATAGAGTACAAGCCAAACCGATAGAGTACAGGCCCAACCGATAGAGTACAAGCCAAACCGATAGAGTACAAGCCAAATCGATAGAGTACAAGCCAAACCGATAGAGTACAGTCCAAACCGATAGAGTACAAATTCAAACCGATAGAGTACAAGCCAAACCGATAGAGTACAGGCCCAACCGATAGAGTACAAGCCAAACCGATAGAGTACAAGCCAAACCGATAGAGTACAAGCCAAAACGTTACGGGTAGAGTTCAGAGTCAAACCGATAGAGTACAAAGCCAAACCGATAGAGTATAAGGCCAAACCGATAGAGTACAGCCAAACCGATAGAGTACAGGCCCAACCGATAGAGTACAAGCCAAACCAATAGAGTACAAGCCAAACCGATAGAGTACAAGGCCTAACCGATAGAGTACAGGCCCAACCGATAGAGTACAAGACAAACCGATAGAGTACAGGCCAAAACCGATAGAGTACAAGCCAAACCGATAGAGTACAGGCCAAACCGATAGAGTACAGGCCAAACCGATAGAGTACAGGCCACCAAACAACCAGAGTACAGGCCAAACCGATAGAGTACAGGACAAACCGATAGAGTACAAGCCAAACCGATAGAGTACAGTCCAAACCGATAGAGTTCAAGGTCAAACCGATAGAGTACAAGCCAAACCGATAGAGTATAAGGCCCATCCGATAGAGTACAGGCCAAACCTATAGAGCACAAGCCAAACCGATAGAGTACAAGGTCAAACCTATAGAGTACAAGCCAAACCGATAGAGTACAAGACAAACCGGTAGAGTACAAGCCAAACCGATAGAGTACAAGCCAAACCGATAGAGTACAGGCCAAACCGATAGAGTACAAGCCAAACCGATAGAGTACAAGACAAACCGGTAGAGTACAAGCCAAACCGATAGAGTACAACACTAACCGATAGAGTACAGTCCAAACCGATAGAGTACAGGCCAAACCGATAGAGTACAGGTCAAACCGATAGAATTCAAGACTAACTGGTAGAGTGCAAGCAAAACCGATAGAGTACAACACTAACCGATAGAGTACAGGCCAAACCGATAGAGTACAAGCCAAACCGACAGAGTAGAGGCCAAACCGATAGAGTACAGGAAAACCCGATAGAGTACAAGCCAAACCGATAGAGTAAAGTCCAAACCGATAGAGTTCAAGGTCAAACCGATAGAGTACAAGCCAAACCGATAGAGTATAAGGCCCATCCGATAGAGTACAGGCCACACCTATAGAGTACAAGCCAAACCGATAGAGTACAGGCCAAACAGATAGAGTACAAGCGAAACCGATAGAGTACAAGCCAAACCGATAGAATAATAATAATAATTTCGTTTATTGAAAATAGAAAGTTGACAGACCGCAACTTCTCACATAGAAGAAAAAAGAGGGAAAATAGCTATAATTATTAGTGTTATCGTCAGATGTCAGTACGGCAGTGAACCGATGGATTGGATTAAGTTACGAACAGTTCTATCTCTTTGATATTGACTTAAAGAGCACACGAGGGATGAAGCTACGATCGTCTTTAGAGTACAGGCCAAACCGATAGAGTACAAGGTCAAACCGATAGAGTACAAGGTCAAACCTATAGACAACAAGCCAAACCGATAGAGTACAGGCCAAACCGATAGAGTACAAGCCAAACCGATAGAGTACAGGCCAAACCGATAGAGTACAGGCCAAACCGATAGAGTACAAGACAAACCGATAGAGTACAAGCCAAACCGATAGAGTACAAGCCAAACCGATAGAGTACAGGCCAAACCGATAGAGTACAAGACAAACCGATAGAGTACAAGCCAAACCGATAGAGCCAAACCGATAGAGTACAAGCCAAACCGATAGAGTACAGGCCAAACCGATAGAGTACAAGCCAAACCGATAGAGTACAAGCCAAACCGATAGAGTTCAGTCCAAACCGATAGAGTACAAACAAACCGATAGAGTACAAGCCAAACCGATAGAGTACAAGCCAAACCGATAGAGTACAAGCCAAACCGATAGAGTACAAGCCAAACCGATAGAGTACAAGCCAAACCGATAGAGTACAAGCCAAACCGATAGAGTACAAGCCAAACCGATAGAGTACAAAGCCAAACCGATAGAGTACAAGCCAAACCGATAGAGTACAAGCCAAACCGATAGAGTACAAGCCAAACCGATAGAGTACAAAACCAAACCGATAGAGTACAAGCAAAACCGATAGAGTACAAGCCAAACCGATAGAGTACAAGCCAAACCGATAGAGTACAAGCCAAACCGATAGAGTACAAGCCAAACCGATAGAGTACAAGCCAAACCGATAGAGTACAAGCCAAACCGATAGAGTACAAGCCAAACCGATAGAGTACAACCGATAGACAGTCCAAACCGATAGAGTACAAGCCAAACCGATAGAGTACAAGCCAAACCGATAGAGTACAGGCCAAACCGATAGAGTACAAGCCAAACCGATAGAGTACAAGCCAAACCGATAGAGTACAAGCCAAACCGATAGAGTACAAGCCAAACCGATAGAGTACAAGCCAAACCGATAGAGTACAAGCCAAACCGATAGAGTACAACACAAACCGATAGAGTACAAGCCAAACCGATAGAGTACAAGCCAAACCGATAGAGTACAAGCCAAACCGATAGAGTACAACACAAACCGATAGAGTACAAGACAAACCGGTAGAGTACAAGCCAAACCGATAGAGTACAACACAAACCGATAGAGTACAGGCCAAACCGATAGAGTACAGGCCAAACCGATAGAGTACAGGTCAAACCGATAGAGTACAAGCCAAACCGATAGAGTACAACACTAACCGATAGAGTACAGGCCAAACCGATAGAGGCGGATTAAGCATGTTCAACATGTTAGAGAACAGGGCCAAACCGACAGAGTACAACGATAGAGTACATGCCAAAGGAAATTTTTTAATATTAGGCCTATGTAGGGCCTAGGGCCTATTGTTATTTGTTAAGTCTAATAGTAAAAATGAGCAAAAAACTCAGAACAAATTATTCAAACTACGCTTACTGTTGAGCGATGCTGCCCTCCATCTTGGCAATCTTGGCTTCCTCCATGCTGCTAGAGTAATTCTATTCGAAGTTCCCAACAGGTGAAGTCGTTCGGTTAAAAGGTTTTCTTCTTGCAGTAGCTAACGCTTTTCCAGCTTACTTCTAGCTAGAACTTGGTGATTTCATGATGAATCGATCACAAAAGCAAGGGTTCGTACACTCGCAAAAATTTATGCTTAGGAGTTATAGGCCTAAGTCGTACGTTCGATTCGTACCTGGAGTTAAACATCAACCCAGTCAATCGCAAGTTAAACGTCTTAACTTACGATAGCCTAGTCCTCCAAAGTTCACAACGTTCGTATCGATAAAGCGTGGTGCTTCTGCGGCGGATATTCCGCCACGCAACCCGCGAAAACTTACTTCTGCAAATTTAAAATTATCAAGGTCAAGGAATCGATTTATGGTAGTGGCAACAGTGTCCGAATGTTACTATCCAATATGGCGTCCAATATGGCCGCCAAACACAAAAATGTGTTTATATCAGGTCAGAGGTAAGCTACAATGGCAAATGAAGTGTCAAATATAATAGTTTCAAGATCAAGAAATCGATTTATCGTAGTGGCAATAGTGTTACTATCCAAGATGGCGTCCAATATGGCCGCCAACACAAAAAATAGGTATATCTCAGCTCATAAAGCCTGGATGGGGGGGGCCTTTGGAACCGCTCTTCGGGACCATCATCTTCTCAACACTGACGAAAACTCTAAGCGGACTGTCTCTGAGCTGTTTGATTCTATTTGTAGCGCTCACAACAGCAGAAGCAGATCCTATAAGGTTTTGACTTTGAAGATCTCTTTATGATTTCTTGGATTGTAGCATTCCCGCACTATTGCCACTTCATTTGTTATTGGGGCTCAGGCCTACCTATCCATGCATTTATTCAAGGAATTTGATATTACGCCCCTTCAGGAGACCTACTCAGAGGCGCTCCCAGCCCAGCTTCGGCACTAATAATTAGACTTTACTAACTTATTGAATGCAGGGGCACTACCCATAGACGAATCTCTAATGGGAGACCATTCTAGATGAAAGGTCCAACCATTGAGAAGGCACGGTGCTGCCTAATTGAGGAGCGAGCCCAAGGGACTAAGAGTACTCCCCAGCAGAAGATCAGAAGACTCGACGGCTGAAGCCCACATGACGCCAGCAAGACCCCAATACCAGACGATTAGATAATATAAAGCAATGGCCCAGCACTAAGGCCTATGGGACACCAAAAGGGGCTAGAGTCAAAATCTGCGCTGACATCGAAGGTGGTCGAGAGAGAGAGAGAGAGAGAGAGAGAGAGAGAGAGAGAGAGAGAGAGAGAGAGAGAGAGAGAGAGAGAGAGAGAGAGAGAGAGAGAGGAGAGGAAAGGAAATGTCACATTTGCAATCAGGCGGTTAATTACTTAATCACTTGAATCCAGCCCATCCAGCCTCAAGACTGGGTACAGGATCGAGCTCGCACGTTTTTGGCGCGATTAAATTGAGCATTCGTAGCTCAGCACTCGTGACTTCTATATTGGACGCCATCCTGGATAGTAACATTTGGACACTATTGCCACTACGATAGATTGATTCCTTGACCTTGAAAATATTATATTCGACACTTCATTTGCTATTGTTTGTAGCTTACCTCTGACCTGATATATACACATTTTTGTGCTTTGGCGGCCATATTGGACGCCATCTTGGATAGTAACATTCGGACACTGTTGCCACTACGATAAATCGATTCCTTGACCTTGATAATGTTAAATTTGCTACTTCGTTTGTTTTTGTAGCTTACCTATGACCTGATATATACTGTTTTCTGTGTTGGCGCCATTATTGGCCGCCATCTTGGTTAAAATGCATTTTTGAGGGTGACCCCGTGGTCGGATCGCGTGGATCCTACCAAAAACCATTACCATATGACCAAACCTAAGTACACAGAAAGTTTGGTGCTTTTGTCCAGCAGCCGGTCCCCATCCGCTTAAATTTTCGGTCTAACAGCCCTCACTACTGTATAATCAAACTAACACCTGTAATACAAGCGTAAGACGCCTTATAAATAGAAAGATTCGCGACGTTAAAAGAGGTGTCGCAAATATCACCATAACGCCGTGGACATTGAGAATTACGCTATAGCGTAATTCTCAATGTCCACGGCGTTATGGTGATATTTGGTATATATACACACATGGTTCAATGACATCTGTACAAACAGCATGCACATTAACATACATGTAAAACTGCCAATATAGTTGCCCTTTAGTTAAACAATCGTAGTGTTCCAGTGTTTAACGACACCTTTTGGCTGCCAGGACCGTTAACATCGCCCTCCTCCTTCTCCACACCTGGGTCTGGCGCTACCAGAGTACGGCGTTCGATCAATTCATTCATAGATGATTATGGTTAATGCCACACGGTCGCTAGAGACAAATAGAGTCTTACATCATCAGTGCACATGACATGACTGTTTAGCGACACTGCGATGATTAGCGTCGCCCTCCTTCCTCCAAGCTTATGGGACTGGCACTGTGAGTGTACGCTCTGTGGCTGAGTTTTTTGGAGTAGTGTGACTGAAAGGTGAAAAAGTCTTGGTCTTGCTCTTCTTCTGAGAGGCGTCGCGTTTTTATCGGCACAAGGTGTAGTCGCACAAGATCGTGTGACAGGCACCAGCCTCTGTATCCGCAGCATCCACTGCGCCAGTCCATGGTGATGATTGTATTGTATTTGTATTTGAACACTTGTTATAGCGCCCCAACCAGATTTCCCATTCAGAGGCGCTCCCGACTACTGCGCGAACGCTGAATCGGAGTTTCACGCCGAAGCGCATGAGCAATTGCGAGTGAAGGACTTGCCCAGGGTCCCTACGCGGCGACTTTGAGGTGGATCCGAACCCGCAACCCTCGAGCTGCAAGGCACCGAACATACCCCTACACCACCGCGATGATGATGGTGGCAGTCGGTCACCACGGCAACCGCATGTCCTTACTTACTTAAAATACGTTTATTTAACGACGCCGTCATATCGACGATGATTGGCGTAAGACCGCATGTCCAGTATCAGGCGTCTATAAATAGCCGTGGTCACCTGGTGGTCATCCCATCTTGATGGACGCGGAAGGAGCAGCGATTGGAGGATAAAACAGTTGAGCCACTGGACATCGACAGCGCTTCCATTTCAACGCCTTATAAGGTGAACCACTGATCGGAGGCTTTTAATTGCTCTTGCCTGTCCAATAGGACTAATTAATGCAGGTAATTGGACATCTATGCAAATAATATGGAGAATTAGGGACTTCGTGTAAGATTGACGTTAGCAGCTCGTCCGCCACAAGAGATCGCTATTCACTTGAACCTTTTACGTTAATACAACATTCGTTAAGACACCTCTAAAAGATATATTTATATTTAATTTTCTCATTGAGCGTCCTATTAACTCCAAACTCTAATGAAACACCTTTTTTAACAGAGACGTTCACGCTATAAGAGAAAGTAGACGCGCAGTTACGTGTTACATTAATTACAGATACTCCAAACGAATTCTTCGTCATTTTCGTATAACTCACACTCTGATAAAACTCCACCACTGCCCGTACTCTGGAAGTGCCAGTCCCGGTCCTGGAGAAAGTAGGAAGACGACTGAAATCGTCTTTATTATAACACAGTGTCGTTAAACAGCAACTAACCAACCTATTGAAAGTGTTGAGCTGTTCATAATAATTTCGATCGACGTCAACGGCCTTTTGCCATAAAATAATAATAATAATAATAATAATAATAATAATAATAATAATAATAATAATAATAATAATAATAATAATAATAATAATAATAATAATATCTTTTCTTTAATTTAGCGCCTGACAAACGCACTGCGCTGTACATTTAAATGTTATGCAATTTAAATCTTAACTACTAACAGAACAGACAGCCTGTAATACACGGCGCTAATAGCAGCCTACAAAGCAAATCCGCCCTAACGGGGCTCGAACTCGGTACCTCTCGCACTCTTCGCCAGATGTTATCCAAAGCGCCACCGGACCCCCCTAAGATGTTGCTACACTCTGGATCCATCCATCCATCCTATTTAAAACCTTGTAAGCTAGTTACACCGATGTCAACGGCTCTGGCAGTCACATGATCCACTGGATCAATTTCAATTTTGTAAGAGGAATATTAAATATCATAATTATAATAATAATAATTAAAATATAATAATAATAATAATAATAATAATAATAATAATAATAATAATAGTAATAATAATAATAATAATAATAATAATAATAATAATAATAATAATAATAATAATAATAATAATAATAATAATAATAATAATAATAATAATAATAATAATAATAATAATAATAATAATAATAATAATAATTAGCAGTGGAAACTACAGCATGAAATATGAAAATCAATTACCAAAAACCAGTACAAATGGAAGTAATGTGCCCTTTTTATTTCCGAAATTGTGATAGCGAGCGAATTGCCCGGGGGTGGTGGCGACGAGTCAATCTGGTTGCCAAGTGAATGCGAATGCCGGAGCCTTGCCATCAGTTTCGTTGCCACGGTGGCAGTGTCTGTTCGTGACCGACAAGAACGATGATGAAGACGATCAGTAGAAGATAGAGAGTGATATGTAGTGGTGACGTCATCTAGCATTATCTGGAACACAATTAGAAACGATTGAGGAAAGAAAGTATATATAGATTAGAAATAACGCGTTTTAAGGTGTCTAAATTGTATTTTACTTAGCCATTTTCGTGGCGACATCGAATTACCCATAGCTAATCTGTTAATCTGTATACATTGTGCATATGTATGTGTGCATGTTTGTGTGTATGCATGCATGCATTCCTGCGTGCAATCCGTGCATGCATTTATATATATATATATATATATATATATATATATATATATATATTATTAGGTGTCACTCTGGACAGTTCTCTTACTTTCTCTGAGCATATTACTCAGCTTACACGCTCCTCTTACTTTCATCTCCCGCGTATCAGGGCCATTCGCAGATCTGTGTCCTCATCCACCTTGACTTCAATAGTCCATGCATTTGTCTGTTCCAGAATTGACTATTGCAATTCTGTTCTTATAGGCCTTTCCAAGGTCCGCCTCTCCCCTATCCAGTCAGTTCTAAATGCTGCTGCCAGAATGATTGCTCACCTTCCTAAATTCTCCTCGTTTGTGATCAATCAATTGCACTGGCTTCCTCTCACAGCCCGAATTCAGTTCAAAGTTCTTGTCCTAGTCCTTAAGTCCAAATTTGGCACTGCTCTTAAATATTTTAGGGATCACATTCGCTACCCTCTCTCTTCAATTTCTCATCGACAGTCTCCGCTCCTTGGTCAGGCATACTCTTTTTGTTCCACGAGTTAGGACCACTATGGCCCAAACTAGATCTTTTGCCACTATTGGGCCCTCCCTATGGAATGCCCTTCCTTCCTCTCTACAGCTCTATGGTCTATCTTACAACTACTACAAAATTAGTGCGGATCTTACTTATTTATAAGGCCAATTTAGACCTTTAAAAGGTGTCTAAACGACCTTACTTGTTTTCTTGGTAAAGTAGTTAAAAGTAGTTACGAAATGAGTGCTACACAGAAGAGGGAATCCATCCATCCATCCATCCATCCATCATCATCCATCCATCCATCCATCCATCCATCCATCCATCCATCCATCCATCCATCCATCCATCCATCCATCCATCCATCCATCCATCCATCCATCCATCCATCCATCCATCCATCCATCCATCCATCCATCCATCCATCCATCCATCCATCCATCCATCCATCCATCCATCCATCCATCCATCCATCCATCCATCCATCCATCCATCCATCATCCATCCATCCATCCATCCATCCATCCATCTATCTATCTATCTATCCATCTATATCTATCTATCTATCATCTATCTATCTATCTATCTATCTATCTATCTATCTATCTATCTATCTATCTATCTATCTATCTATCTATCTATCTATCTATCCATCTATCAGGTCTATCTCATCTATCTATCTATCATCCATCCATCTATCTATCTATCTATCCATCCATCCATCTATCCATCCATCCATCCATCCATCCATCCATCCATCCATCCATCCATCCATCTATCCATCATCCATCCATCCATCATCCATCCATCATCCATCCATCCATCCATCCATCCATCCATCCATCCATCCATCCATCCATCCATCCATCCATCCATCCATCCATCCATCCATCCATCCATCCATCCACCCAGGCACCAACCCATTACTCCAACCAGTAAAATGATGGTAAAGTTTCATGATAGACTTGCAAAATCCGAAGTTGGCAGCCCAAACATACATACATAACTACATACATAACTACATTCATACATTCTTATATGCACAGTCTTACATCATTCGATTTGAAATCATACTAACATTTTTCACGGAGGTTATTATTCTCTTCTTGAAACTTTCGTCGTTTCTCCAACTTCACCGAAACTTTCTTCCTACTCCTCTGGACACTACAATACACTGTATAACTCCCACTCTGCAACGATAATTGACGACTGCAGTGATCACGTGCTACCAAACCTTTAAAGGCTGTCATCCACCTTGTAACTAATCTTTGTCATAAGCTGCCGTTAAACTATGGATCCATCAGCCTTGTAGAAAATGTCTATCTTCCGAAATCATCAGCGGAACCCGAAACAGGGATTTCTCGGGATTCTTTTATTGACCACGTGTTGATTAATTTTTTACGGATACATAATTATCTGTCATCATATTGTTAAATATCCAAATTGCTGGACGCTACCCAAAAGCTAAGCGCAGTTCACCAGCTTATTTGGGGGATTGAAGGATATGTAATCCATCGGAAAGACTCTGTCGGACTCGCTGCTAAGCTGCGTGATATTCAATAGTAGTATCCTTATCTTTAATCACATTGTTAAATATCCAAATTGCTGGGCGCCATTCATAAGCTAAGCGCAGGGCACCAGCTTATTCACGAGCACTGCGTGCAGTCAGAGGTATTATCCTCCGGAGATGGTAGTAGTAGTTTCAGTTTAACGACAATGTACGATAACAAAGACCATTAGCGCCGCCCTCCTACTTTATTAAGGGTTTGGACTAGCATTACCGGTTGCTATCCCGGATGAGGGAGTAGAGCGATACCAAATGAAGATCCGAATCCGATTGAAAGATGTTACAAGGTTCAAAAAAACAATGTTAAATTTTAATTGATTAATTATATATATACATTCAGTTGGAACGTTTTAGAGGTGTGTAAATAGAACTTTGAACTACATCATAATCTCACATTGTTTTGTGTAGAACTTACTCATATTTCAACCCGTCCCACTTTTGCATGAACAATATTATTATTTTATTACTATCATAATCATTATCATTTGTATGTGTATTTATATTTGTATTATTATAATATTATTATTTGCATTATTGTTACTATTTTACTGTAATTGTCACTATTACAGGCCAATGTTTAAGAAATCCGAAAAAATTCCAGTAGGCAGTGAACCTTTATTTAATTTTCAGATCAACTGATATTCTTTGAGAGCAGCAACGAATGCAAGAAATCGACCTACATTACGACGGTAGGTGGCGACACTTGTCTATTTACATCGACCATCAACATCAGCCCGAACAGTCGATCAACATTTACTAACTAGTTCGACACATTTTGATTTCTTTAAATGTTTGTATTTATATATTTACAAGCAACACGATTTGTTGTCAGTTTAGTTTCGAAAAAAATACCCTTTAAATAATATCAGACACCGGCCTTACAAGTCTGCATCTGTAGAAATAATTTATAATTTTTACACACCTTTTAAACAGTGGTTTAGTGCATTATAAGAAATTAAAATGTCTCTCACAACTGAATTTTTGGCCTGCCGTTATGCTCCTCGCAACGAAAGCTGTTATGACAACTTAATAATTATAATGGTTGGTTATTTGACACTGTGTCATTACACTGATGATTAATAATATAATAATAATAATCTTTTCTTTATTGAAGAACCCGACAAACGAACTGCGCTGTACATTTACATGTTATGCAATTGAAACAACAAATGACAGAAGACTTAGCTACTAACAGAACAGACAGCCTGTAATACACGGCGCTAATAGCAACCTACAAAGCATGTCCGCCCTACAGTTCAACAGAGACACATTTCTCATATGGGGGTAGAACAGTCTGCCGTAGTTCCTGTCTGTGTCCGAACTTCGAAAACAATGTTTTAGAATGAGTAGGCATTGTTGCTTTTATGCTTCGACATTTCGCAATTATTCAGGATCAAAATATAATGTTCTTAGCGCTCAATTAATCGGAAAAAATGCGCATTCAGCTGAAATGACAACAGAATCAATGAAAATTGCAAATAACCTGTAATGTTTTTAAAACAAATGTGTACTGTTAAACAATCCCGCATCACAATGTACCGTTAGAAAGGCGGTTCAGAGCTGAATCGAATGACATACTATGGGTTGAAATATCTCGAAGGATAAAAAAGTTATTAGTGTTTAACCGTTTTCAGACTTAGCGACATGACGTGAACCAGAGGAAATGGTAAAAACTTAATAACTTCTACAAATATGGGCATATTGTGAAAATTAATACATCGTTTTATTCAATATTAAGAGCTCTATCCAAAGGTACATTGAATGACATTTAATTAATTTTCAATTAAAATATTTTACAAGAAAACTTGCAATTTTCGTAACTTTGGCCCTCTGGTGGGGGCGGAAGACATTAATATTTAAAAAAACTTTTTCGACATTTTTTGACCCCATACCATTAGGCAACTTTTGGTTGCTATTACTTTTTGAATTTCTAATTTTCGCTTTTTTCACTCCACCCTATTGTACATTTTGCAAAGATGGAATTTGTCCTTGGTTGGGGAATAATTATGTTGGGGATGTCCCTTCCCTGTTTTTAAAGACATCTTGCGGACATCAACATTGCTTTATATAATAGCGAGAACTTCGCATCATGAATACGATAATTACGCAAATGAGATTGATGGATCCAGAGTTTAACGACAGCTTATGACAACATACGCCGTTGCCGTCGACAAAGATTAGTTTTTGGCATATTACAGCTCAAATGAGATTATTAGATTATTTATATTTTATTTAACTTCATAAAAGAGGTGTCCAGATTATCAGTAAACACGGATAATAGCATTGATTATTATTATCAATTGTCACCATGCCTGAATAAACCCGCATAAGTCGTAAACAATGCGACTATATAGCCGTAAAATTTGGAGGAAAATGAATTCTTACATATTTATTTCCAATCCTGTTTATATCCCCGTATATTTTGACGCCTTGTAGCAAATAATCCTAATTTTCTATGTGTCCTTGGTGACCTATTTTATGTAAAACCACATCCGTTGGCCAAACTTTACTCTATGGGTTGCTGTATTATACTACACGAACGCTTCAAAAGCAAATAAAATATATCACTTCATGCTGCACTGTCGGATTATAGAAACAAGGAGACCTTGAGTAGTAGCTGTTACTAAACACCTATTTACCGAATACCTATGCCCCTATATAAACGTGCGTTTCAAAAGCGCGTAACGTTTTTAAACCAGATTTCCATTGGATGATTTGCAATAGAAACAAAGGAGACCATGATTGCGTAATCGTTGATGCTAAACACCTTTTTAACGTATTACTTTGATGCCATATAGACTATGCTTCGGGAAACTTAATTCGTAAGTTTAAGAGCTGTAATATGCCAAACTAATCTTTGTCGGCCTATGTTGTCATAAGCTGCCGTTAAACTGTGGACACACACACTTAATTCGTGTTCATAGCATCGACACAGTCATTTACTACAGAAACGAGCAGGCAATGAATGGTGATTGCCCCTAAACACCTTTATAACATATTCATCTGACGCTATATAATAAAAAGCAAACGACCGTATTGCATGGTGTTAAGATTACGTAAACTAAGTCTATGTCAATGTACCAACAGGCATATAATATCCAGTCAAACGCTGCAATCGAATACGACGCCATTATTGTAAGAACTCCGCTACTACTCGTACTGTGGTAGTGCCAGTCCCAAGACTGGGGAAAGGAGGAGGGCGACGGCAATGAACTTTGTAATCACACAGTGTCGTTAAACTGAAACTACCAATAGAGAATTCTGTTTAGACACCTTTAAAATGTAAAGCCAGAAAAAGTCGTTGTAAAAAGTAATATCTCGAAAAACTGCGTTGAATTGTCACCGCTAGCGGTCGCACGAGACAAGCACAGCAGCCGCTAATGTGTCCCAGTTTTGAACATAACTCCAAATCCTCTAATGAAAACCAGCGGCCACGGTCCCATAACCGTGAGCTTCCCATGTTTGACAACTTGACTCAGAGCTGCTTCCTTGCCCGGAAGCTATACAAATAAACTATGTTTTCCCTAGATCTGGCTATTTAAACCATTCATTTCCCCCTATGACTAGCCCTAGCACGTCTTCCTTTAAGCTCTCCAATACAATAAAGCCTCTCATTCAATTCATTGGTTGTATATATATACATTTGTGTTTGTTTGTTTGAGTGTATTAATCTTGCCATGTACAGTGCTGTGCGTTTGCTAGTGCTTCTCAATAAAGGATATACTTACTTACTTATTTACTTTTGGAAATGCCACCCAAAATAGTGCCTTTTATTAAGAAGAGTTCTTATAATACAATAATTATTCGCCACTCTATACGATTTAATACTTGTGTAATACGTTTATTTAACGACGCCGTCATATCGACGATGATTGGCGTCGATTTAATACTGGCAGATGTGGCTCTCTTGTAATTTAAATTATCACATTTTAAAAGGTGTGTAAAATATTCACGTATTGCGTTTAACCCTGGCGTAGCAATTGATATTCACAAACCTGTTCAGATAGTAAAATTCTTAGTCAGTTTAAAAGCAGTCAATAATTCGGGTCTGTCCTTTATTCGGTAGCGGCTGAAACTCTAAGCCAACAATTACGGATCTGAGTATGCTGAGTGGATTCTGTCGCAAAACTCGCTCCTAGGAAAATGAGACCTCACGCCGGTGACACCTGGCGAGTGCTTAGGAAACTTTTTATTACGTGATTTTAAGACACCCTTCTTTTAGCCGACCTGCGCTGGTCATATATGCCTTGAAACAAAAGAACTGGGAGAGACTAATCTCTTCGGGACTGAATCTCGCTCGTCGTATGTTGAAGAACGTTCGCCGAGACTCGAACTTTGTTCGTCGGAACTTTGTGCGAACAACCTACACGGAAGTTCGTGCGCTGATCTACATTCGCTCGTCGCTTGAAGTCTCGCCTTGTGGCTAGAGATTCGCTGGCTGGAGCTTTCTTCGGACGACGCTCGGCCGCTCGCCAGTGAATCTCCTGTCGAACGATGCTCATCGCTGGAGCCTGCTACGTCGCCTGAGGTTCCTACGTCGTCGCTCAAGCATCCTGTCGAACGACGCGCATCGCTGGAGCCTACTACGTTGCTCAAGCCTGCTACGTCGCTTGAGCATCCTACGTCGTCGCTCGTCGCTGGAGCCTACTACGTCGCTCAAGCCTTCTACGTCGCCTGAGCATCCTACGTCGTCGCTGGAGCCTGCTACGTCGCCTGAGCATCCTACGTCGTCGCTCATCGTTGGAGCCTACTACGTCGCTCAGGCCTGCTACGTCGCCTGAGCATCCTACGTCGTCGCTGGAGCCTACTACGTCGCTCGCCGCTGGAGCCTACTACTACTACCGCTCGCCAGTGAATCTCCTGTCGAACGATGCTCATCGCTGGAGCCTGCTACGTCGCCTGAGGTTCCGACGTCGTCGCTCAAGCATCCTGTCGAACGACGCGCATCGCTGGAGCCTACTACGTTGCTCAAGCCTGCTACGTCGCTTGAGCATCCTACGTCGTCGCTCGTCGCTGGAGCCTACTACGTCGCTCAAGCCTGCTACGTCGCCTGAGCATCCTACGTCGTCGCTGGAGCCTACTACGTCGCTCAAGCCTGCTACGTCGCCTGAGCATCCTACGTCGTCGCTCATCGTTGGAGCCTACTACGTCGCTCAGGCCTGCTACGTCGCCTGAGCATCCTACGTCGTCGCTGGAGCCTACTACGTCGCTCGCCGCTGGAGCCTACTACGTCGTCGCTCGAGCCCACTACGTCGCTGGAGCCTCCTATGTCGCTCGAGCCCACTACGTCGCTCGAGCCTACTACGTCGCTGGGGCCTACTACGTCGCTCGTCGCTGGAGCCTACTACGTCACTCGAGCCTACTACGTCACTCGAGCCAACCACGTCGCTCGTCGCTGGAGCCCACTACGTTACTATGTCGTCCGCTGGCTGGAGCTTCCTTCAGCGGGATCGCTACTTGCTCGTTGTAGCGTCCTCTGGAACTCTGTTCGCCATAGAGCTCGCTGGCTGGAGCTTCCTTCGCGGGATTGCAACTTGCTCGTTGTAGCATCCACCGGAACTCCGCGCGCCAGGAACATCGCTCGTCGACGGAACTAGAGCGTAGTTCGCTCTCTGGGACACCGCTCGTCATAGAGCTCGTTGGACCTCGCTCGCTCTCTGGGACCTCTCGTAAGAAACACTGTAAGAGGCTTTCTACTACGTAAGAAACATTGTACTTCCAGCACGTAGCCTTTATAGCAAGTTTGTGTCAATTGGCGCCCAACGTGGGCTTTTTCTGAACGACTACGGAAAGACAAGTTTGCGTCACATCTCTATAAGCACTTTTCAGCGCGTAGCCTTTTATAGCAAGACTTTGGCCACACAGGCAGAGCCGGACCCACCTAGAAATAAATTGCATTAAAGACAACTTTGTGTCAATTCCATGCAACGACACTGGATGGATTGTTTGCACGCAAATGTCTATATGACTATGTGCAGTTAATTTTACTAGAGGCGCAAGCTGGGAACTCCTATACATGCGCTGTCGATGTCGTCATTTATGTGTACCAACGTCCACCTCATTAATATTTTTACACACCTTTTAAAAACTGCTTGGTAATATTATAAGAGAGCCACAGCCTACTGCACTTTTAATTAATGAGAAATTGGGGGGCCCGATTACGCATTAGATAACATCTGGCACAGAGAACGAGAGGTACCGAGTTCGAGACCCGTAGGGCGGATATGCTTTGTGGGCTGCTATTAGCGCCGTTGTATTGCAGGCTGTCTGTTCTGTTAGTAGATAAGATTTCAATTGCATAACATGTAAATGTACAGCGCAGTGCGTTTGTCAGGCGCTTAATAAAGAAAAGATTATTATTATTATTATTATTATTCAAACACCTTTTAAAACACGAACATTTGTATAATAAGAATTCATTCGTAATAAACTCCGCAAGTCATACACCGACAGTTCTATTAGCCTGGATGCATTACGCCTTGGGAACGGAGACAACTGTTCAAAATTATTTTAAAAACCTCGTTATTCTCTGCCACTACTCTTGAAGTGCAAATCCGAAGCTATGACACAGTGTCGTTAATATGCAGCTAACCAATCAACGTCTGTTCACGTGCTAAGGCCATAGCCAATTAAAGAGAGGGAGAGAGTTTTAAACTCACTTTACACTCAAAGCCTTTAACGCAGAGGTGTCTAACCTTATTTAGTTACTTGCCAGTGCCCAGTGGCGATATTTTCCAGCAAGTGGCGGGAGAGGGCGCCAAAGGAAAATAGGGTGTGGATAACGGAGGGGCTGGGTGAGCCAGTCCCCAAATACTTTTTGTAGAACTAAATCTTAAGTGCTGCATTTTTGGCTTACAAACAGTCAAATAAGGATTACAAGTCATAATTTTGATATTCATTGCAGTTATGAACATCACATAAAACTCAGTAAACCTTGAAAATTAAATTTTTTTTCTTAAATAGTGTAGTCTATTTTTATTTCGTTCAATTCTATTCTACTTCATTCTGTAATATATGTCATTCTATGCTCTTCTTTTCTAACTCAAAATAAAGACGCTACTGAGTTGAGTGAGGCGCGATCGAAGGAAAATCCTATGATTCATGTCACATACGTACATACATAAATCTATTTCTCCATTTCCTGACTATAGCTTATCTAGGAGTCGTGCCTTCAACTCTCATCCCATCCCAGCTCAACCCTCTCTTAAATCACACCACCAGTAACAGCACACCCAATATCCCTTGAAAGCGTTGCCTAGTGTAACTCTTGGAATACGATTCCATTCCACGTCGATTGTCATCCCAAAACAAGGATGACCTTGCTGTAGTGTTGCATTCATCGTGTGGCTGCCAGGGCCGTTGACTTCATTCACATCAACTCTTTTTAACTCATTTAAATCAGCTGATGGAAATAATACTTATAAAAGGACTTAGCTTCTTATAAGAGGTGTCTTAAATAGCCGCAGAAGAGTAATTTAATCACGCGTAGTTTCCAACTTTTAAGACATGTTGTGGCTTTTACTTCGATCATACAATGTATGACGATTTATTTAACTTAAAGTGATGGACAACATATAGCAGGACTTAGCGGTAAGGTTACTCATTAGGGGGCCGCGGCCAAATGTTACCAAATTTTACCTGATGATACCTGAGACCATAAGTATCCAATCGCGACTATTCCCAACGCTAGCTAACGATCCTGCGATTTTATACAAATTTTTGAAAATCTGTACAAACTCAATAGAAAGTAATCGCTTTCGCCGTGTTTATACATATTATCGTGACGTAATACGCAGATCGTGGTTCAAGAGTGCTCACAGGTCCTTTCTTTAGCGCAATCATATGATTTCTTTAGCGCAGTAAACCCTGAATTTACCATTAAGCTAAAAACAAGATGCAGCTTAGGGTCTCATAATTCCATATGACTCTGCGACTATGTGTAGCAACATTGCCAATTATGCATTTAGGCCTATATATTCAGCTCACAACGCCTAGCTAAGCTATATAAGGCCTGGAGGCCCTTTGTTAAAAAATTGCACCATAGATATATATATATATATATATATATATATATATATATATATATATATATATGTATGTATATAGTACACCTTGGATACAATACTTAGTGTCACATTTAAATTTTAAATTGCTTCAAATTAATACATACAGTACACATAACAAAATTTATAATGCCCCAAGTATATTCTGAATTTTTTAGACACCTGCGAATTATGAGACCCTAAGCTGCATCTTGTTTTTAGCTTATTGGTAAATTCAGGGCTTACTGCGCTAAAGAAATCACATGATTGCGCTAAAGAAAGGACCTGTGAGCACCCTTGGACCACGATCTGCGTATTACGTCACGACAATATGTATAAACACGGCGAAAGCGATTACTTTCTATTGAGTTTGTACAGATTTTCAAAAATTTGTATAAAATTGCAGGATCGTTAGCTAGCGTTGGGAATAGTCGCGATTGGATACTTATGGTCTCAGGTATCATCAGGTAAAATTTGGTAACATTTGGCCGCGGCCCCCTAATGAGTAACTCTACCGACTTAGCTTCTGTTTAATGTAGGGTACCGGTAGGGTAGTGGTGGAGTTTCATTGACTCTCTTTGTCTTTAATCATCAGTTTATTAACGTCTCACTACAAACAGAAGCTAAACAGTACTTATAGCAGGACTTAGCTTCTTAAAAGAGGTATCTTAAATAGACGCAGAAGAGTAATTTATTTAAGCTTGTTGTTTCAAGTTTTAGCGACATTTTGTGGCTGGCAAGGCCTTTGACTTCGATGTTCGAAATTCAATTAAGCTACACAGGTAGCAATCAGTCAAGCAACCAACCAACCAACCAACCGACCGACCGACCGACCGATCGATCAATCGATCGATCGATCGATCGATCAATCAATCAATCAATCAATCAATCAATCAATCTACCAACAAACAAACCAATCGACCAACCAATCAATAAATCAACCAGTGAGCCAATTATTCAATCGGTCAATCAATCAATCAATTATTGTTGATAAGTTCTTACCCGTTAGGGCCGTTACTATGGCATAACAATATTTTGGATGTTTCCGTTGTCCGTACACATTGAAGAATAACTGAAGAGTGGTTTTATATAGCTTCATTTCGGTGTATTTTAAAGGTGTCTAGCATCAATTATTTTTGCACAGTGCTCATCGCTCGTATGACATAATACATAATACAACAAATCAATGAATTAATCAACAATTTCCTTACCATATCAGGTACTACCTTAGCTCATCTTACCTAAACTTACCTTACATTGCCCAACAAAACCTGCCACGCCACAGTCTACTCTGTCTCACTTGGCTATAATATTCACGTTTCTCATTCCATACCATACCTTGTTTCAATCTCACTTCTCTGAGGTTATCTAAAGGCGCTCTATGAATCGCCTAACCTGGCTTATCCATGGATTAGTAATTTATGTACAATTTCACCTGAAGAGCCCATCGACCAATGCTCAGACACTTTTTTTAAAAACCTGCAGAATTTACGATAAAATGGACGCTTTCACACCTCTTTTAAGCCTTAAACGCGCATATATAAATTGTGAAAGCAACACTTCACAGTGTATATAAACATATTTGAAAAGAGCTAAAATAGCCAAAAAAAGAGCTGATATAGCCAAAAAAAGAGCTGATATAGCCAAAAAAGAGCTGAAATAGCCACACAAAAAAACAAAAGGAGAAAAAGGAAAAAAAAAGGAAAAAAAAGATGTTAAAAAAGAATTACAATAAAAAGAGCCAATGGGCCAAACATAACGGAGATACAATACTTTAATATGTATCAAATCAAATAATATGTATCTATCAAATATTGTTAATATTGTTAATAAGATTGAGGAGAAAACAGTTATTAACATTATACGGAAATGAACTTAATCCGTCAGAAACTTTAAATACGTCTACATCTTATCAGAAACGGAATCAAAGCCAAGAAAAGAAAAAGAAAATCTGTTGATAGAAATTATATGAAAATGAACTTAAATCGTCAGAAACTTTAAATACGTCAGCATCTTATCAGAAACGGAATCAAAGACGAGAAAGGAGAAAGAACATTTGTGAGAACATTACAAGAAAATGAACGGAAATACATCAACAACTTTAAAGACGTCAACAGCCTTTGTAGCTATAGGATGTCGTTAAATATTGGATTAATAATAATCACAGTGTATATTAAACATTTAAGAAATTCGACCACTACTTTACTGGTGGTAGTACCAGTCCCGAGCCTGGAGAGAGCAGGATGGTAAAGAACACAGTTAAACAGTAACAAAGAAACCTGTTTAACTGAAAGAATTTTCTTCTATATTATTATAATAAGCTTTACAATGGGTGCAAAGAATGTTTTAATTTACAAATTGACAAAATATGAAAATTAAGGCAGAAATATTTTTCTACTACATGTACAGTAGCGTCGAAAAAACTTAAAATAGATTGATACAGTATTACAAAAAAGGCTAGTATGCTATTTAAGAAATATAATAATATGTGAATATTTTTGCCAAAATATTTTCTCTGTCGAAAACAGCGGTCATAAGATGTTGTTAAACTTTGGATTCAATAATATCATTAAAAGTTGGGCATTTTCATAAAGGCGCCACAGAAGGCTCTTCAGAAGAGTAATTCCTTTAACACCTCTTTTAAGTGTTCAAGTCGTACTATGAGTAGAAACGTAAAACATTTACAGTAGCTGTTGATCGTATTGGTGTCCGCTCGATTATGCCTCACGATAGGAGAGAACTGCTCAAATTTTTTCCAATCGACGTTGGTGGGCTTTGCTGCTAAATGGGATCCCTAAATTGTCGGAAAAGAACAGTGGTCTCTGGGCAGTATGTGTAAATCAAGTGTTAGCAACTTCATTCTTATAAGCTTCGGCATATGAGGGCGGGTGGTCAGCCATCTCCCTCGCCGTCTCATCTTCCCACCGACTGTGTACGGTCAGTGCACTCATTATAGCTGAGTTGGCTAGGGGGGAAAGATGGGGCAGAATTCTCAAAAAAATGTCTTCCCTGGCGGGGTTTTAAACTTTGAACACCGATCTCTCGATTGAAGGCCAAGCACGCTAACCACTACAGTAGACTATCGCGCACCTCAGACAGTTTAACGACATCTTAATGGAGACAAAAGTTGTTGACGTCAGCAGAATATATTTTGAACGGCACATCGAGATTAAAAATGTCACTCTACGAAGTTACTGAGGAGTTACTTATATAGTGTCATTTGAATGCATTTTGAAGGTGTATAACATCAAACAATAATTTTACACTGTTTCCATCGTTTGTTTGATGCCGCGTACATTAGACACTGGCGCAATAGAATTAACTAATTATATAAAGAACAGACATCAACGAAGAAAATTTTAGTCCCAAGTCGGGATGAAGGAGGAGGAAACGCTAATGGTCTTTGTTACCAAACAGTGGTCGTTAAACAGTAAACAAGCAAGAAAGATTCTGAAAAGTTACTGGGGTGTTTATTATTAATCCAATATTTAACGACATCCTATAGCTACAAAGGCTGTTGACGTCTTTAAAGTTGTTGATGTATTTCCGTTCATTTTCTTGTAATGTTCTCACAAATGTTCTTTCTCCTTTCTCGTCTTTGATTCCGTTTCTGATAAGATGCTGACGTATTTAAAGTTTCTGACGATTTAAGTTCATTTTCATATAATTTCTATCAACAGATTTTCTTTTTCTTTTCTTGGCTTTGATTCCGTTTCTGATAAGATGTAGACGTATTTAAAGTTTCTGACGGATTAAGTTCATTTCCGTATAATGTTAATAACTGTTTTCTCCTCAATCTTATTAACAATATTAACAATATTTGATAGATACATATTATTTGATTTGATACATATTAAAGTATTGTATCTCCGTTATGTTTGGCCCATTGGCTCTTTTTATTGTAATTCTTTTTTAACATCTTTTTTTTCCTTTTTTTTTCCTTTTTCTCCTTTTGTTTCTTTTTTTGGTGGCTATTTCAGCTCTTTTTTGGCTATATCAGCTCTTTTTTTGGCTATATCAGCTCTTTTTTTGGCTATTTTAGCTCTTTTCAAATATGTTTACAAAGTTATTAACAGTACTTCTTTAAGTTTTCTAAAATAACATGTAATGCTATTTGCAAACAGAAATTCAGCACAGATGTGTAATATATATACATGTATTATATACACATTTTATTTTAACATACATCTATTTACAAGAATGCATGTTAACAATTATTTACATGACAGAATACTTAATTAAACATTTCATTAAACATTTTCCTATGAAACAATGTAATATCATTAGAAAATGCAATGAAATAATGAAATGACCATTAATCACACATATTTTGTGTTTATTGGTATTTTAATCATAAGGAATGTGTTCAACTATATGTTTGTAATAGATTTGATCTGATACTAATATTTATGACAATAATTATAGTATTTTTCCTTTATTAATGATTTTAACAAGATTATATACTGCACTCTGCAAACATCCCACATCAAGCAGAGATTTTAAATTAAATTCTGATTTATAACTATTACATTTATCTTTTAGAATATTTGAAATATTTTCCTTTTTACACTCCAATAGAATATGTTCTATACTTTCCGTAACCTCACATGTATCACATAACCCATTAGGGTGCTTTTTCATTTGAAATAGTTTTTTATTAGTAATGGCAACACCAAGTCTCAATCTACTAATTTGTACTTCTTTATGCCTATATGGATCAGAAAATTTTATATTAGTAGAAACAAGTGGGCATATGGTTTTATAGAAGTTCCCTTGCTTTTCAACGTTATATTCTATTTGCCATTTATTTATTATATAGTCTTTAATAAAAGTATTCATCTCTTGTGATTCTAAGTATTTTGTGGAATTAATATTATCTAAATTGAGTGCTTCCTTTGCTAATTTATCTGCTCTTTCATTACCACTTATGTCTACATGGCTTGGAATCCATGCCATTTTTATTTGATTAGGTTCCAATCTATTCAATTGCATCATTAGTTCGTTAAATAAATTGGGTCGTGAATCAGATTTATTTTTCTTAATAGAAGTAAGTACACTTAGTGAGTCGGATAATATTACATATTGGCAGTTCTTATTATTCTCAGTGTTTAGTATCCATGTTACTGCTTCTTTTATTGCAGTTAACTCTGCTGCATAGATGCTGGATCCATTACATAATCTAAACTTTCTATCTAAATCTATACTTGGAATTGTAAAAGCTGCAGTAACAACTTCGTCTGCCTTTGACCCATCCGTGTAAATAAGTGTTTCTAGTTTATATCCTGATATCATTTGAAGTGCAACTAATTTCAGAAGTTCAGGGTTATCTCTTTTTTTGCTAATCTGCTTTTTGAGACTGATATCTATATCTATTTTGTTATTAGTCCAAGGGGGAATTTGGGGAAAACAGGGTCCAATAAAAGATGTATCAAGAGATGATATGAATTCATTTGTTCTGTAGTGTATAGAATGATTCTTGTTTTGTGGTGTTTTACTGACATCTGTCCAATGTGGTTGGAAATTCATTTGACATGGATGATCTTTATTTCCTAATATTTTAATTCCCATTTTATTGGAATTATACAGTCTTCTCATATGGAGGGGGAATTCCCCACATTCGTTTTGTAGTGTTAAAGCTGCTGTGTTCTTTGGGGCTCCACAACATAATCTTAGGGCTTCAGTTTGAATTGTACATAATTTATTTAACAGCGATTGACTAGCCGAAGAATAGGCCACATCTCCATAATCTAATATTGAACGTATTAATGCTTTATATATTGCTAATAAAGATTTTTTAGAAGCTCCCCAGTAATAACCTGAAACCGCTCTCATGAGATTCAATCTTTTTTTGCATTTTTCTATTATATATTCTATGTGGGGCTTCCAACTTAATTTCTTATCAAATATCATTCCTAGAAATTTAGCTTTATTTTCCATTTTTATCAATTCTTGATCAATTTTAATGTTTATTATTGGTAATTGATTTTTATTAGTAAATAGAACTCCTACAGTTTTAGCTATTGATATTTTAAACCCATTTTTATTACACCAGTTATTTATTTCATCAATTGATTGTTGGATTTTTTTAATTAAAGTTTTAGTTTTTCTATGTCCTATGTAAACTGCACTATCATCTGCAAAGAGTGACATATTAACACCTTCTGGGCCTGATGGAATATCATTAATCATTATTAGGAACAATAGAGGAGAAATTACTGAACCTTGCGGAGTCCCATTTTGTTGTACTAGTTTATCGGATAATTCAGTTCCAACCTTTACTTGAAATGTTCTGTTAAATAAAAAACTTTTGACCCAATTTGTTACGTTTCCCACTATTCCTAATTTTTTTAGTTTTTGTAAAAGTGTAGGTACATGTAACATGTCATAAGCACGTTCAAAATCAATGAAAACTGCCAACACTTGTTCCTTATTTTTTAGCTTTTTAAGTATTGTATCCTGCAGTTTAAGAATTTGATCGATTGTGCTTTTATACTTACGAAATCCAGATTGATTTTTTGTAAATATAGCATTTTTTTCTAAATACCACTGGAGACGGTTCGCAACCATTTTCTCCATTACTTTGCATAAAGTCGCTGTTAATGAAATTGGTCGATAGGATTCTGGTTTTGTTGCATCCTTATTTGGTTTAAGTAAAGGCAATATAATGGCATGATTCCAATCACTTGGTATATTTCCCTCAATCCATACTTCATTATAAAAACTCAATAGAGTTTTTAGTGCATTTTTATGTAAGTGTTTCAGTAATTCGTATGGTATCCTATCATCCCCCGGTGATTTATTATTTTTTGCCGATTTGATTGCTTGTTTTAGTTCATTCAGATTAAAAATTTTGTTCATTAATTCTACTTCTTCATTACGATTATTTTCATTATTAATATGGCTATTATCTATGTTATTACTTGTAATATAATTTAAGAAGTTTTTATTATAATTTTGAGAGTTACTAGTTTTTTCGTAAGTATGAGCTAGTATATTTGCTTTATCTATGTTTGACTCAGCTAATAATCCATTATCATTAAGAGTAGGAATTGATGCGTAAGCTGCTACTCCATTCATTTTTCTAGCCATGCTCCATACTGATCCTAATTTCGTTTGATTAGTAAGCGTAGAGCAATAATCCTGCCAACTAGATTTTGCTTCTACCTTAAGGGTTCTTCTAACTATAGCTTCTTGCTTTTTGTATTCCATATAATCATTAAGTTCTTTGGTTTTTTTCATTTTGTTTCTACATTGATTTCTTTTATACACAGCTTCATTACATTTATCATTCCAATATGGTAGAGGTTTAAATTTCTTACGCTTTTCATTCTTTCTTAGATTTTGTTTTTTAAGAGGTATTGATTGATTAGCTAAGGTATTTATGCATTCTAATATATCATTATATTTATCATCTATATTTGTTTTCATTAGGACTTCATTAGTTAATGTTAAATTGCTAGAATCTTTATAATTTTTCCAATTAGCTTTATTTAATTTCCATAATTGCATACTTAAGTTATTTTCTATTATGCTTTCCTCGTTAACAAAAGTAATGGATGCAAAATGGTCAGATCCCATATTATACTTAGTAACAGTATGTCTAGTATTTAATGCTACATCTTGTGAGCATATACTTAGATCTATAACTGAGTTATTATTTAGCATGTTAGAAGTAATATAAGTGGCCTGCCCTGTATTAAGGACAACCATATTCTTTTCAGCTAATATTTCTTCTAATAATCTTCCTCTTATTTTCGTATATGAGCATCCCCAAAGTTTATTATGCGCATTCAAATCACCTACTATAATTGTTCTTTTATTTATGAAAAGATGTTCAATTTCCTCTTTAACCAATTGATGTGAAGGTGATATATATGTATTAAAAATTTTTAAGTGACCATTACTGGTTTTAATTTCAATTCCTTGAATTTCAATATTCGGATTATCTTCTATATCTAGTAAAGTGAAATTTATTCCTACTTTTATATAAATGACAAGGCCACCCTTTGTATTAGTTGTACAGTCTTTACGGACCACATTATAACCATCTATTTTTGGTGGATTTCTTTTAGGTTTTAAAAGGGTTTCCTCTATGCACACCACATCCGGCGGACTGGGCACATTAACTAAGAAATTCTTTAGTTGGTCCTTATGACCCCTTAAACCATTGGCATTCCACTGAAGGACTGTAAGTGCCATTTAGAAAAAGGTCATGATTATTTATATTTATTATTTGAGTGAAGCATACCTAACAATTACAATTGAATTGGACCTCATTTTCAAACATAAGTTGTGAAGCAGCTTGGCAAATGATCATTTTAGCCTGTTCTTTTGTTTTACAATTATCTATTGTTGCTAAAATGCCAAGTACAAATCTCTTATTTCTAGAAATAATTGGATCATTATTGTCCACATTATTCTTGTTACTTGCATAGTATTTCTTATCATTAAAATTCAGGAAAGCTTCAATTACATTTTGTGAAGTGGAGTCTTCCATTGGGATTTCTGGTTCTAAATGATCGTTATGTTTGAGTGTTACAGTTGATGACGATGTATGGGAGTCTTCCATTGCGATTTCTGATTCTAAATGATCATTATGTCTGATTTGCACTGTTGATGATGATGCAAGGGAGGGCCATAACTGATTAACATTACTGGATTTCAGTTTATCAGCATAAGTTTGAATGTTTACATTATTAACTGTAGGGCAGTTAGTTCCTTGATTTAAATTTACAATAAGATCTTTATGCATTTTGTCAAATTGCTGATTTATTTTAACCTTTTGAATGGCTTCATTTAGTGTTATATTTTCTTCTGCTCTTATCTTTAATGCTTTTTGCAGTTCGATATATTGAGGACATCCTCTAAACGCAGCGCTATGAGCCTGTCCACAATTAGCACATTTCTGAGTAATTGAGTTACATTCTTTAAATTCATGACGACCACTGCAATAGCTACAAATGGTCTCTTTTGAACATTGGAATGTCAAATGTCCAAATTTCTGACATTTATCACAGCGTTTTGGTTTGGGAATAAACAAATGAACTTTGAATTTTCGATTGTCAAATTCAATCGTTGATGGAAGAATGGTGTCTTTATTAAAAGCTACCACTGTAGCATTGCTCGTTTCATAGTTCCCTAACGCATACATTTGAGAAGCACCGATATCTTTAGCTATTTCATTTAAATTGTGTTGGTCTTCCAGCAATCCATAAATAACTCCTTTAACCAAGTAATTAACTTTCTGCTGATTTGGTGGCACTGATTTGCTTGAATTAGGTTTCACTCTAGTTAAATTATATGGTAGGCTTACTTTGACTGGTTTATTATCAAGATGGTTCAATTTCATTAGTTTATCTTTTTGTGCATTAGTGCATGCTATTATTCTAAGGGTACCATTTTTGGTAAGATAAACTTTATCAATTTGACCACCAGCCTGTTCAATTATCTCCTTATTTAGAAGACGAGGTTTATGTTTGTAAAGCTTAATCAATTGATCTCGCTCACCAGCTACAAAAACTGTTCTGGAGTTTATTTCTCGTTGTTGATCTGTCATCGTAGGGCGAGATTGATTATGTTTTACAGTAACATTTTTCCGATTTGTTACATCATGAACTATGCTAGCTTGTGCAAATGATTGCTTTACTTCACAATGATACATTTTTCTTGTATTTGCCTCATTTGACTGTGATACGTCTGAATTTCCAACTAATACAGGTTTAGTTGAGTTAACCTTAGTAACATTCTGTTGAGCGTTAACATCAACAGTTTCACTTACATGAGATTGTGTTACAGGTTTAGCGTTAACATCAGTGACATCAACAGTTTTACTGACATGAGATTGTGTTACAGGTTTAGTTGAGTTAACCTTAGTAATATTTTGTTGAGCGTTAACATCAGTGACATCAACAGTTTTACTTACATGAGATTGTGTTACATGTTTAGTTGGGTTAACCTTAGTAACATTTTGTTGAGCGTTAACATCAGTGACATCAACAGTTTTACTTACATGAGATTGTGTTAACATTTTGTTGAGCGTTAACATCAGTTAGTTTTACTTACATGAGATTGTGTTACATGCTTAGCCTGAGATTGTGTTACAGGCCTAGCCAATTTTACATTATTTACATCAGTGACATCAACAGTTTTATTTACATGAGATTGTATTACATGCTTAGCTGAGTTAACCTTAGTAACATTCTGTTGAGTGTTAACATCAGTGACATCAACAGTTTCACTTACATGAGATTGTGTTACAGGTTTAGTTGAGTTAACCTTAGTAACATTTTGTTGAGCGTTAACATCAGTGACATCAACAGTTTTACTTACATGAGATTGTGTTACATGCTTAGCCTGAGATTGTGTTACAGGCTTAGCCATGTTTACATTATTAACATCAGTGACATCAACAGTTTTACTTACATGAGATTGTGTTACAGGTTTAGTTGAGTTAACCTTAGTAACATTTTGTTGAGCGTTAACATCAGTGACATCAACAGTTTCACCTACATGAGACTGTGCTACAGGTTTAGTTGAGTTAACCTTAGTAACATTTTGTTGAGCATTAACATCAGTGACATCAACAGTTTCACTTACATGAGATTGTGTTACATGCTTAGCCTGAGATTGTGTTACAGGCTTAGCCATGTTTACATTATTAACATCAGTGACATCAACAGTTTCACTTACATGAGATTGTGTTACAGGTTTAGTTGAGTTAACCTTAGTAACATCTTGTTCAGCTGTGTGTACATCAAAGTTTTCATCAGTGTTATCAAAAGTTGGACTCTTGTATATATTCATCTTAATTCTCTTTCGAGGGTGTGCAGTTTGACAACGTTTAACATCCTTACCAATCGCCCCACTCGTTTGATCCTGGACCTTTCTAGGAGGGACCATCTTCAAAAAATGTTCCCTTTTCAATTTAGTTTCATTCCATGTACCTTGATCCCGCCAGTTATCCAGTGAACGAGACCTCCTTCTGGCCATTGATTCATAGTACGACTCAAAGTAATCACTATTGTTCTGTGACAAATTTTCATTTCGAAGGTTGTCAGAAGATTTATAAATGAAATTTCGTAAATCCTCAACAGATTCAGATATTTGTTTACCTTCTGTATTGGTTCGTTCGATTTCTTTTATATTTTCGATATCCTCAGTCAAGCCAGAAGTAGGTTCACGGGCTGTCGGCAAGACCTTTTGGACCTCCTGTTGTGCGTACGCCTTCTTTTGCGCGTCTATTTTCTGTTCTTCAGGAATGTTCAATGAAGTATCTCCAGAGTTCGACGAACTTGATGAAGTGTCTAGACGACGTTTTAGTTTGTTTTTCCCCATTTCTATTTTATTTCCTTTATTTTCGTAAGAAATTATGTTTCCCGCCTTGACGCGCGAAAACGTCGAAACGATATTCCGATCACAGTGAAATCAAAACCAAAATTATTGAATATGCTTTCGCATTTCGAACCTGATTTATTTCCACGGAGAATTCGAGCGATAAGTCCATAAAATCCGTAACTTTTGTAGTTAAGAACATTCACTCTTAACGTTTATTTTTAACTTTTATTATCAAACGTATCGATGATATTTAGTCGTAACGGTCGCCACCTGGCGATTCCAATCTCAAGTTCTCACCGATCCTTACTGGGGTGGCATCGTAATATGCTCTATTATAATATGCAGTATTTAATTTGAAGTATTTAAAGCTATTTCAGTTAATTTTATAGGAGTTTTTCATCAGTAGAATTTTGATAAAGTGTTTAAGTACATCAGTGTTACAGTAGCACTCATTATTATTATTATTATTATTACTGGGGTGGCATCGTAATATGCTCTATTATAGCATCGTAATATGCTCTATTATTGCATCACTTGACTAAATTTTAAAGGTGTCTAACATCAACAATTATTTTGAACAGTTCTCATTCTTCCTTTGGCCAACACAGCCTTTAAAATGCGTATCTTACCTTGCGCCATCGGTTCATGTTTTGTGCATTTAACGCCAGCGCAATAGAGACCTCAAATCACAATAGCCTGAATTGTGCCATACCCGGTGCAGTTTTCCGAGTCAAAGCAATGATCATCGTAAAATTTCTTTGCGGACGCCATAAAGACTTTATTTATTTTTATTTATCCAATGTTTAATGACATCTTTTAGCAACAAAGGCCGTTGACGACGCCATAAAGACCATACCATCCTTTCGTACCGTTACCCTCCCACTGTCGTAGTTGTTTTATATAGCGTTATGTAAATGTATTTAAAAGGTGTCTTGCATGAACCATTTATTGTTAGCAGTTCTTATCGTTCCTATGTCATAATACAGCCTTGACCAAATGCATACCTTAACTTCTACCGCCTATTGATACCTTCTGCATTAGACACCGGCTCAATAATAGTTACTAACTACAAATCCTGAAACTGTACCCGATACGGTACATTTTTCCGAGTCTAGGCACGGATCCTCGTCCAAATTTCTTCGTGGAAGCCTTGATGACTCCGTTGTTGCCATCGCATTAGCCTCCAACCGTAGTAGCCGCCTTACGACACCTTTAAAATACATTCAAATGACGCTATATAAAACAAGGAACCGTATTTGTCGAAATCTCCGATCAGTAAAAATTTCTCACGCTAGTCATGCGGGAAACTCGAAACCGACATTGGGTGATAATGATCGTTGTTGGTTCCAACTGAGCGGCAAGGGAGACGGTGGTGTAAGAAAAGGGCGATGTAAAGAGGGTAAACAGAAATGTATTTTGATCGGAGGGCAACTTCCGTGGAAGGCGATAACTTCTTTTCCAATGCGTTGCAATAATAATAATTACTAATATTTTAATCACGCATTTATTAGAGATATCTCTTATGTCATCAAAGGCCATTGATATCATTAGGAAATTTTAACAGTCGGTAATAGATACAGTGTTTGACGACATCCTGTGGCTACCAGGGCTGTCAGCGTCACCCTCCTCCCTTTTCTAGGCTTGGGACTGGTACTATTGACGCTACGGGTAGTGGCGGCGGTTTAACAGTTCTCGCTGGTAGAGATAATGTATGCAGTGCAATGTATGGGATGATATTCATACTTTAACAACATCTTTTGTCTTTTTATGAGGAATGGTCTTTGATTAGTATTTGCTACTCCATGACGTAATCTAGAAATTTGGATTTCCTAATGCCTATATTATGTTCCTAAATATTTTATATATGCGCTTAGAATTAGACAAATAGATTTTTAAAATGACCGCTATAATTATTCATTGTTATATTCTAGTTGCTTCTTGTTTACTATTACAGAGCGTAATTAGTGATCTCGGGTTTCTCGAATTCAGACTCCAAAATTTAACACAGAGGCAGTTATAGGTAATGAGAAGCCTTTAAAAAGGTGTTTTGTGAAATGCATTTATTCCACATTTGCTCATAGGGAAAATTCGGGCTTTAAAAGGCGTGTTAGGTATGTTTTAAATGAGAAAATGACAACTAGTAGTAGTAGTTTCAGTTTAACGACACAAAGATCATTAGCGTCGCCCTCCTCCTTTATCCAGGCTTGGGACTGGCACTGTCAGAAAGCGAACAGTGGCGCAGTTAAAATGACAACTATGACTGTCAACATAGAAAAATATAACATGAACACCATTAAAAACAAACTAAGATAATTATTATTTACCATACAACGGCAACATCGCCGTATGTAATATTCGTATATAGACGTTGCAATATTGTAAAAGTGAGATAAGTAAGTAAGTAAGTAAGTATATTCTTTATTAACCAATTGCTAATCGCACTTTGATGTACAGCCATCTTATAAACACATTTAAAAGTATAAGTATCCTGACAATAAACGTTTCTCGCATCAAGTAAGTTAGTAATTAAGTAAGTAAGTATATTCTTTATTTATCCAACTGCATAATCGCACTTTGGTTTACATGAAATTACACATAATAAAGCATTCTTGTTAAAACCGTTTTTCTCAGTAAGTTGTCAGCCTGTGGGTCAATTCGGTCATGTGGTCTTAGACGCAGGGAATAGGGGAGTGTCTTTACAGGAGGAGCAGCGGGTTCAGAACATGGCCGGGGCAGCAGTAAAGAGGTTCCCATACAATAATGACAATAATACGATCGTCAAACGGTGGATACATTACAGCGTAAAATCGGTAAAAGCAATGTTTTAGACACCTTCAAAATGTACATTAGAGTTTCTATTTATTTATTGCGAAACGTACGGGTTAACAAGGTCAAGATTATGTCATTAGGGCGATGAGAACTGAACGGTGTTCAGAATAATTACACACCTGTTTTAAGTGCAGAATGTGCCCTAGAAATAGGCTGCAGCCGGCGCGTTGGTATTGAATCAATGCCTAGTATCCAAGCTCGGGGCTAATATTCATTTCCTTTATCTCTCCAGGAGCAATCATTAATCAATCATGTAAATCATCTGAGTGGTGTAAGCTAGCCCTGAGGCAGCTATGGACCTTAAGTTTCAGTTACATTTTTTCGGTTCCAGGAATATCAGTGTCTCAAGCTGGCCCTTTGGGAGCAGTGAGTAGCCTATACCAAGTGCTAGGGACTTCATTTACTCAGCCTCGGCGTATAAAGGCGGGTGACCAGTCCTCTCCCTCGCCATCTCGTCGTTCCACCGACAGTGTACGGTCAGTGTACTCATTATAGCAGAGTTGGCAAGGGGTGCAGGTGAACAGAAATCTCGAAATAAATTTCTATCTTTGCAAGTATTTGAACCCCCAAATTCTCTACTGAGAGACTAACTGACCATTACTCTATCGAGGATCCCTATGTCCCCTAAAAAAGTATCTTAAATCTTATGTCCGCAGAAATATATAAGTAATATATCTTAGTCAGATTACTATATGTATTTAAGACAAGACATAAGTACGAATTCTCCAGATCTCAATCTAGGAGACATGTTGCCACTGCCCTGCCTGGAGCGCCGCACATGTCTAGATATGGCTAAATCTAGAGCTTTTGCCTTCATTAGCCCTTCACTATGGAACCAGCTCCCTTCATTAACTCGTTCTTTGATACTATCTGGTGGGCGAGGTGCTTCTTTTCGCTGGCTTAAGACCACTCTTTTCGCTCGGAGTCTCTCGCACTGCATGGGAGCGCTTCTGGTCGGAGTTCACTGTGCGAGGCGCTTTATAAATCTTTAAATACAATATACAATAGGGTGGCCTGTGGTCAGACGGCTTGAGGATTGGCATAAAGGGAGACGTGGTTTCTTATTCTCCCGATTGCTATCACTCTCCCTTTATGTGCGTCGTTTAGATCCATGAAACCCACAATATGTCGTAAGACAGAGAACACTACTGCACAGTATATACGGAGCTGTTTGGACACCTTTAAAAAGGATAAGTTCAGTGCTATATATACTTTTATCAATCTGTCAAATTCGTTGAAAGCCAATTTTTGACCACAGTTTAACGTCGTCTTATGACATCAAAGGCCGTTGACGACAATACGAAAAATATCCAATACAATCAGAACCAGAAACTTATAACATCCGAACGACACCATTAAAGGTGTCAAACGGAGCTTTACAATTTCACTAATATTCAATATTTTTGCAACATAAAGTAGTTCATCTCATGCTGTCTGTGATTATTATGTCCTGACAAATTTAATTAACTAACAAAGTATACATGTATTATAATTTATTAAGGTATTCTTTTAAAATGTTCATGTATCTAACAAAAACACTATAATAAAAATGTTCATTAACCAGAGAAGTATACATGTATTATAATTGTTTAAAGTACTCTTGTAAACTGTACTTGTATCTAACACACATAATAAAAATTCCATTAACCAATAAAGCATACATGTATTATAATTGTTAAAACTTAAAAGTACTCTTTTACATTGCAACAAAGTGTATATTTGCATAATAACAATGTATTAGTAAAAACTCAAGTAAATGAAATATATAAGACAGTAAAACACCTTTAAAATGCATTCAATATAGGCAATATATAATTTCAATAGTTACATCAAATTGTGTTAAGTTGAACTTAATCCGTCAGAAACTTTAAAATGTCAACATCCTATAAGAAACTGAATCAAAGACAAAAGAGAAAGAAAACTTATGAGAACATTACAATAAAATGAACTGAAATACACCAAAAACTTAAAGACGTCAACAGCCTTGTAGCTATAGGATGTCGTTAAATATTGGATTAATAAAAATAATCAAATTGTGTGTGGCGATTGTTGTGGGAAGTCAATAGATGTCAGAGAGTACTGAGTGAAATATTGGGAACTATTTAGGCACCTTTAAATAGGATAAGTTCTTTAATATTCTAAAAAAAACAATCTTTGTCGGTGGCTACGGCCTATGTTGTCATATGTTGCCGTTAAACTCTGGATCCAACCCAATCGATAAGCCCGATAGCGCATTGGATAACATCTGGCACAGAGACCGAGAGGTACCGAGTTCGAGCCCCGTTGGGCGGACATGCTTTGTAGGCTGCTATTAGCGCCGTTGTATTGCAGGCTGTCTGTTCTGTTAGTAGTTAAGATTTAAATTGCATAACATGTAAATGTACAGCGCAGTGCGTTTGTCAGGCGCTTATTAAAGAAAATTTATTATTATTATTATTATTATTCTTTACTACATGTGCTTTCATCAATCCGTCAAATCATTAAGTTATATTCAATAAGGTTGACTTTTGTGTCATTTATTTTCCTGATTTTATGTAGACGTCAACTGAAGTGGCTCACACTAGATATCGCTAAAAGGATTAAATCAGTATTAGAGAATTTGCAGCTAATTTTACAGACCTTTTAAAAAGTGTGCGTAAGATGCTATATATTTTCGACAAACAACGAAAATAATTATGTTTATAACTCCGCCACTGTTTGTTTTCTGACAGTACAAGTCCCAAGTGAAACAAACAGAGTCTACCAAACACGTTAAAAATAATTGTGATCGTTAAGCGTTAAAACATATTTCATATTTCATCACAACTTTTACTCCGCCACACTACCCTAATAGTGGTAGTGCCAGTCCAAGCCTGGAGAAGGGAGGAGGGCGACGCTGATCATCTTTATAAAGTCATAGTTTCGTTAAACTGCTTTAGCATCTAACCAAATTTATTGGAAGGCTGCAGCAGAGGAGCTCCTTTTCAAACACTGTTAAATCGTTTTTGTCGAAAATCATATGGAGATGAACTGGTCAACTCTCAGCTACGAACTCCTGCAGCTGCTCGTACTCTCGCAGTGCCAGTCCCAAGGCTAGAGAAAAGAGGTTGGAGACGCCAATAATCTTTATAATGACACAGTGTCGTTGAAGAGCTTGGCTTGTTTACTGTTTAACGACCACTGTGTGGTAACAAAGACCATTAGCGTCGCCCTCCTCCTTTATCCAGGCTTGGGACTGGCACTGTCAGAAAGCGAACAGTGGCGGAACTAAACAACCTATCAGTGAACAGCGGCCCTGGCGGCCACAAGGTGCCATTTAAAGCTACTGTAACAAGGAAAGGATCAATTTAGCTACATTTAAAACGTATGGATTCTAATGTTTTCTCATTTACAATTTCATCAATAGCGTTCAGTTCACGTGTTAGGCTATTTTGCCATAGGAAGTAGAATAGCGAGATATTAGCAACAAAACGTTCTCGAAATAAAAGATACATTTAGACACCTTTAAATTGAGTTTTAGTTGCTATGCCTTTCAAGGTAACCTGCTATGATCTTAATATAATTAGGTCTCGCGTGAGACTTAATACTTTCTTTCCACCTTATGGTGAGAATCAATCCGCGCATTCCCTCTTTGTTAAATGCTAAATTTCCGTTCAGTACGTGCCTTTAAAAAATGAAATAAATAGTTTGAATATACAGCTATGGATAGTGCATCAGTGATCGTATTTACCCCTCTTGCTTCAAAAGTATCTACTGGCGAATTGTGCACACCTTCTTAATGTGGTTAACCTTGCTATAAATAGGGAGAGCGTTACTGGTTCAAACGAAAAAGTTCTTAGATAAAATAATAGGTAGAAACGAACAATCTAATCGAATATTAGGCTACATAATCTAATCCAATCCAATCCAATCCAATCCAATCCAATCCAATCCAATCCAATCCAATCCAATCCAATCCAATCCAATCCAATCCAATCCAATCCAATCCAATCCAATCCAATCTAATCTAAAGACAGAATGGATAATACTTTTGGCAATTGCATGGTTACAATGTATACAACTAGCATAATATAGACGTTAAGCGCGGATGTTTTGCACTATCTGATATTGAAGGTCGATAAATGAACGAACCCGGAAGCAATACAATGGTGTTAAAAACACGAGGTACTAGGTTGTGGCTTAGACGACTAATGCCTTTGTACGCAATATTTGCTAACTAGAGGCTATTTTGTTTCCGGCGTCCTGCCTTGAGAATTCTTAAAATAAAATTTTAGACACCTTTTAAACAAAGGTATAGTTCGCTATAAAAGAGCAAGCCGACGCACTATCTGCGGATGCCCTATCCGCTCCAGAGCGTGTCTTTAGCTATCGAAACTACTATATTGTCGAGTAATAGACTGTTTAATAATGCTGTGCATGTGATGCCATTAGGTGGCATTAAAACTATTGGAATCAAAATCAATTCAGATCGATAGTACTTGACAATTAGAAAAGCCTTCAAAATGTATATACCATTTTAGACAGGTTACATTCGCAATGATAGACCAAAGCCTCTCGCGTCGATAAGTGTGACTAGTTGACTGGGCATGTTGCAAATAGATCGTACTGGGTTTCTTTCTACGCTAAAGTCGGGGCTTCATATGCAAATGTTAATTGACCAAACATAATTATTAAAAAATTAATTAACAGATCAGCCAACGCGTGTGAATTAAAGTCGATAATTTCGCGAGTTCAGAAAAGAGTGAAATCCCCCCCCACCCATCCAAATAAAATTCTAATTCTTCGAGAAGCCATTACAACGGTAACATTCAATTTAGCCACCTTTTTAAAAGAGTTTACGTTCAAAATAAGAGAACAATGAGCATCAGTTAGTTAGTTCATTCTGTCTTAAACGAAGGTCTATAAGAAATAGATGAATCTGCATTTCTCTCCTAAAGGCGTGGCTTTACATACCATTGTTAAATCAATCAATCAATCACTCAATCAATCACTCAATCAATCAATCACTCAATCAATCACTCAATCAATCAATCAATCAATCAATCAATCAATCAATCAATCAATCAATCAATCAATCAATCAATCAATCAATCAATCAATCAATCAATCAATCAATCAATCAATCAATCAATCAATCAATCAATCAATCAATCAATCAATCAATCAATCAATCAATCAATCAATCAATCAATCAATCAATCAATCAATCAATCAATCAATCAATCAATCAATCAATCAATCAAACAATCAATCCTTTTATTGTTTCCAGAGAATAGTTTACAAGTTGTGATCCAGAATAATCATTAATTACCAAGCATAAGTTTGGAAATTTAAAACAGACAGATCACAGGATTATCTCATTAACTTTTGAGGGAAACACTCGGGTACCCAGAAGGGACTGAAGTCCCGCTAAGTTAGGGATACCCGTGTACCATGTTAGCAGAGGGATGACGGTTGAGTATAGTCTACACAAATAGCATTGCCAGAAAAACGAAATAGGAATAAATAGCCTAACTAACAACACTTAACTAGGTCACTTAGCTAATTGTGGTAGAACTATGAATAACCATATTTAGATAACGCATTGACTATTGTCAAGGACCAAATGAATTACTGAAAACATAATTAGCCGATAATTATGCTGACGAGTTTGAATTAAAGTAGATAATTTTCAGTATTCAGAAAATAGCGATAAAAGTTTTATTTCTGAAGTCCAATTTCTTCCAATATAATTATTCTCTTGGGAACATTCAAATTTTATACACCTTTTAAAAAAAGATTCGATGGACTATTTAAAAGAAAAAACCGTTCACAAATAAATAAGATTTGCAACCCCTTGGCTGTCGTTAATCGATGAAAAAACTAATTAAGAGTTGTGAAGCATTTAACTGCATTGAAACTTGGCCACTGCCCACCGTCTCTCTCCCTGTATCGCTCCGTATCTATCTGTACCTCTCTCTAAATCTCTCCGTATCTTTCTGTCTCGTTCGGTCTTTTATTATCTGTCTCTGTCTGTCTCTCTATATCGCTCAATATCTCTGTCTGTCTCTATCTACGCCTCTGTCTATATCTGTGTCTCTGTTTCTGCATGCCTGTCTACCTCTGCCTCTCTGTGTCGCTGTCTGTGCGTTTGTGTGTGTGTGTATCTCTGCCTATCCCTCTCAGTGTCACTCGTTGCTATCACTGATTTCGTTAGCCAAGCGAATGCGTTGTTGCCTGTTGTCTCGATGTTGCACCAGTGGCTGAGAGAAACTCCAACAAGTCGAAGTCATACGGCCAATGGTGTCAAAAGATGTCGCTTATCAGTAAATACGTGTAGAAAGTAGAAACGTTTAAACAACGGTTGAGATTAGACACCTTTTAAATGTTTATACATAACGCTATATATACTTAACACTCATTAAATCGCAAATACACATGTTTAGTTTGGTTGCTGTATTGGAGTAAATATTACATTGCATCATTATGCAGTACTACATATTAGGGGTCTGCGGGTATACCCGTACCCGTGGGTTTACCCGTACCCGACCCGTACCCGCGGGTCGGGTACGGGTCGGGTACGCGTTTCACGGGTCGGGTCGGGTACGGGTAGGGTCATCACGGGTACGGGTATACCCGGTTTTACCCGTACCGACGTGAAGTTTTAGGGTTACAATGTCACCGTTACATATAATATAGAATGTAGGCGCACAATGGACCTGACCGAGTCTGCATAGTACTATTAACAGTTACTTAGTGTTCTAGGTGGCAGTATGGATATAAAATGTACCATGCAATTGAGACAGCACAACATTGAGTTGCGTGTGACAAGTTTTATAAGTTGACTGCCTCTTATTATTACTACTACAATAACTGCTGCTGCTGCTGCTGCTGCTGCTGCTGCTACTACTACTACTACTACTACTACTACTACTACTACTACTACTACTTCTGCTACTACTGTTGCCACAGCAACAACAACTGCAACAACTACAACAGCAACAACAACTACTACTACCACTACTACTACCACCACTACTATCATCATCAATATTCTATTTATTATTATTATTATTACTACATGCTGAGTTGTAAGACTATTGGCCCGGTAGGGACAGGGGCTATGGGAAGGTGTGCTAATGACGTGACGGGTACTTTACGGGTACGGGTATACCCGCGGGTACGGGTAGGGTCGGGTAGTAATTTTGAGTACGGGTCGGGTACGGGTACGGGTAACGGCTCTGTGTTACGGGTACGGGTCGGGTAGCAAAAATGCTCTACCCGCAGACCTCTACTACATATGCAGTAATAAGGAAAATGTAGTTGTAGTGTCTCAATGAACATGTTGAAAACAAACTTTAAGCAATTGTAATACGTATGTGCCAAATATTTTTTTTACTTAATGAAACTTACGTTTGAGTGTATTGGATGCTTGAACAGTCTACGGGTAAAAGGCCGACTTTGTGAATTACCTATATCATTTAGTGTTTGTGCTGTTTTTATCAAATTTTTATTCAAAAAAGTATAATGGTAAATAGTGAATGTTGTCACTAGATGACGTTAAACTGAAAATTAATAAATAATCACTTAAAAGAGTACAATTAGAATAAGAATCTAACGTCATGATATTATTATAATTAACCCTCGTACGCCTATGAGGGGTGTCTAGTAGACCCCGGGCCGGTTTTTTTAGTATTTCACTCAGTATCCGATTGAGTTTGGTTGTGATATTTTATGACTTTGTTGCTCGCCCAGTAATGCGCTAAAGTAATAAAAATGCAATTGGTTTCTCATACTGGTTACCATGGAAACGGCATGTAAACAACATAACCCAGAAATAAGGCTAAAAACACATGCGGTTGCAATGTGCAGCAAATGATTTGGTGTTATTTTTTGATAAAGTATAAGCATTACAGTATTATTTCGTGAAGGATATACGTAAACAAACTTAGATAATGACTTCTAGACGTAGATTTTCGCTAGCTGAGGCTACTAAAATGATCGTTGATGATGAAGATGATGGTCATATGAGTGACAATACAGACGACAGTGACGATTACTCCGATGTCGAACCTGAGGCTGCTACTGCAAAAGATCTGGATCGTAACAAAAGGACATCTATATAGCACTTATCACTCTGTCCGAATAATATGCTACTGCTAAGACGCGATATATATGAAACTACATTGTTACATGTTTTGTTTATCTACAATGTACCACTGAAAATGATAGGCTACATAACTGATAAATTCACATGTATGTGAATACTTCGCATACCCGAGTATTTGTAATTAGTTTTATTGTTATGTTACACATATACAAGTGTCTGCAGTGTCTCCTTGTTTTAATTTTAAGTTACAACAATTAAAAAATTGGATAGTCAATGCAAAACAGTACAATAGACCTAGGGGTCTGCTAGACCCCCCTCATAGTACTAGAATGACTACAAAAAGTTCAGTCCTCGGAGGGTTAAATTTGTATCGAATCATTTAACCACAGTGTGTGTATCACAGAAAGTAGGCCTAACCGATGCATTACTTTATGTCGTTTAACATTGAATTTTGTGACATTGTAAGGATTTATTTTGACACCTTTAAATGGTGTCGTTTGGACGTTAAATTTCTCGTTTTCATTGTATGGTATACATTGTGAATTGTCGTCAACGGCCTTTGATGTCATAAGGCGACGTTAAACCTTTGAGTAGTAAATATCGCAAATACGCTATAGGCAGGGAAGTAATGTTGTTGTGTGAAGTAACTCTACAGAACTATTTCCTATCAGCGTCAATGGCTATCATTATTATTAATTATTATTATTATTATTATTATTATTATTATTATTATTATTATTATTATTATTATTATTATTATTATTATTATTATTATTATTATTATTATTATTATTATTATTATTATTATTATTATTATTATTATTATTATTATTATTATTTTTTTTATTATTATAAGACAAATTTATTTCTTCATAAAGCCAACAAACATATGTACAGACTGATTAAAAGTAACTGTTTTCAATATTTTTATAAGCCGTCGTTCAGTCCTGGGCTACTGTTGTTGCAATCTGAGGTGCCTAAAACAGATAGAGAGTTTCCGATTTGTAGGGCGACTGATAAGCGCTGTAGAAGATGACTGGTCTCACGCTGGTCGCCTGTCGCTGCTGAGATTTTGCGTCCTAGTTCTTGAACAAACTGCAGTGATTCTGTGTGCCAGCTTCCTGCAGTTTCGACTGCAACAGGGACGAAATGATGTGATTGTGAGATAGCGGCATATTTGTTTTCCTTGTTGCGAGCTGCCTTTTCGGCTGCCGCACCTGCATTTTGCGATGTTATATGTTCGTAGGATGCAGCGAAAGTATCTGGCACCGTGACATCCCATGCCAAGCAACGACCTCTGTACCAAGGTATGATGGTGACTCCGTCAGGCCTTTTGCCGTCTGATCTGGAGAGGCCATTGGGCTCTTTGATTGCCGGAATTTTGGCTCTGGTGAAAGCTCGCCAAATAACATCGTTGAGCATGCCATGTCGATGTTGTCTTCCTGGACCTTTGATACAAGAGAATCCATGATGGCCGTTGGATTCTACTATGACACCGCATTTGCAAGTGTGTTTTTCACACAACGCGGTGCCAAGTCGGATGCCGGATGCTATTCTTAGGACCTCTCCTGACATCCGTAATCCTGCTGTCGTAATGGGAAGTGCATGAAGCCAGTCTCCAGAGTGTGGCGATTGCACGGCTAACAATCTGGCTTTAACAGCAGAATCACTCGCTCTTTCTGACAGGTCTTGAAGTGCATGTGAAATGAGTTTGCTGTCCCATTCTCGTTGTATATGAGCCTTCTGCTCGATGGGAGGAGGTGCGTTCGACTTCGATGACCAAGAACTAAAGGCCTCCTCTACCAACGGATCTGTGGTTGTTACAGGGACATCGAGTAACAGTCGGTCTTGAAGGTTTCGTGTGCCAGCGGCTGATGCCAAAAAGGCGGAAGTTGCCAGCATAACGGCACTACGAATACCCAGACCACCGTTTCTAACAGGTAAAGATGCCTGGATCCATTGATCGTCGCTCATGTTGATATTGAGAAGGCTACACAGACCAGTTCTCAAGACTTCGTCGAAGTCGTGTAGAAGTCCTTCGTTTAAGAAGCAGGCTGATGTTCTTAATGTGTATAGCAGCTTCGGTATGCTTAAGCTGCTCCTCAGCAGGGTGAATGAGTCGTGTGGGTGTAGCATCTCAAGCCTTGTTGTGACTTTCTCTAAATCCTTGATCTTTTTCTGGATAGATTTGTCGACAGCCCTGCCTGGCAGCAGCGGTGCTCCCAGCAATGTCAAATCTTCAACGGCGACATTTTCAAAGTCGGCGAAGATCTGAATCTTCTTTGCTTTATCGTAACTTCTAACTGATGCTTCGCATTTTGCTCGATTCAGCTGTAGACCATACATGGGCGCCTCTTTCTCTATAAAGCTGATGTCATTTTGAACTTGATCGATCGGTCCAGCAAGCGTAAGATCGTCCATATAGCCTATAGTTAATGGCGTTGTCAAATTCTCTAGAAGTGGATGTATCGCCAGGCAAAACTCTAGTGGTCCTAAGGGGTCGCCTTGTTGGGTGCCTTCCTCGGAAAGAATTGTATGCTGTCTGGTCTGTAGCTGGGGTGCGTAGGCATAGTTGTCATATACATATCTGTATATTTCTGGAGCTTTTGCTGCAACCGCCTCTAACATTGAGTCTCTTCTTAGAGCATTGAAGGCATTCGAGAAGTCCAGTTTCACTATGATATGGTTTTCAGGCATAGACTGTAAGTATCGTCTGGTTGCGTGGACAGCAGCCTCGGCCCCTCCTGATACTCCCACGCCGATTTGAAGTGGTGACAGATTTTGAGACAGGTATGGAGTAACAACATGGCAGACACACTTGGCGGCCAACCGTCGCCACGTGTATCCAATCGTGATTGGTCTAATTCCGCCATCTTTTTTCCCAAGTGTTATTAGTCTTCCGCCGTATAGGATATCTGCAATGTGTTTCGGTAGCCCGCCTCTCAAGAGTAGATTGATAATGTCAGTAACAGTCTCGACGAAATCCGTGTCTGTTGCATTGGACAGAAGGTTCTTTAGATGTTGTGGTGTGAAGCCATCTGGTCCTCCGCTAGATGCTGCTGGAAAGGAAGCTATAGCATTACAGACCATCTTTCCAGAAACCTGTATGGCGTCAAACCTGTCTTCTTGAGGGCATGGCAGTGTTCTCCTGTCATCGTAAACCTTTGGGTGCTTCTTCTCCAGTTCTTCCATCACTCTAGGTGAATCTTCTACAGGAACATCATCAGAGCAGAGCAAGCGAAGGGCCCCTTTGATGTCGCCATCTTCGAGCCTGCTAGATACCGCCTGGGCAAGATATTTGCTTCTATCGTAGATCATGTCATTCGTCCTAGTTCGCGAGTCAGATGGCGCGATTTCTTTAGCTTCATCACAGAAAACCATTCCACTACGCCAGGCTTCGATGCGATGTAGAATTGTCTTGCTCAAGTTCCGGTTTCGACCTCCCCTCTTGGGTTTAGACAGAATTATCAGTGGAAATTGGAGCAGATCTTGCCAGTTTGAGGGGCTGTTTGGTTCTTGAATAACGGCCCTTAGGATCTTGGTAAGTACATTCCTAAAAGCTGTTCTTGCTGCTATTGGAATGTGTTTCAGCAGCGGTCTTCTAACCTTTGGATGGGTTAAAATGTCTAGTAACGGCTCACTGGTGAATAGAATTTCATCGCCATCTTCATTGTATCGGTTATCGTCAGAATGCGTTGTGTGTGAAGAGCGGCTCCCTGTTTGCAAAACACTTGTAGGCTCCTGGTCTGATCCGGGGCATGGGTTCCGACGGGGTCCATGGGAGTGTAGTGTGCCTTTAGAACGGTGTAGTTTGAACTCGTTTAAACAAACTGGGCAAACTCCTACGTCTTTTGGTGACCTTTGGCTCATTACTTGCGGTGGAAATGGACGAAGGTACCCTCCGCCTTACCGTTTAGCCGGATTGTATTATTGTTATGCATGGATATAAGGGTTTTGATTAAAACAGTGATATTTTGTCGAGTTTTCTGAGTGAATCTAGATTGTTTACAGTTGCGCCGCCATTTCAAAGAATAATGCGTTGCTATTGACAATCGTGACGTCGTAGGCTTTTAAATATGTCAGACGGCCATCGACGATAATTTTCAATAATTATTATTATTATTATTATTATTATTATATTATTATTATTATTATTATTATTATTATTATTATTATTATTATTATTATTATTATTATTATTATTATTATTATTATTATTATTATTATTATCATTATTATTATCGATATCCTCTGTTGGATCTGTCCAGAGTTCGCCGCTCGTCGGCTCCCGGCAGCCTTGACATGGTGCCCTGGAAAGCCACCGCGTTGAAGCGTTGGATCATGACCGATAGGCCTTGGAAGAGGAAGCTTGTTTCGCGAGTGTCACCGGTAGTCTTCGATAGTCGGCTTCCGGTCTCCGATAAAAAGTCGAGACCCTCTCTGTTGAAGGGACCGAAGGTTTCTATGGCGACAGGTACGAACGTGTATCTCCTTTCCAGCTCCGAGTACCTGACGTGCTTCCTTGCGGCGGCCATCTCTGCCGCCCCACCAGCCGCGGCCGCTGTCTCCCGAATTATTATTATTATTATTATTATTATTATTATTATTATTATTATTATTATTATTATTATTATTATTATTATTATTATTATTTTTACCCGAGGTACCTCAGATCCCTCAGGAATTATAAAAATTATCCGGAGATACAAAAATGCATTCTGGGAAGGCTAGACCTCGTCAAGATCAGGCGGCAAAAAGGTGCCTAGGAAGGCGATGGCGTTATTATTATTATTATTATTATTATTATTATTATTATTATTATTATTATTCCTCTATTATTATTGTTATTATTATTATTGTGTAGTGTCATTTCAGCGGAGTTCAGAGATCGGTGGCAGTGTCCCGGAGAGGCAGATGGCGTTCCCCCGTTGAAGAGCCACTGAGATCCGCTGGAATAGGTATGATGACTCCATTGGATCATGGGTTGCGTCACTTGTCCGTCTTCCAAACTCAGAAACGAACTGTAGTCCCTCTCTGCTCCAAGCGCCGCCAGTTTCTAAGGCGACCGCTACAAACTCGTGGGTGGTAGTGATGGTGGAATATTTGACCCTCTTGGAGACAACCGCGCGTTCGGCGGCTTCCCCAGCTCCAGTAGATGTATGGCCAAGATGAGACGTGGCGTAGGTGTCGGGCACTGTCACATCCCATGCAAGACATCGTCCACGTGACCAAGGGATCAGCGTGACACCGTCTGGTCGCTTTCCATCTTCTCTTGACAGGCCGAGAGGTTCTTTCTGTGAGGGGATTTTTGCTCTGCCAAGTGCTCTCCAGATGATGTCGTTTAACATACTGTGTCGTTGATGTTTTCCGCCGCCTCCTCTGCAAACCAGCCCATGAAGTCCTCTTGCGTCGACTTTTTGTCGACAGTGGTGGCACAGATGTGGTTCATAGAGTGTTGTCCCTAGCCTCACTCCGACTGCGATTCGTACTTCCTCGTCTGAGAGGCGCAGGCCCAAAGCAGTAACAGAGGGAGCTAGCATCCAGTCTCCAGAATGAGGTGCTCGTGAAGCTAGCAGGCGAGCACGATCGCGTGGACAGCTAGTGGACTCGAGCAGGCCTGTCCATGCCTTGTCTGTACATCGGAGGTCCCATTCTTTTTGACGATGAGTTGCTGCTCCTGTTGGTGGTTCTGCACCTGACAGGGTAATCCAAGCGGTAAGTGCTGAATTTGCAAGTTCGTAGGGTATCTCAGCCGACTCTGTGGGTAAGATGCATGCCTGCAGTTCGCTTGTACTTGCAGCAGAAGCCAGAAAGGCGGAAAGTGCCAGCGTAGAAGCACAACGAACTCCCAGACCACCATCCCTCACCGGCAGAGAAGCCTGAAGCCAACGGTCATCATCAAGTTCCACATTCAATATGGCTGATAGCCCTTCTCTCAGCAGAAGGTCGAACCGAGTCAAGCTTGGGCAATCAACACATTCACTCCTACTGTACCAGAGGGGCAGAGAAATATGCAATTCCATATGCCAGAACTAGATGTAGATTAAATAGTCTTCAAGTTATTGGCCCTCGTTTGTGGAATTTACTGCCACCCACACTACAAGAAATTAAAACATTGCAACGGTTTAAATTTAAACTAAAAGAATTTTTCATATTGGATTATGGAAAGGACTGATGCACTCTGACTTGAGAAATAGACCTTATTGATCTGTATGACTTGAATTATGGAGGGGATTGAGGGAATACGGACGTTGTCTTATGAACTTAGTAACATTGTAAAAATAATTTGCTATTTAACCTAATTAAATTAGACTGGCTTTTTGTTCGTCTTCTCTCCGTTCCTTCCACTAGTTGGTCTTTCACTCTTCTCTCCCTTCCACTACACTTGTCTCCCACTCATTCCTCCCTCTAACTATCCCTGCTTCCTATTCTTTCTTTCCTCTAACTCTTCTGACTTTCTAATAATAATAATAATAATAATCTTTTTCTTTATTAAGCGCCTGACAAACGCACTGCGCTGTACATTTACATGTTATGCAATTGAAATCTTAACTACTAACAGAACAGACAGCCATGTAATACAACGGCGCTAATAGCAGCCTACAAAGCAAATCCGCCCAACGGGGGCTCGAACTCGGTACCTCTCGGTCTCTGTGCCAGCTGTTATCCAAAGCGCCACTGACTTTCTTATATATAACATATGATGTGCTTAAACACCGTTTGGTCATGTGATTGAGAAGCACCTGTATAGTATATTTACTTTGAAGTGTCAACACAGTGTAATTGTGCTACTGACTTTGGAAAAGATGGGGTCAATGCTTATAAGCAATAGCTTTCTTTTGACTCCACTTGTGCAGTAGCTTTGCTGTTCAGTTGTATAAAAGTGTTTATTCTGTAATTTGTTTCCTGCTGCTGTTACAATAAAGATATCAATCAAAGCTTGGGCAATCAACACAGATGGCTGTTCGCATACTGTACAGTAGCTTCGGAACACTCAAACTGTTTTTAAGCAGAACAAGAGCATCATGTGTGTAAAGTATGGTTAATCTTTGTATTGCTCTTTGAAGATCATTTGCTTTCGATTCCACGACCATATCCACAGCTGGACCCTGTAGCAGAGGTGCACCCAACAAGGTCATCGCCTCGAAGGCCACGTTCGTAAAATCTTGAAAAGCCGGGTCATCGATCGGCATCTGGGTGTCGTGGCAGGCGATTTCGCATTTGCTGCGGTTTAATAGCAAACCCAGGTTCTTTGCTTCCTGCGCAATCAGATGGACATCGGCGGCCACTGTCTCCTTACTACCACCCAATGTCAGGTCATCTAAGTATCCAATGCGCAGCTCCGATCTCAGCTTTATCAGAATCGGCTGTACTACGAGGCAGAACTCCAGAGGGCCCAAAGGATCGCCTTGCTGTGTCCCTTCTTCAGATCGTATGATGTTTGAGCCATAGCGCAACAATGGACGATTGGAATAGGCAGCGTGAGCAAATCGGTATAGCTCTGGTATGTCTCTAGCCACTGCCTCTAGAAGAGAATCTCTGCGCAGAGTGTTGAACGCGTTAGTGAAATCTAGCTTCACTAGGATGCTGTCTTTAGGCATTGTGGTTACCCAACGACGTGTCGCGTGAACAGCTGCCTCAGCACCTCCTGGAATGCCTACCCCAAGCTGAATGGGGGCGAGCAGTTGCGATAGTCTTGTCACCGCGTACGAATTAGCACACGTATTATTATTATTATTATTATTATTATTATTATTATTATTATTATTTTATTATTATTATTATTATTATAATTATTATTATTATTATTATTAATATTATTATTATTATTATTATTATTATTTTTTTAAAGTAATGGACTTGAATATTAACTATTTAGAATGTAAAATATCCGGAATGGCCCTAATATTAAAGGACGTTGACTGCGATAGGAATAACTTTTCCGAGGTTAACATTGCAGATATGCCATTGACTTAAAACTTACTTACTTAAATTCGTTTATTTAACGACGCCGTCATATCGACGATGATTGGCGTCATTAGAAAAATCATATGTACACTTATGCAGGGTACATCAATGGTCGTAATTTGACTGTTTTAACAGTTTGTGTCTATGTTTTTAGTAGTTAGATGCTAAATATGCCTGAGATATTAGTAATAATAATAGTAATATTTACATTAGTGTTTGCAGCCATGACGACGATGATTGGCGTCATTGCTCATAGCATATAAGAGTGTTCACGTTTAACTGCTCTAAGCAGTGTTTAGGTCTATGAATAATAATAATATCGAATAATAATAATATAATAATATATAATAATAATAATAGGCAGTGATGATAATAATAATAGTAATAATAATAGTGTAATAATAATAATAATAATAGCAGTAATAATAATAATAATAATAATAATAATAATAATAATAATAATTATAATAATATAATAATAATAATAATAATAATAACAATATGAAAAATAATAATAGTCTGTACATAAGTTTAATAATAATAATAATAATAATAATAATAAAAATAATAATAATAATAATAATAATAATAATACATTATAATAATGTGATAATAGTTATATACATTAGAGTCTCTAATAGTTAGCAGCGTTCTGTGTTATTGTTCTTGGTTTTATTTATAATAAAGTTTATAATAAAATGTTAATGTTCTTCTTCTATCTTGTTCTTTGATTTCTTCTTTGTCTTCTTCTTTGTCTTCTTCTTTGTCTTCTTCTTTGTCTTCTTCTTTGTCTTCTTTCCGGAGGGGTCAGGGGCCGCCTTCAGATCTTCCGACCGGAAACCTCCAGCCACTTGTAGATGGTGTCTAAGCAGCTGGATTGACTGAGCACGGTGTACAGGTCGAAAGGCCAGTTTTTCCGTGCGCACTCTCGGAGGAGCTGGTCTTGGAGACCAGCCTGAGTAGGACACTCCAAGAGGAAGTGGCGCACGGTTTCCTGGGCGTCACCGCACTCGTCACAGTTTCCGGTCTCGTGGCGGCCCCACAGCTTCAACTGCGCGTTGAGGCAGCTGTGCCCCATCCGGAGTCTGGTGATGGCGACCTCCTTCCTCCGGTTTGGGTCGGTGTATTTGCGGACCAGGCTGACGTTTGGCTCGACGATTCTGTAGTCGGAGCCGGTGTCTGAGGTGGTCCACTCTGTTTGCCACTTCCGGAGGAAGTGGTCGCGGTAGAGGTGTCGTGCTTCTGGGTACTCCAGCGTCACCGGGATGTCTACGGCGGTGTTGTGAAGAGCCTGTTTGCACAGGGCATCTGCCGTCTCGTTGCCTGGGATGCCGAGATGACCGGGGATCCAAACGATCTTCGGTGGCGACTCTGCGTGTTGCCCGTAGTCATCTATGGCGATCATCAGGTCGACGAGTTGATGTTGTCTTGTCCCGGACTGCTGTTTCTCCAGACTCTGCAGGACACCGAGAGAATCTGAAAAGATAACAACATTTGGTATGTTAGCGCTGGTGGCCCATTCTATCGCCCTGCCTATGGCCTCCATTTCTGCTGCCAGGACCGACGACCCGTCGCTCATCCTGTAGCTTCCATGGTGGCCACAAGAGGGCACGTAGAATGAACATGATGCATGACCTGCGGTGTTCTTCGAGCCGTCCGTGTAGACAGCCACATGGTCCTCGTAAATGCGGATATGATCTTCGACCACGGTCTTCTTTCTTCTGAGGGAATCTGAAAGAACAACAGCATTAGCAGCATTAGGCAGGTCTCTGATCTTATCCCTGAGTGTGGTGTCTATGATCGGTTGGCGGAGTCGCCACATTGGTCTTGTCGAGCAGGCGAGTGGCTGGATCGTAGGCTTTGCGATCTCGCTGTTGATGTTTCTCGCCTTCACTCGGATTGGGTCCATGTCGTCTTTGGCCGCCTTCCTCTTCCGGCCGCTGGTGATGGACTGCGTTGGATGGCCCGGGATGGCTTCCGTCTTCATGATGAACTCCATCATCTGCTGCTTTCGTCGTAGGTGGAGTGGCATCTCTCCGCAGTCTACCTGCAGAGCGGAGAGGCTCGTTCCTCGGAGCGCTCCAGAAGCGATCGTAAGTGCCTTACACTGGATTGTGTTTAGCACTTTCTTCTGGTTCGCCGAGGCACTCTCGTACGCGATGCAGCCGTAGTCGATGACAGAGCGGATGAGAGCTCGGTAGACCATCAGAAGGGTGTCTTTCGACGCCCCCCAATGGGACCCTGCAATAGCGCGCATCAGGTTGAGGCGCGCCTTGCAGCGATCCGCCACGTACCTGATGTGTTCGGACCAGGTAAGATACCGGTCAAATATCACACCAAGGAACTTGACGCTATCCTTGTAGCTCAGACGAGAAGTCCCCAGTCTCAGCGGCCGGTGTGCTGTTGGTGTGTTGAATCGGTGGAATTCGACGGCCACGGTCTTTGTTGTTGAAACCTTGAAGCCCCAATCGTCGAAGAATTTCTTCAGCCGATCGAGGTAGGTTTGAAGGTGTCGTTGGTTGACTTCCGGGTTTGGTCCTGCTCTCCAGATGGCGCTGTCGTCTGCGTAGAGAGAAAGCTTGACGTCGTTCTTTGGCTCCGGGATGTCGTTCATCATGATGATGAACAACACAGGGCTGATGACACTGCCCTGTGGCGATCCGTTCTCCATGTGGAAGAGTTCAGACAGCTCTGCTCCGACGCGGACACGGATGTGTCTGTTGGTCAGGAAGTCCCGGATCCAGTTGAACATCTGACCGGTGATGTTGTGCTGCTGCAGCTTGTGCAGCAGTCCGTCGGTCCACATCAGATCGAAAGCCTTCTCGAGATCTACAAAGACACCAGTAAGACTGTACTTGGATTGAATGGCTCTCTGGATGTCGTCTTGAAGTCGAACGATGTGGTCCTGGCAGCTCCGAAGCCTGCGGAAGCCAGACTGGAATCTGTTGAACAGGTGGTTGGTCTCCATCTGCCAGGTCAGCCGGTCCGTCACCAACCGCTCCATCAGCTTGCACAAGACGGATGTCAGGGCAATCGGCCGATAGGAGTTGGCGTCGTGAGCCGGCTTCGTCGGCTTCAGGATAGGAACAACGATGGAGTTCTTCCAGCAGGCCGGAAGTCGTCCGTGTTCCCACACCATGTTGTACAGCTCCAGCAAGGCAAGCAGGCTCGGATGCGGAAGCTGGGCCAGGATCTCGTAGGTGATGGTGTCTTCTCCCGGGCTTGTATCCTTCTTGCAGCGGAGTAGAGCGATTCTCAGAGCCTGGATGGTGAAGGGCTCGTTGATGGGCTTCTCGTCAGTCAGAAGGTGCTCTCCGTGGAGCTCCTCAGAGTGCTCGGCTTCAAAGGCGTCCTTACGCTCCTGGAACTCCACGGAGTGGCTGCCAGTGCAGCTGACTTCCGAGAAGCACCTTCCGAAGAGATTCGCTTTGTCCTGGTTGGTCGTGTAGGTGCGTCCTTCCTTCTTCATCGTTGGAATTGCAGGTCTTGATCTTGTACCGGACATCTTTCTGAGCGTGCCCCAGACCTTTCCGAGTTTGGTCTTGTCGTTGAGAGTCGTGCAGTATTCCCTCCAGGAGGTCTTCTGCGCGTCCTTGATGACCTTCTGGGTGATTCCCTTGATGCGACGGTACTCTTCGGCATCCGACGGGTCCTTGGTCTTCTGCATCTTGTTGCGGGCCTCGGTGCGCTCCCTGACGTGGCGTGTGCACTCGTCGGTCCAGTACAGCACACTCTTGGTCTTCCCCTTGGGAGGGGTCGTCCGAGGTATGTGCCGCGTGGCGATCTCCATGAGCGAACCGATGATGTTGCTGTGGCTCACCTCGATGTCGTTGGTAACGAGGTCGGTGGTCAGCGCCTCTCTGCAGTCGTCCTTGAAGGCCGTCCAGTCGGCCTTTCGATGGAGCCACCTCGGGATGAAGGACTCCTCGACCGGAACTGCTTCCTCGATGGTGATGAGGATCGGTGAGTGGTCGCTACCCATGGAGTCGTCAAGGACCGTCCAAGTGCACTTCCGCGCCAAGGGCGCCGAGGCCATCGCAACGTCGAGATGGCTTGTCGTTCCGGTGGTGTTGCTGACGAACGTCGGGGTGCCAGTGTTCAGTAGGACAAAGGCGCTGGCTTCAATGTCGTCTTCCAGCTGGCGACCCCGAGCGTCGGTCGTGTCGGACCCGAAGAGAGTACTGCGGGCGTTGAAGTCTCCCAGTACGATCGTAGACTGCTCTCTGAAAAAACAAGAGTATGTGTTTGGTAACAATGGGTCACCAGGTTTTGACTGTGGATGGTAGACGTTTGTGATCTTGATCTTCTCTGGCAGTCCGTCGATCGAGATGGTGATGGATTCCGGGACGTCAGTGGTGTTGATCGTCGAGAAGGCGACGCCAGTCTTCACAAACGTTGCCACTCCTCCTCCAGTCTCCCCAGTGGTGCGGTCATGGCGGACGCAGGTGTAGCCTGGAATCTCAAGAGCGGTGGTGGGCCTGAGCCAGGTTTCCTGGATGCAGATGATGGTCGGCGGCTTCCGCATCTCCGAGATGCGGTGCCTCAGCTCCCCCGCCCGGGCTCTGAGGCTGTACGCGTTCCACTGGAGAATCCGGAGATCAATGATGGTGGTTGACTGGTAGAGTGGCTGACGCGGCGCTCGTGGCACCAGAGGCTTCCGCTGCGACGGCGTAGGCATTTGTCACCGCACCGCACACCGTGTTCAGATTGATATTAAAGGCAACATGGATGGTGCTGACGAGGATCTCTATCAGCCTTGCTGTAGTGATCGCAGCGCCGTCGCCCGTTTCCATTGCCTTCACAAACACGGTGCAGGCGCGGGTGAGAGCCTCGAGAGCATCCCTCTGAGTCTTACCGCCATCGGTCTGCGCCACCTCCTCCTGCTGTCCATCGGGCACAGCGGCGGCGGGCGCGTTTGTTGGTGTCACCTGCGCCACCCTCCCCTGCTGTCCATTGGGCACAGCCTGGGCAGGGGCGTTTGGTTGACCCACCTGGGCCACCTGCTCCGGCTGTCCATTGGGCACAGCTGAGGCAGGGGCGTTTGGTGGACCCGCCTTAGGCCTTCGGCGGTTCGTCTCACGAGGGGGACGCTGGTCCTTCGGCTCCGCCTGCGCGGTACCTTGGCTGGTCGATGCGACCGGTGTGGTCGTTGAAGGTTGGTTGGTCTTCTGCCTCTCCTGAGTGCGAGCCATCCGAAGCGCGTCGCTGTAGAGTCTGCCCTCTGTGACGCTGATGGCGGTCGCGGTCTTGGCCATGATGTACTGCGGGCAGCTGTTGGACATCGCTGGATGCGGTCCACCACAGGCTGCGCACTTCGGTTGGTCGCGCTTTGTGCACTCCGTGTGCTTGTGGTCTCCTGCGCAGATGCTGCATTTTTGCTGTTTCCTGCAGAACTTGGCTACATGAGCAAAAGACAAGCAACAGAAACAACGAGTAGGTGGTGGCTTGTAGACATGAACTTTAAACGATAAAAAGCCAATGTGCAATCGCGTTGGAGCGATTGTACCTGGCTTCAGGTCTATGAGGACCGCCAATCCTGGGGAGGGAAGGGAGGGAATTCCCTCCCCACTTTTCAGCTTGGGAAGGGAATGTGAAGGAATTCCCTTCCCACAAATTTGTCTAAACTGTGAATATTTAAACCCCAGTCGCTGCAGGATATACCGACTGACTGACTGGCAGAGCTTGCAGAGGTAGGCCTATACCGGTCAAGGCTTGTAAGATTGATAGACCCTGATAACCTCTACATAATGAGGTCAATCCTCAAACTTTCTTGTGAAGTCTCATATAGGCCCCGCACATAATACCCTGTATACGTGACTCGGCTCCAGCATCAGCAGGAAGATACATCAAGTAGCCTCCCACACACATTCTTGTCATGCATGAGACGAGGGTTTGCAGTGTAGGGCCTATATCAAATTTCTAGCAGAGGAGGAAGTCAAAGAGGAATAGCAGAAGAAGGAATAGGAGGACGAAGTGGAGGAGGAGGGAAAAAGAAAGAGGAAGAGGTAGAGGAGGGGAGGAGGAGGAAGGGGAGGAGGAGGAAGAGGGGGAGGTTAGTGGTCATTAGGATGTAGGATGGATTTAGTCTAAGCCACGAACCTCTGGATAATATTAATAGGAGCCCTTGCCTCAGCGAAATCCAGCTGTGGCATACACCGCATTTTGGACTTAAACTGTCATGACACATACATGTAGGTTTAGATGTCAATATCAATAATAAAGTGACCATTGTGGAGGTAAGTTCATTCGCTGTTCATCAGTCTTACATTATAGATCTTATTATTTTTGCAGTCAAAGTTTTTCTGTTTTATGCATATTTTATTTAAATCTGGTTGAAAGGTTTTATTTCTTGTGGAAATATCTAACCACGTCTGCAAGTGATTTGGCAGGAAAAGCTTTAGCTTTAGCAAAGCAATATCCTGGCTGGCCTTAATGGTCAGGATTTCATAAGTCATAACAGAAATGCAACATTTATCCTCTGTACATAAGGCAAATTTTGGATGCACCCAGTTAACATCATTGGACCTGTTGTACTTTTTAACACAGTACAATCCTTTGGATATTTCCAAACGTTTGTGTCAGCTTACGTATACTATACATGTTGACAATTCCATCAACAGTAGCCTCTGCAGAGAGACCATTCGGCAAACTCAAGATGATTAAGAGTTTTTAGGGTCTATAATGTCTCATTAACATCTGGTGCATTTGGCCAGGTTGAACATTGAGTCTAATATTGCCAGAACAATTGATTTTGAAACTGACATCAGAAATTTGGGGGAAAGGGCCAGGAGTGCTTCTTTGTTGAGCAAATAAGCCTATTAAGTTTTTAAAAAGCATGATCATTTTCTTATTAGTGACAGTGGTGTGGTGGCTTCCAAGTTTTTCTTTTAATTGAGTCTTCATAACTCCATTTTAATCCCTGATTGAAGTAAAGGCACACAGTCACAATTGGTTCATTTACAATGAATCAATCATTTATTGTCAATGATTGGTATGACAGCTGTTTTAACTTCTTAAAGTAAATTTTCAATGCTTACTGCTGTTTTGTTATCTTTGGTCAGCTTCAGGGGCTTCGCTCCTCTGACCACTGAGGGCCTTGACCATGGGCTTCCCCCATAAATAATAATAGCTCAATAATACGTTTTGCAGACTTAGTTCATGCAGCAAGTAATATTGCTTTGTTAACTGTTATTTTAGCATTATAATTTAAAGTATAAAATATTCAAAACATTTTTAAGTAAAAGTAGGCTATCAATATTGTCATTCCATTGTATTTTAAATACAGGTAGAAAATACTTATATAGTATTTAAAGAAGTATTTTAAATACTTGTATTTAAAATACTTCCTATCACAGAATAAAAATAGTAAGAAATAAATAAGAACAAGAAGGAAACACGTTCGACCAAATAACCACAGTTTTGCATATGTATATAGACTTAATACAAAACTTGACAAGCTGGCCAAGTATTACCCCGTAAAAACTTTTTTTGCCCCCTGAAAAAAACTGAAATGACGTCCCTGAAAGTGACTGGGAAACCAATGCCGCTCGTCGTTAAAGTGTTAACCTAATGGGTAACTGAATTCAGTGGGCTTCTTAAGTGAACGTGCAGTTTCCCTCCCCACATTTTGAAACAGATTTACGGCCCTGTCTATTAGGACCGCCAGAGTCGGCACCTTTACCCTGTCCTGGATCTTATAGATCCGGGCGGCCTTCAGCACTGGCAGGTGCTGCTCCTTCATGCAGGCGAGAATCTCCTCGTCCGACAGGGTTGATGGCACTCCCTTGATTACCTTCTGCACGTATTTGGTGCGGTGTCGAACGACCTCTCGGGGCTCGGACACTTTGATCGCGTAGCCAGAGATCTCGGTGCAGGCGAGCAGTCGCACCTTGTTGTCGTCTTTGTCTGGGCCACCCAGGTGCACGCGAACGCACGTGGCCGACGGTGGCGCCTCTGCTGAAAGCGGGCCGAACTCTTTGTTCAGCTCCGCCCGGACTTTAACCGCGTTGACGGTGGCTAAGGAAATACCTACAAACTCAATAAACACTCGGTCCTCGACTGAGCGACCGACAATAGGACGGGTAACAGGGATACCCTCCACTCCCGTGACTGGTCCCGTGACCGCAGACCCTGTGGTTGGGGGTTTCCCAAGGGTCTTCGATGCATTTGGCGCGCACCGAGCCGAAGAGGCGTTTGCGACCTTACGCGGTGTTATTGGTAGGGTTCGGGCAGCAACAGGTTTCCTGAGGAAATCCAGGGAGGTTTCGGTCAGCCTCATCTTCTTCTTCTTCAAGGCCTTACCTTTCACGGCCTTACCAGTCACGGTGTGGTAATCGTTGTCGTCGCCACTACCATCACCATCCGATCCCCCAACCGAATGGTCCCAGAGCCGACCGCCACTGCCGGCTGAGTCGTCGCTCCGGCTCGCCCGTTTGTTAGACGGGGTCATTGCCTCCTGGTCCATGGGTGCACCGCCGGCTGGCTGCCCAGAGAGAGCAGAGCCGGAGGCAACACGGCCTTCGCTAGAGCTCATGTCTAGCCGAGGGCGTAATTAACTAATTAATTAAGCCTAATCTAAACAAAGAGTAATGCGATACAAATTAATGCAATATCAACCTACAACAGACAAAGCGTTAAGTAACACACATAAGCAAATTAAAACATCAAATAAAATCAAATTCAAAATCACATAAAATATGAAAACAGTTTAGCTCACAGCGTGAATTTCTCCTCGATCGTCTATCTCAGATAGGTCTTTACTCGTCGACGTCCAAACACCGAATCCGACTTAAAACTAAAGGCGCCCGCCTTATATAGCAACGTAACAAACCGTTTAAAAGGTGTTTTATTTCAACGGTTATTTTAAAGTGACCACTCGTAGTGAGTCTTTAGCCACCATTATCACAAACCGAAAATTTTTAAGGCGCCACCAAATAAGCAAAGCGGAGGCACCAGCTTCTTCACGAACGCTGCGTCTGGTCAGAGGTGTTGTCCAGATATATCAAATTGAGATCCGATTGACCAGGTGTAGCAGAGCGACATCTTTTGGCACACATGACCGCGTGGATCCGCAGTTAACAAACACAGATACTAAAGCTGATTTTAACTTCGGATTCGTACCACAGCAACAATATATAGCGCAAAGTTAAATCGAGTTCATACGGTCATGGTGTCAAAAGCTGTCAAATATCAATAAATACGTTTAGTAACGTTGAAATTGTGGTTGACGTTGGACACCTTTAAAACGGTTTGAGCAATTACATATATTACAGAACCCGCTAAAACGCTAAATCGCAGGATTGGCACTCTGGTCGAAATTGTTATTACTTCATGGTAACACAAAATTCACTAGCAGCTATCGCTATTGTTACCCGTTGTTGCATGTTGTATCGCCGTGGCACAGGTGACTGAGAGCAACTGCAACACGGTTTAGCTGCTGCTGTCAAAATTATCGAAGATGTTGTCTATCAAGACCGCTCGTCACTCCGGCGCCCCGGGTTCGCTTCCCGGTCGGGTCGGTTTATCAGAGATTAATTTCTCGGATCTTTACTGCGGGTGGCTCGGTCGCATTATAAACGTGGAGTACAATACAACACACAACACAACACAATATACTGGGGCGCGGTGGTATAGGGCAATGTTCGGTGCCTTGCAGCCGTAGGGTTGCGGGTTCGAATCCACCTCAAAGCCACTGCGAAGGGACCCTGGGCAAGTCCTTCACTCGCAATTGCTCATGCGCTTCGGCGTGAAACTCCGATTCAGCGTTCGCGCAGTAGTCGGGAGCGCCTCTGAATAGGAATCTGGTAGGGGCGCTATAACAAGTGTTCAAATACAATAAATACAAAAAAGGGCTCGAAACACAGAAGAACTCGAGGTCAAATCACGGCTACCAGGTGAGGTAATCCTTCAACACCTTTTTAAAGGTTTATATTTGGTGAATATAAAAGAGAAGCCTGCAGGGAAACTAATAACTAGGGCAATGACAACAAAGAGCTGTAATATGCCAAAAACTAATCTTTGTCGGCGGAAACGGCCTATGTTGTCATAAGCTGCCGTTAAACTGAGGACTCACTCACTCATTGAAACTGGGGCGTATATGAAGACAAATCTCACTTCAAAACGCTACCTCTCCTTTAAGCAAACCGCCTGTATAGTAGCGCACAATCGGGGAGGAGATAGGCAACGGGACATATAGAACCAAATAAAAAAAATTGCCGATTAATCGGATCGAATCCAGAATCGGCAAAAAGAGCAGGCAAAAATCCGGAACCTGTAATCGGCAAAATAAAGCCCGTCGGTCGATCCTTAGTTTAAATAAAATACGTCTTGTGGCATCAAAGGCCGTTGACTTCGATAGACACAACTTTCCGAAGTTGGACCGGAAATGGCTGCTAACAATGCAAATTAGGAGCGTCTTATTTATATTGCAGCGTCAATGACCGTTTAAAAGGTGTCTTATTTCAACGGTTTTTGTAAGGTTACACATCGTAGTGAGTGTAGCCATCATTATCGTAAACTAAAAACTTGTCGAGCGCCGCTAACAACCTGACCGTACGGATCCGAAGTTTACTATTACCGATTATAAAGCTGATTTTAAACTGATTTTAACTTCGGATTCATACCACAGTGACAAAATATCGAGCAAGGTTAAATCGGGTTCATACAGTCCCGAGTGTCAAAAGATGCTGCTTGTCAGTAAATACGCTAAGTAAAGCTAAAATTGCCGTTGACGTTGGACACCTCTAAAACGGATTGAGCAATTCCATATTTATATAGCACTTTCGTTCAATCGCTAGTGGAGCTCCATTGACGAGTGCTGATCGAAGGGAACAGAGGAATCGTGTGCGCATGCTCAGGAGACCGTCAAGTTGTATCATTTCATCATTTCTTTCTTGGTAGATAAGTTATACAGCAATGGCGGCTGATGACAGTCGCCATATGGTGATTGATTTGAGTGCCATCCCAGAGGACTGACCGCGGTTAACTGAGTAATTGTCCAACAGAACAGACAGCCTGCAATACACGGCGCTAATAGCAGCCTACAAAGCATATCCGCCCAACGGGGGCCCGAACTCGGTACCTCATGCTCTCTGTGCCAGATGTTATCCAATGCGCTATCGGGCCCCCGATGCTGATGAAGATGCTGCTGCTGCTGCTGCTGATGATGATGATGATGATGATGATGATGATGATGATGACGATGATGATGATGATGATGATGATGATGATGATGACAATGACAATAATAATAAGCATAGGCCTAATAAAAATGGACGGAACCTACGTGATTTTATAATTGATTTATCTCTTCTCCCTACTTTCGTGTGACACGACATCACATTACATTACGATTAGGATAGCATTACGATTTACTTTACGATTACTTTACGATTACACCATGATTACAACACGGAACAAGCTTCCTTTGGCAACACGTCACACATACACTTCACTCTGTCTGCTCTCAGTTCCATCTGCCGCTTGAGACTGATTGCCCGTGGCGCATTGGATAACATCTGGCAAAGTGACCGAGAGGTACCGAGTTCGAGCCCCCGTTGGGCGGATATGCTTTGTGTTTGCAGGTTGTCTGTTCTGTTAGTAGTTAAGATTTGTGTCTTGTGAATTGCATAATTGTACACTGTAACCGGTTGCGGTGTGTCAACCGGATTGTTGAATAAACGAAAATATATATATTATTATGATTAATTGATTAACTGATTGGTAGATAGATAGATAGATAGATAGATAGATAGATAGATAGATAGATAGATAGATAGATAGATAGATAGATAGATAGATAGATAGATAGATAGATAGATAGATAGATAGATAGATAGATAGATAGATAGATAGATAGATAGATAGATAGATAGATAGATAGATAGATAGATAGATAGATAGATAGATAGATAGATAGATAGATAGATAGATAGATAGATAGATAGATAGATAGATAGATAGATAGATAGATAGATTATTCCGATTACATTACGCAGATTGCGCAAGTTGCGCAAGTTATGTCGGATTGTGAGAACGAGGTCCGACCAACCAATGAATACGATGGCGTCGAAAAATTGTCCCCTTGGAACCCGAAAGCTTAATTAATTAGTTAATTAAATCAAACAATCATTCATTTACTCATTAAGTCAGTCAGTCAGTCAGTCAGTCAGTCAGTCAGTCAGTCAGTCAGTCAGTCAGTCAGTCAGTCAGTCAGTATGTTGACTCATTAATTTAATTTTTGGATAATTAATGTATCTATTCTTTCGTATTTCGCTAATTAAGTAATTCATTAATCCGTCAGTTTATTCATTAATTAAATAGCTCGTTCATGTTAATTCATTCGTTTGATCATGCCTTAATTAATCCGTTCTTATCTTTGTCTGATTATGTTATTGTATCTGATTAGACGCTGGAGGAATGTTATTCATGATGCGGCCGACCCTCGAAACGAGGATGGCTGAGAACAGAACAGAACAGATCTGATTAGATGTGAGCCTATAGTGACTTTACCAATTGGATTCCCGGCTATCATGTTTATGTAGCACCGAGTGTCCAAGTTTAAAAGGTGTGTAAAGAGATCGAGCACACGATAATATTGACACATATATAGCACTGGTCACGCATATTTTAAAGGTGTCTACAGAGAGAGCCATAATTAATTGACAACCGTATCATATACTCGTATATTTAAATATTACGTTGCATGGTTGGTAGGTTTTGCCAATCACTTTATCTTCCTTATTCACGGACTTAAGATGATGTAGAGCAGGTCTAAAAGCGGGTCTAATTGAAGGGGTGTCCTTTGTGAGGTGCACAGAGACCTCGGTTCGTTCCTTCAATTAGTTTCGATTAACAATTAATGTTCGGTTAACATTTGCATTTAAATTACTGGTTATGCGGTTGGTTCAGCTTTCGACAACGAAAGACAGATCAACTAATAACTAGGTCACCGAGAGTGCATCTGATAACATTTGAAACTGGGGCAGATATGAAGACAAAGAGCTAATCCTTCAACACCTTTTTAAAAGTTAATATTAGATTTATATGAAAGGAAGTCGAGAAATCCTAATAACTTCGTCACTCTACCGGTATATGCTACCTGTGACAGTGGTAGTGCCAGTCCCAAGCCTGTTGAAATCATTGCACACCTCTTTTAAGTGGGTTCCCATTAGCTTTATGCCTTATGCCTAGGGTTCAATGAGATGCATTTTACTGTGGCTTTAAGACCATCCTTTTTCAGCCGGGGTTGGGTCGGGTGTTCTCTTGAGTAATAACCTTGAAGAGGCGCTATATACATCTTCGTAATGAATAAACGAATGAAGTATACTAGTAGTATTGTATTGTATTGTATTTGAACACTTGTTATAGCGCCCCTGCCATATTGCCTATTCAGAGGCGCTCCCGACTACTGCGCGGACGCTGAATCGGAGTTTCAAGCCGAAGCGCATGAGCAATTGCGAGTGAAGGACTTGCCCAGTTCCCTACGCGGCGGCTTGAGGTGGATTCGAGCCCGCAACCCTCCAGCTGCAAGGCACCGAACATACCCCTACACCACCGCGCCGGGAATCGAACCAGGGCCGCCGACGTGACGAGCGGGCTACCAACCCGTGCACTCGGGACCTTCAAGTAGTTGCAGTTTAACTGTGCGATAACAAAGACCATTAGCGTCGCCCTCCTCCTTCATCCAGGCTTTGGACTGGCAGTGCGAGAGTACGAGCAGCGTGGGAGTGGTAATTCTTCTCACACTAAGGCTCTTATTCGAGTGCAGGTAAGAAAACGCGACACTTCTGTATTATATTAAACGCCTATCGTGGCCCATCCTATTAAATCATTGACAATGCTTTAAAGATGTTTAAAGTCAGCGCTCTAACATTATCTCCCATTCGAAACTTTCAGAATGAATAGTGTCCACGCTAGTCTCATGTAAATCTCATGGATGGATGGATCCAGGGTTTAACGGCAGCTTATGACAACATAGGCCGTTGCCACCGACAAAGATTATTTTTGGCATATTACAGCTCTAACACTGTAAATCTCATAATTGTATTCCAAAATGTAGTCCCATAAATCTCATAATTGTATTCCATCTTTATACAGCATCTGTTGATACCATTTCAAAGGTGTCTAATTCCAGGGCCGTAAATCTGTTTCAAAATGTGGGGAGGGAAACTGCACGTTCACTTAAGAAGCCCACTGAATTCAGTTACCCATTAGGTTAACACTTTAACGACGAGCGGCATTGGTTTCCCAGTCACTTTCAGGGACGTCATTTCAGTTTTTTTCAGGGGGCAAAAAAGTTTTTACGGGGTAATACTTGGCCAGCTTGTCAAGTTTTGTATTAAGTCTACATGTGCAAAACTGTGGTTATTTGGTCGAACGTGTTTCCTTCTTGTTCTTATTTATTTCTTACTATTTTTATTCTGTGATAGGAAGTATTTTAAATACAAGTATTTAAAATACTTCTTTAAATACTATTATAAGTATTTTCTACCTGTATTTAAAATACAATGGAATGACAATATTGATAGCCTACTTTTACTTAAAAATGTTTTGAGTATTTTATACTTTAAATTATAATGCTAAAATAACAGTTAACAAAGCAATTATATTACTTGCTGCATGAACTAAGTCTGCAAAACGTATTATTGAGCTATTATTATTTATGGGGGAAGCCCATGGTCAAGGCCCTCAGTGGTCAGAGGAGCGAAGCCCCTGAAGCTGACCAAAGATAACAAAACAGCAGTAAGCATTGAAAATTTACTTTAAGAAGTTAAAACAGCTGTCATACCAATCATTGACAATAAATGATTGATTCATTGTAAATGAACCAATTGTGACTGTGTGCCTTTACTTCAATCAGGGATTCAAATGGAGTTATGAAGACTAAAAGAAAAACTTGGAAGCCACCACACCACTGTCACTAATAAGAAAATGATCATGCTTTTTAAAAACTTAATAGGCTTATTTGCTCAACAAAGAAGCACTCCTGGCCCTTTCCCCCCAAATTTCTGATGTCAGTTTCAAAATCAATTGTTCTGGCAATATTAGACTCAATGCTCAACCTGGCCAAATGCACCAGATGTTAATGAGACATTATAGACCCTAAAAACTCTTAATCATCTTGAGTTTGCCGAATGGTCTCTCTGCAGAGGCTACTGTTGATGGAATTGTCAACATGTATAGTATACGTAAGACAGTAAGCTGACACAAACGTTTGGAAATATCCAAAGGATTGTACTGTGTTAAAAAGTACAACAGGTCCAATGATGTTAACTGGGTGCATCCAAAATTTGCCTTATGTACAGAGGATAAATGTTGCATTTCTGTTATGACTTATGAAATCCTGACCATTAAGGCCAGCCAGGATATTGCTTTGCTAAAGCTAAAGCTTTTCCTGCCAAATCACTTGCAGACGTGGTTAGATATTTCCACAAGAAATAAAACCTTTCAACCAGATTTAAATAAAATATGCATAAAACAGAAAAACTTTGACTGCAAAAATAATAAGATCTATAATGTAAGACTGATGAACAGCGAATGAACTTACCTCCACAATGGTCACTTTATTATTGATATTGACATCTAAACCTACATGTATGTGTCATGACAGTTTAAGTCCAAAATGCGGTGTATGCCACAGCTGGATTTCGCTGCAGAGGCAAGGGCTCCTATTAATATTATCCAGAGGTTCGTGGCTTAGACTAAATCCATCCTACATCCTAATGACCACTAACCTCCCCCTCTTCCTCCTCCTCCCCTTCCTCCTCCTCCCCTCCTCTGCCTCTTCCTCTTTCTTTTCCCTCCTCCTCCACTTCGTCCTCCTATTCCTTCTTCTTCTATTCCTCTTTGACTTCCTCCTCTGCTAGAAATTTGATATAGGCCCTACACTGCAAACCCTCGTCTCATGCATGACAAGAATGTGTGTGGGAGGCTACTTGATGTATCTTCCTGCTGATGCTGGAGCCGAGTCACGTATACAGGGTATTATGTGCGGGGCCTATATGAGACACTCACAAGAAAGTTTGAGGATTGACCTCATTATGTAGAGGTTATCAGGGTCTATCAATCTTACAAGCCTTGACCGGTATAGTAATACCTCTGCAAGCTCTGCCAGTCAGTCAGTCGGTATATCCGATAACCTGGGTGCACGGCAGAAAGGCTAGCAGTCTGTTCGTCTGACTGCCCGTCACAAAGGAACAGATTGTAGCGACTGGGGTTTAAATATTCATAGTTTAGACAAATTCCAAAATGTAGTCCCATAAATCTCATAATTGTATTCCATCTTTATACAGCATCTGTTGATACCATTTCAAAGGTGTCTAATTCTACAGCTCTAACCATTCGGCTAACCTGCCCAAAGCTGTTTACATATTTTCTCGGAAACGTTTACCTTATAATCACAATTTACGTTATCCAATGTAAAGCAATTTAGCTTAATAACAGAATTTATATTTACAAATGGAAATTTACACAGTTTAGCTTGAAATCGAAACCAATTAGATTAACTAATTTAAATTAAATAATGTAAATATGCACAGCTCGGCTGAATTGAAAATTTCAGTTGTCATTAGTATGGTGACAAAGTTTTATAACAGTGTGTCCATTTAAAGACA